>CM072929.1:625000-690000 GCA_036971965.1 Nyctalus aviator | reverse complement strand
GCCTGGCAGCCAGGAGTCGCTGTGGCCTCCAAGAGACAAGATTTCTTCTTTAAAAAAGTGTGTTTTTACTGATGTCCGAGAGGAAGGAGAGGGAGTGAGAGAGAAGCGTGAGTGATGAGAGCGCCGTGGATCGGCGGGGGATGCAGCCCACCACGGGGCCTGGGCCGAGACGGGACTTGGACGCTGGCCTCCCGGTTCAGAGGCCGCGCTCAGGCCTGAGCCCCGCCAGCCGGCGAGAGGCAGGGCCAACTCGGTCCCAACGCCCCCGCCCCAACCCGGGCCCCCGGAGGCGCAGACCACCTTCGGGGCCTCGGAGGGCGGCGGCTCAGGCAGGGCTCCCCGTCTCCTGGCGGCGGGGGGGGGGAGGGGCTGGCGCGGCGGGGGAGGCGCCGGACTCAGTGGTGCTGGGGAGGGTCCGTGCAGAATCAGGCCTGGAGTTCCCTGACGAAGGAATCCAGGCTCAGAGACCCCCGCCCCTCCCACGGCTCGGGCCTGCGGTCTGGGAGGGGCCTGGGCTCGGGGCCTTGGCCTGGAGGGGCAGGTGGCCGGGGCGCCGAGGGCCGGCGTCTCGGCCTCTGCCCGGGCCTGGCCGGGAGCCGCAGCCCCGCCCGAGCAGGTGAAGCAGCGGCAGCTGGCCAGCGAGGTCAGAGGTCGCCGCTCAAGGGCTCACCTGTCGCCAGGCGGGCGGGCTGTGCCGAGGCTGTGCTGCCCGGGGGCCTGGCGGGGGGGGGGGTGCTGGCAGGGTTGGGGGGGTGGGAGCTAGTGGGGGGGCTGGCAGGGCAGGGGGCTGGCAGGACGGGGGGCCTGGCAGGGTGGTGGTGGGGGTGCTGGAAGGGCTGGAGAGGGGGCTGGAAGGATGGGGGGCTGGAAGGATGGGGGGCTGGAAGGATGGGGTGCTGGAAGGATGGGGTGCTGTATGGATGGGGGGCTGGAAGATGGGGTGCTGGAAGGACGGGGGGCTGGAAGGATGGGGGGCTGGCAGGGCGCGGGGGGCTGGCAGAGCGGAGGGGGCTGGCAGGGAGTGGGGGGTGCTGGAAGGGCTGGGGAGGGGGGCTGGAAGGATGGGGTGCTGGAAGGATGGGGGGCTGGAAGGACGGGGGGCTGGAAGGATGGGGGGCTGGAAGGATGGGGGGCTGGCAGGGCGCGGGGGGCTGGCAGAGCGGAGGGGGCTGGCAGGGAGTGGGGGGTGCTGGAAGGGCCGGGGAGGGGTGCTGGAAGGACGGGGGGCTGGAAGGATGGGGTGCTGGAAGGATGGGGGGCTGGCAGGGCGGGGGGGGGGCTGGCAGAGCGGAGGGGGCTGGCAGGGAGTGGGGGGTGCTGGAAGGGCCGGGGAGGGGCGCTGGAAGGATGGGGGGCTGGCAGGGCGGGGGCCCGGCCCGGGCTCAGAGGGAGCGGCGCTGGGTCCCGCCGCCCAGCTGGGCGGGTGCCTGGTGCGCTGGCTCCCGGTGCCGCCGGGCTGAGAGGGTGAGCCGCGGGCTCCAGGGTGCGGCGGGCCCAGGAGGTGGTGTTGGGGAGCCAGGAAGGGTCCGGCCGGGACGGCCCAGGGACCGTGTGTGACTCGGCGCTGGCAGCCCGGCCTGACCCGGCACAGGAGATGCTGGGGGCCGGCCTGCGGGGCCTGGGCGCGGAGAGGCCCGGGCGCAGAGGGGATCGAGGCCACGCGGAGGGCCGGCAGGCCGGGCGGTGCAGGGCAGCGGCGGCGCCGGGACGAGGCCCGCCGGGCCGCGCGGACGCCTGAGGCCCTCGGTGCCCACGGCGCTGAGTTCACGCCCTCTCCCCGGCCCGCCTCCCCGGGGCACCGGTCCTGCCCGGCTCACGCACGGCGCTTCCTCCTGCTCCGGCCACGCCGGTGCCCGGGGGCGCCACCTCCACCGGCTCCGGATGTGGCAGAGGCGGGTGCCGGACGCGGGCAGCTGCCAGCCCTCGCCTCCCCGGCAGATGCCCCGCGCCCGCCCGGCACGGGCGCTCGCCGGGAGCCCAGTTTGGAGCGAAGGCCGGGCGCGCGGGCAAACGCTGTGGACGTCGCGGCGTGGGCAGCCGGCGGCCGCGGAGCCACAGGGCGGGGGCGGCCCCTGCGGCCGGGCCCACAGGCCACGGTTGCCCGGGCGACGGCTCCGGGAGAGGCCCGCCGGCCATTGTGCGGACGCAGGCCGTGTCACACGGATGGCCGCGCGGTCCCGGTCGGCAGTTATCGGGCGCGTGCAGGAACGCGGCGGGCGCCGGGCCATCTGTGCTCGGGCGCGGGCACGGCGGGCAGGGGCGCCGCCCGCTCCCGGGCGTTCACGAGCTGACTCCCTGATTGGGCTTTATTTCAGGTGAGTTGCTTTCACGCCCGGGAGGCCGGCCAGGAGCACGGCGCTCGGTGGGCAGCCGGGCCGGGCCGGGGCGGCCGGGGGCCCGAGCGGCGGGTCCCGGGCCGCTGTCCACCTGGCCCGGGGCTCCGAGGCCCTGCTCCCAGCGGCCCCTCCTGAGGTTTCCGCAGATGTTTACCAACACGGAAACGCGGGCCGCCTTCCAGCAATTGTGTCCGCCCCTCCCCCAGCAGGCCCCTGCCCTGCACCGCCCGCCCCAGTCCCACGGTGGGTGCCAGGCCAGGCCAGATGCCCACAGGGGGAGGGCCCAGATGCCCGCAGGGGGCAGGGCCAGATGTCCACAGGGGCAGGGCCAGATGCCCGCAGGGGGCAGGGCCAGATGCCCGCAGGGGCAGGGCCAGATGTCCACAGGGGCAGGGCCAGATGCCCCCAGGGGGCAGGGCCAGATGTCCACAGGGGCAGGGCCAGATGCCCACAGGGGCAGGGCCAGATGCCCGCAGGGGGAGGGCCAGATGCCCGCAGGGGGAGATGCCCAGGTGCTCAGGGGCAGGGGGAGGAGCAGGGCACCACAGGGTCCCTCCCGGCTATGCCCAGCCCACAGCCCTGGCAGTGAGGGTGGAGCTGGCGTGCGGCCACGGGCCTAGAAGACGGGTCCCTGGCTCTGCCCCCACCGGCTCACCCGCCCCCTGGAGGGCAGCCGGAGGGCGGTCACAGGAGCTATCAGAGGCTGGGACCACGGCCCCACCGTAGCGGGCGGAGGGGTGGGAAGAACATTCCAGCAAGAGCGAGGCTGGGCCTGGGCCCCGCTGGCCACCGTCTTCCCTCCGTCAGTGCTGTGAGCGGGGCGGCTCCGGGAAGGTCCCCGCCTCAAGGTGCCCCGGCCCCGGGGAGCCTGGCTCCGGGCCGCCCTCCCCCTGGGCGGTGTGGACAGCGCGGGGGGTGGCAGCTCTCAGGGCAGGGTCCCCCCAGGAACAAGGCGAGAGAGATCGACCCGGTGCCGCCACGTTTATTAGGAAAAGCCGGCAGAGAGAGAATCAAAATCACACGGTGAGACTCATTAAAACACAGACTCAATCACCACAATTACTCTGATTTCTGGGGCCGGGACGCCCGAGGAGCCGGCCCCTCTTCTCTCCGGATCGGGCGGGAGAAGCTGCCAGTCATGGGGGCGTCCACCCCATTTCGCGGGGGCATCCGCCCAGTGAGGCGCTGGGGACAGGGCCGGCCCCTCACAGTCCTCGTCCCGTCGGGTCGGCAGCTCAGAGACCGAGGCCCAGGGCCCAGGCCCGGGGGGGGCGGAGGGGTCCTCTGAGCGGGGCACGGGCATCCTTTGTTGGCAGGGGCTGGGCCCGCCCCGCCCTGCCCTGCCTGTCTCCTACCTGGCCCGGCTGCCAGGGCCCGTCTAGGCTGACCTTGGCCTCCCGCTGGGCAGCGCCCCGGGCCTGCCGCCTGCCGCCTGGGAGCAAGTGATGCCAGCATCCTTGCCCTGAGGGCCACCTGACCCCGGCCACTGGGTCCCAACCACCACAAAAGCCACGTGGGCCACAGTCCCCGAGTGCAGGGTCACCCGTCCCCAGCCAAGTGCTAGTTCCCGCCGGCAGGAAGCGGGGCCTCCGCCGGACCCAGCCCAGGCCCGGCGGCAGTGTGGCCCACGGGTGCCCCTGCTGTGGGGGAGGCGGCGGGCTGGGGGCCCTGCAGGCCCAGGACGCCCTCAGCACCCCTCCTCGGGGCCCCTGCGGGGCACGGTCAGCTGCTCGTAGGTGGGCAGGGCGCTGCTGGGCAGGAAGAGCTGGGGGTCGATGGGGCCCCGGCAGGGCTGCAGGGGGGCCCCGCCGCCGGGGGGCCGGCCGCCCGGGGGGCCGCCCTGGTGCAGGGCGAGCAGCTGGTGGAGCAGGTCCGTGATGAGCACCAGCCGCTGGTCCAGCTGCGTCATCTGCGGGGAGAGAGCGAGGTCAGCTGTGCGTGCCGGCCACGTGTGTGCGTGTGAACCGGGCACGCAGTCTGCACCGTGCGGGCACCTGGCCCAGCGCCCTCGCCCCTCCCTCCGCAGGCATGGCGGCTGGCGTGGGCTCTGCCTCCTTGGCTGGCACCGGGAGAGGCCGCCGGGCCCTGGGGATGGCCACGCCTCCGGGGTCCGGCCCCCAGGCATCTCCGATTCCCCCAGACAGAGCAGGGGCCACACCCTCAGCCCCCCAAGTGCTCCCCGTACCCCGTTCTCGGCAGAACTGTTTGGAGGCCTCAACTGAGGTCTATACCCGCCCCCCCCCCAGGAGAAGGCCTCGCCCATGCAGCCCCACAGCCCCCCGGTCCCGTGCTGGGAAGACAGTGACGGGCTCCGGAGGGGGAGGCCCCGGGCCGCCCCCTCAGCCCCCCGCCTGCTCCTGCCCTGGCGGCCTGAGTGTGCGCGGGCTCCCTGGCCCCGCAGCCGCCTCCGCGCAGGCCCGGCTCCGAGCACCGACTGGTTTGGCATCAATTAACGTGCCGAACGCTTTGCAGACGGAGCTGTGGTTTCGTAAATTTTCACTTTACGGCACTTGGACACCCATTGAGGCCCCAGATGTGCACGTGGGTGTGGAGGGTTTGCGGGGTGCTCTTGGGGGAGCGGACGGCCGTGGTGGGGAGCAGGCAGGAGTGGGGCTGCTGGGCAGGCCAGGGCCACCTCGAAGTGACAGTCCCTACTGGGGGGCAGGAGGTGTGGGGGACACGGGGTGGGTCAAGCCCCCAGCTCCACCCCAAGGCGCGCCCCCAACGGCCCAGGGGCTGCCTGCTGCCCCTGGCTCAGGGCGGCCTCTGCCCAGCACACACGGCCTGTCCCCGGCTCCTCCGCGGCTGGTCCCACTGCCAGTGTGTGGCCTGAGCCGTGGCCGCGCAGTCCCCGGCCAGCTGCTCCTGTTCGCACTCAGGGAGACATCACGCCGCTGCCGATCGCTACGGAAACCGTCTCCCGAGGCGTCACGTGGTCTTCGAGGCCAACCCTTTGTTTTCCCCGGGTTATGTATCGCCTTTGGGTTTGGCTGAGCCTTTATGTATATGTTTATATTATCGACTTTTTACAGAGAGAAAAGGAGAGGGATAGAGAGCTAGGAACATCGATCAGCTGCCTCCTGCACGCCCCCCCACTGGGGATGTGCCCGCAACCAAGGTCTGTGCCCTTGACCGGAATCAAACCTGGGACCCTTCGGTCTGCAGGCCAACGCTCCATCCACTGAGCCGCACCGGCCAGGGCTTTGCTGAGCTCTCGATGCACCTGTCGGGAGCTCATTCTCAGACGCTCGTCCAGCATCACAGACCCTGCCTCCTGCTGAGAGCACCAGCGCCTGCCAGCCGCCTTCTCCTCCTGGAGGCTCTTCCTGGTGTCCCACGAGCTTCCAGAGCGGCGTGTGGAGGCCAAGCGTCCCACGGTCAGGACGGAGCGCGGGGCTGCGTATGGAATGCTCCCCCTCGCAGGGGCCCGGAGGCTGCCTCCCCGCCGCTGGCTGCCCCTTCCCGTGGAAGGCTCTGGTGGCCGCCCTGTGGCTCTCAGGCTTTTTCTCCCTGGACACAGGGGGGTGGCCGGGCCCCCATGAGGGCCTTCTGGGGAGCGAGGAGCGGGGAGGGAAGGGGAGGGGCCTTACGGTTTAGCCCAAAGCGTTCGCCGAGTCCCCTTTGTTTTTCATCACGAAAACTGATCCGTCACCCACAGCTGCTCCTGGTGTCCCCAGTTCGGAATCTCTCAGGTTCAGCTCCTCTGGGGACTGACCTTCCGTCATGGGCGGGGCTGGGACAGACAGTACAGGCGTCAGAGGCCGGGGTGTCGGGGCCGCTGCTGCTCAGAGGACAGCGGGCTGAGAGGTGGACTGGGTGTGGAAGTCTGGATTGGAAGCGATTGCTCTCCCCTCCGAGGCCTGAAGGCCTTTCTCCCCGCGTGCTGCTCGCTCCGTCCCCCGCCTGCCCACGTCCGGGCTGGAGCTGTCCCGTCCTGGGCTCTCGCTCCCTCCTCCTCCAGCCTCTCGCCAGCACTCCCTGGTCTCCACGGTCCTTCCGCCCCCATTTCCGAGCTCCGTCAACACCGTTTGGCTTCTCTCTGGTCTCTCGTGCTCCGTGGGCCCGGACTTGCCGTATTATCCAGGGGCTGTGTGCGCGCCTCTCAGCCCCGGCCCCTGGGCTTCTGCCCCCGGCCGCCGGGCTCCGGTTACCGTGGCCTCGCAGTGGTCCCGTCCCCTCTTCTCTCCGACCGCCCCGATGTCCGGAGGGCGCCTCGCCTCCCTGCCAAGGCCGTCGGCGCCAGGCCCACACCGCTCGGGGTCCCCCCTGCGGCCCCCCATGGCCCCTTTGTCCACTGGCCACCGTGTGGGGGTCGTCTCTGCTTTTGCTCCCTGAAGGGGGGCTCCCTCTGCTGCTGCCCTCACCACATCCACGTGCTGCTGTCTCGGGAGCATCTGGACCCGACGCGTCCTTTCTCCCGGCGGCCGCTCACACCAGGTCCTGCCGGAGTCCGTCCTCCCGGCCCTCAGCCCCGGCAAAGGGCTCACGGCCCAGAGGCCTGTCCCCTCTCTGCCCTCAGGGTCGGACCGGCCAGGGGCAGGGCGCCCGGAGGGAGCCGGTTTCCCAGGGACCCTTGTGGCGAGGTGGGGCACGTTCCATTCTGGTCCGTGGAGGTAAGTGGGGGGGCTGTCAGGGGGGCAGCTTAACCTCTGTGCAGCCCTCTCCCTCCTCCCGTGGCGGCCACGGGAGCAGCCACACAGCCACGGGCTGGGCCTGTGCTGCAGCCGTGAGATGCAGGGAGAGACCAGGGGGCGGGGACCGCGCTCTGACACCTCGGCCCTGAGCGCGCCCCTCGGCTGGAGCCCCGGGGAGAGCGCACAATCCTCTTGATCCAGCGACACTGACGGCACCGGCTCAGCAGCAGCCGGGACCAGCCCTTCATCCTGAACCGCCCGCGCCCCCGTGGCGAGGGCCCCCCGGGACCCTGTTCTCCGGGCGCCGACCAGCATGTCGAGGGTGGGGAGGGCGAGGGCTCTCAGCGACGGAGCGGGCCCCGCCTGGCACGGCTCCGGCCTCCCCCTCGCCCGAGGCCACGGCCTGGGCGTCGCTGAGCCGGACCGGGTCCTCGCCTGCCGCACCTCGAAGCGGGCAGTGGAACGGACGCCGAAGGCCGGGCGAGCAGGAAGGCGTCTCCCGTGGGGACGTGGCCGCGGTCTCAGGGAGGGGAGGGAGGGAGAGACATCCATGAGAGAAACCAGACGAGAGCGGGCCCACCAGGCGCCTGTGCCCGCCCGTCTCCGGCGGCCAGGAGGCCCTCCTCGGACCCCCACCCCGCCGGCTGCCCTTCCTCCGTCCGTCCCTGCGGGCTCTGCTCCCACGTCCCCTCCTCGGGGACCCCGTCCGCCACGGCTCCTCTCACCGCCAGCCCTTCCCCGTCTGAGTCCCAGCACCGCCCCACCCCAACCCCGCCTGGCTCCGCGCCGGCCCTGCCTGCGCTTCCTGCGGACGGGGCTGGTGGCCGGGCCCGGCGCCACCCCAGGCGCACAGTAGGTGCTCCCGCCACTGAGGCGCGGGTCCTGGTGGAGGCAGGGCTGGGCCCTGAGCAGAGGGGCGCCGGGGGGGCCCCCAGCCACCGTGCACCCAGCGCTGCTCCCCGGGGCCAGGGTGGCAGGCTGGGCTGCGGCCAGAGCCATTTCCATGGGAGGGGCGCTGGGCTGCACCCCCTCCCGGGGACCGGCAGGGCGGGCGGGGGACGGGCCCGGGGAGGCGGGGGGGCCCTGGCGCTCGGACGCGGCTCTCTCTCCGGGTTTCCGAGCCCGTCTGTGCGTAACCGCACGGCCGTTTCCATCGGCGCTGCCAAGCGGCGCTGCCGGCCCGGCCCGGCTCCGATCCCCGGCGAGGCCGCTCCCTGCCAGGCAGCCCGGGGGCCGGGGCGCGGGCCCGCAGGGTCAGCTGCCCCATGCCCGGGGCCCAGGGGCCGGCCCGCTCTCCTCCCAAGTCACAGCTGAGGCCGCGGCTCCGTGCAGCCGGCGGGACAGTGGGTCCCCCGGAGAGTCCGCCGCGGCCGGCGCCCCCCGCCCCCCACCCCCCGCCCCCCAATAATTACTCAAGCCGCGGGCGTGCGCCAGGCGTTAGGTAACGGGCTGCGTGCCCCGGAGAGCCATAACTCAGGCGCTTCACATGCTCGCAGACAACAAAATCGCTTCCAGGACCGGGGAGCGGGCCTCGGGGAGAGGGTCCGGGCCAGGAGAGGCCAGGCCGGGCGGGCGGGGGCGGGGGCCGAGGAGGCCTCCCGGGGGCCCCAGGGGTGCAGCCTGGAACGCGGGAGCGGGAAGCGTCTGTGGAAAGAATGCGTCCGCCGCTCGCCGGCCCCACACCCCACGCCCTCGCGGCCACTCTGAGGGCGGTCCTTCCTGACGAGCCCAAGGGGCACCCGTCCGCGCCCGCCGAGGCCCTCACCCTCCGGCCGGGCCACACGCTCCCGGCCCCGGGCCGCGTGGCGCAGGCAGCAGGGGTCACCTGCTGAAGACGGGCCTCTCCCTCACTGCGTGAGGCGGCGCCCGGGCCCTGGCGGGCACACCGGCGGCTGGCACGGTGGACGGGCCCCTCCCCCTCAGGACCCATCGCCCAGAGGGAGCTGAGCAGAGCGGGCGGAGGTGCAGACCCTGTGGGCTGGGAGGGCCTGCCTCGCCCGCCCTGGGGCCACGGCCGCACCCAGGGAGCCACGCCCCCCCGGCATTTTCTCCTCCGGGGGCTGGGGGAGGGAGCCTTTGCCAGGAGCCCGGCCGTGCCCGCGTGCAGGCCCGTGTGGGCGGTGGAGCTGGCCCCTGGCACACCCTGCCCCTGCCCGAAGGCCCCCTCCTCACTGCACGCGTGTGCCACGTCCCGATGGGCGCAGGTCGGGCGGTCCGCGTGGATGAGATGGCGGCGCCAAGTCAGACGGAGCCCAGAATCCCACATGGCCGCTCCCGCCCGGCCCTGGCCCCTGGGGTCTGGGGCCCCGGCTCCCGGTTCTCCGGCGCCCTGCCCGGCCTCTGTGGTCCTGCCTCTGCCCCAGCCTCCGGCCCGTCGCCTTGTCCGCCCCTGGCCCCCACGCGGCCTGGCTCCAGCGTCAGGGCCAGCTCTGCCCGCGGACGCCTGACCGCCCGCCCTCCGCGCCCCCGCCCTCCGCCCGCCCGCCCCCCCGCCCCCCCCGTCCCCCCCCGCCCCCGCCCCGCCCCCCCCGCCCTCCGCCCCCCCGCCCTCCGCCCGCCCCCGCCCTCCGCCCGCCCCCGCCCTCCGCCCCCCCCCGCCCTCCGCCCGCCCCCGCCCTCCGCCAGCTCCTGAGAGACTGCCCACAGCTCCCCCGCTCCTCCTGGGACCCCTCCCTCACCCAGAGCCCCACCACCCATGTCTGCGACTCCGCCTGCTCCGAGGTCCTGCCCCCACCTCTGCCCCGTCCTGGTCCCCTCCTCCAGGACCCGCCCTGCCCCTCCCCGACTCCCGTCTCCTCTGGTCCCCAGGGTCCTCCTACATCCCAGCCAGACAGTGCGCTGCGGGGAGATTAATTATGTGAGTGTGAGTGAGTGAGAGTGTGAGAGTGTGTGTGTGTGAGTGTGTAAATGGAGTGTGTGTGAGTGTGTAAATGGAGTGTGTGTGAGTGTGTAAATGGAGTGTGAGTGTGTGTATGAGAGTGTGTGAATGTGAGTGTGAGAGTGAATGTGTCTGTGTGAGTGTGAGTGTGAATGTGTGTGTGACTGTATGAATGTGAGTGAGTGTGAATGTGAGAGTGTGTGTGTGTGTGTGAGTGTGTGTATGAGAGTGTGAGTGTGAATGTGAATGTGAGTGTGAGTGTGAGTGTGTGTGAGTGTGAATGTGTGTCTGTGTGTGTGTGAATGTGAGTGTGTGTGTGAGTGTGAATATGTGTGTGTGACTGTGAATGTGAGTGTGTGTGAATGTGAGTGTCTGTGTGAGTGTGAATGTGAGTGTGTGAGTGTGTGAGTGTGAATAGGAGTGTATGTGAATGTGAGTGTGTGTGAATGTGTCTGTGTGAGTGTGTGTGAGTGTGAGTGTGAATGTGTGTGTGAGTGTGAATGTGAGTGTGTGAGTGTGTGAGTGTGAATGTGAGTGTGAATGTGTGTGTGAATGTGAGTGTGAGTGTGAATGTGTGTGTGTGAATGTGAGTGTGTGTGTGTGTGAGTGTGAATGTGTGTGTGTGTGAATGTGAGTGTGTGAGTGTGAATGTGAGTGTGTGTGTGTGAGTGGGAGTGTGTGTGTGTGAGTGTGAATGTGAGTGTGTGTGTGTGTGAGTGGGAGTGTGTGTGTGTGTGAATGTGTGTGTGAGTGTGAGTGTGTGTGTGTGTGTATGAGAGTGTGAGTGTGAATATGTGTGACTGTATGAATGTGAGTGTGTGAGTTTGAGTGGGAGTGTGTGTGTATGAGTGTGAATGTGTGTGTGTGAATGTGAGTGTGTGTGTGTGTGTGTGTGAATGTGTGTGTGTGTGAATGTGAGTGTGTGAGTGTGAATGTGAGTGTGTGTGTGTGAGTGTGAATGTGTGTGTGTGAATGTGAGTGTGTGTGTGTGTGAGTGTGAATGTGTGTGTGTGTGAATGTGAGTGTGTGAGTGTGAATGTGAGTGTGTGTGTGTGAGTGGGAGTGTGTGTGTGTGAGTGTGAATGTGAGTGTGTGTGTGTGTGAGTGGGAGTGTGTGTGTGTGTGAATGTGTGTGTGAATGTGAATGTGAGTGTGTGAGTGTGTGTGTGTGTGAATGTGAGTGTGTGTGAGTGTGAATGTGAGTGTGTGTGTGAGTGTGAATGTGTGTGAGTGTGAATGTGAGTGTGTGTGTGTGTGTGTGAGTGTGAATGTGTGTGAGTGTGAATGTGAGTGTGTGAATGTGAGTGTGTGTGTGTGTGTGTGTGTGTGTGAGTGTGTGTGTGAGTAGGCGTGTGACCTGCTGGTGAGTGTCAGGGGAGAACGGGTGCTCTGGCAGCTTAACCGGGGAAAGGACACTGGGGCCTCGGCTGTGCCGTGCACGGGGGCAGGGGTGGGGCGGAAATGAGGGGGCAGCTACTAGGCAGGGCCCCGATGGCTCGGAACGCGCTGGCGGGATTGCTTGGTTTGTAACTTCCCACGTGCTGCGCCCCCTCTGCCCTCCCAGGCCGGGCTCCGGCCACGGGCCGTCCCCTCCTCAGTCCACAAAACAGGCCCCGAGCCCGGGGCCCTGTCCTCGGCCTGCTCCCTGCCCGTGCCTCTGGGGCGACCCCGCCGGCTCAGCCCCTCCCAGGTCTCCCCGGAGCCGCTCCATGTCGGGGAGACGGCCTCCTGTGGGCGCCCTCCCCGGCGGCTGGGCCCGGGCCTCCCTGACCGGGGCAGCGCGGAGCCCGCGTCTGAGCCGGGTGCCGCGCCGGCGCTGCGGGCAGGGCGGCCCTCGGTTTGGGGGCCCGCTCCGGCCGGCGGGGTGCTGGAGGGCGTGCGGACGTGGTGGCTGGCGCCGGACCGGGCTCCCGGCGGGCGCCTCCCTCGCTCGTCCCGCCCGGAACGGCCCTCGGACGGGGAGCTCCTTGGATGCCGCTCCTGCCTCTTGGCTGGTCTCCCCAGTTTCCATCGCTCTGTCTCCAGGCCACTTTCCGGGAGATTTACTTCAATTTCTTCTGAGTTTTTTCACTCGGCGGCATATGCAGTTCCAGGGGCTGCTCCTGGGCTCCGACGGGCCTCACCGCACCCCGTGCTGGCCGGACGGCCCCTCCCCGGGCCGAGGCGGGGCGGGCGCCCACCGCGAGCCTGGCCCCAGCGCCAGCCACCACGTTCGCACGCCCTCCCAGGACCCCCTCTCCGAGCCTCCCTCTCCGCACGCTTTCGGGGCTTCGTGGCCAACGCCCTGGGCGCCCCTGCCCTCACTGCACGCCCCCCGCCCAGCCCTGTCTGCCGGCCCCCTCCCCCTTCCCCTCCCTCTCCCTCTCCCTTTCCCTCTCACTCTCTTTTCCTCTCCCTCTCCCTCTCCCCCTCCCTCTCCCTCTCTCCCTTCCTCTCCCTCTCCCCCTCCCTCTCCCTGCCCTCGCCCCAGCCCCGGCTCAGCCCCCGCTTCCTCTGGGCCGCACCAGCCCGGCCTGCTCCGTGCCACCCTCGGGAGCACCGTGCCTCTCCCGCCGGCTCCACTCGCTGCCTGCGGGGCCGCAGCTGCTTCCTGAGGATGTGTCTGCCCGCTTCCCAGCTGGGGTCACAGCCCTGCTACGTGCCCGTGGCGCTCCTTCCGGCCGCCAGCGGGCTGACCACTGTCCGCCCTCCCGGGGCAGCCCAGGGGCAGGGCTCGCCGCCTTGCCCACAGCGTACCCCGGTGGCACCACGCCTGGACTGGCTCCGTGGGTAGGCCCCCCACACCCCGGACCGTGCGTGGCCCCGGGCTCAGGGTCTCTCGCTGACACCAGGGTCTCTGGAGGCCCAGGAGGGCTCTGCCTCCCGCCTCTGCCAGCGTCCGGAGCTGCTGCCGGCCTGGCTCACGGCCGCCCCGCCGGCGCCCTGTCCCTCTGCCCTGGTACATGGAGGCCCTTCCCGCCTGACCCTCCTCCAGGCCCCGTGAGGTCCTGGGGCCACCCCGGGCCATGCCTGTCTCCGTCCCGACCCGGCACGTCCCGGGGCACAAGGGCAGGTGGGGGGCTGTTCGGGGGGGAGGCTGGCACGGCCCCGGGGGACGCGCCTCCTGAGGAGACGCCACGGCCGGGAGGTGTCGTCCGGGGGCGAGGGAGGCCAGGGAAGGTGGCCGGGCCCCTCAAGGCCCGGGAGCCACCGAGAACTGCCCCGGATGGCAGGGGCAGGGAGCAAGGACGCCAGGGGCCGGGGCTCCGGTCCTCCCAGGGCTCGACCTGGTGTCTCCGGCTTCCTGGGGACCCTCCTTTGCTCGAGCTCAGACCTAGTGACCTCCATCCCGAGCCCCCTCAGCCTGGGGCCCCGACGCCTGCAGCCCGAGCAACAATCCAAAACGCAGCGCCCCCTCCCCTGGACCGCATGAGCGCTTCGCCTGGGGGTGGCCTGGAGGCCGGGGGGCACGGTGCTCCCCAGACTCGCCCTGCGTGCCCTCAGCCCCACACTCGCTCTGCACAGCGCCCAGGCACAGCCGGAAGCAGGGGCGTGCTCGGAAGGTCCCCCTCCCAGTTACAGGAGCTCACACCCCGAGAGAGGAGTCACCACACACGTGAGGAGCGCCCCCCCCCCCCAGGAGAGCCCCTGCTGCCGGTGAGGTCACCCTGAGGAGGCTTCAGATAGGACAGAGCTGCGCAGGGTGGGCGTCTGCAGGAGGAATGGAGGCCTCAGACCTGAGCACCCTGGGGAGGGGAAGGAGGGAGGAGGAGAGGCGAGGGAGGCGGCGGCTGGAGGTGCCAGGCGGGCGCTGAGTGCTCCCGGAGAGAAGCCGGAGAGGGAGGGGAGGGCGCCCACACGCGGAGCAGAGGAACGAGGAACCCGCCGCGCCAGCAGCTCCCCGAGCGGAGACGTCCCAGTGGGAAAACCAGAGACGGACAGCCTACCCGCGCGCCCCTCCGTCGACGGGAAGGGCCCCTCCACCCGGCACGGAGCCGGAGGAAAGCACGGCCAGCGGCCCGGACCCCGGGGGGAAATGGAAATTAGGAACAAAGAGAGAAGCGCAGTGCTGGCACACCGGGAAGGTCAAAGAATGTCGTTCTAAACAAGTCTGTGAGCAAAAAGAAGATAAAATAGGAAGTAAACTCATTTAGAACAGATCCACTGCGAGAGCACACATGCCAGAACCTGTGGGTGCTGCCAAAAGGGTGTGCCGAGGCACGCTGATAGCAGTTTTAGAAAGCCAGAAAAATTGGAAAGGAACAAGCTAAGCTCTCCACTCAAGAAGCAAAAAAAAGGACACGCAAATGATCAAACACATAAATGAACACACAAGTAAGAAAGGATAAAAGAGGACATGAACACAACACAAAAATGTTTATGAAAACGGAGTTGGTCCATAAAACCAAATGCTGGCTGGTTTTTTAAAGAAAATATATCTTATTGATTTTTGCAGAGAGGAAAGAAGAGGGACAGAGAGCTAGAAATATCAATGAGAGAGAACCATCGACCAGCTGCCTCCTGCACACCTCCTACTGAGGATGTGCCCGCAACCAAGGAACATACTCTTGACCAGAATTGAACCTGGGACCCTTCAGTCCACAGGCTGACACTATCCACTGAGCCAAACCGGTCAGGGCAATGCTGGCTGTTCGAAGAACAAATAAAATAGATGAATGTTAAAGAAGCAATGAGACAAATAAAATTTAGGAGTGAAAAGAGAATAGTGAATGACCACGTAATTGTGATTATGATTTTTAATCTTATGTCCATAAAATTCAAAACTTGATATGACGGATAATTTCAAGGAAAAATAAAAATTATATCCCAAGTGACTTCTGAAGCGGAAAGTCCTAATGAACAGGAACCCAGTGGAGAAATGGAAACGATCACCCGCCTTTCTCCAGGTTTCTGGGAGCCATTTCTGCAACGTCCTCAGTAAGCAGGTAACACTGGTCCCACACAGAATGTCTTGGGGCACGGGCCAAAGTGGGATGCCGCCCAGCCCATCGTAGGAGCCAAACACCAGGCCCCCAAGCCGGGCAAAGAAACACAAGAAAATCCTATGCAGGCCACGCCCGGTCAGACACAGACGTCCAAATGCTACGTTGTGTAGAAGCGAGCAGCCCGAGAGCGTCCTGACCGTGTGAGTCCCTGGAAGGCAAGGTTGCCTCGGCCCCCGCTGTCCGCCGGCCGCTGGGGCGTGGCCACGCTGGCTCCTGCTGCCTTGGGGCCGCAGGTCCTCAGGGACCTCCCGCTGGCTCCCTCGAGGCCCCTCGTGCTCCTCCTTTTGTGACACTCACGGCAACCCCCTCGGTCTGTGGGGGATGCGTCTCGATGCACACACGCCTACGATAAAGTGTGATCCACACACGGGCCCAGTACGAGGTCATCGACAATATCACTGACACAGGACGTTCCTTCAGGCGCTGCAACACGGTATGTGACTGTGGTCTCCGCCCCTGTCCCCTGTACACGTCTCAGCCACACCTGCTCCTGAGGGGGTGCGGCCGGTCCTCCCTGCAGGAAATGGTGTCACTTGTTTGGGGGGAACGGAGTGTCCCTGCTGAAGGCTTCCTGTAGGCTCAGTGCTTCTAGAACAGCACAGTGCTGTCCGTCGGACATGCTTCTTGTCTGTCTCTCATCCACAAACGGTTTTCCCGCTCAAACTAGACAGCCTCACACGTCTCTTTCCCTCCTTGCAATCTCACCACAGACCCCTGAGACCTCAGGTTTCTTGCTTATATCAAGAAGGTTCATCTTTCCCCTTATTATTATTTAAAACATACGCGCGCGCGCACACACACACACATACACACACACACAGTGGCCAGATTATGATGACCTCTGAATGCATAATAATCTGGCCACTCAGTGTACATCTTACCTAATAATAGACACACATGTAAATTGACCATACCTCCACCCTGCCCACCAGCCAATCAGAGTAAGTATGCAAATCAACCCACCAAAGATAGCAGTTAATTTGCATGCACAGGGGCTCAGCAAAGGGGATTGTGGGGTGGGGGGTGGCATTTTTCCGCCCACCTCCCATCTCTCGGGGCCTCTGGGCAGCGTGGGGAGGCAGGCCAGAGCGAAAGAGGCTGCTCTGGGGCCGGAGGGGAAAGGCAGTGCTGGCAGCAGGGAAAGGAAGGCCCATTCTGGCATGATCTTCGTGCATTGGGCTCTAGTTTATATATGTCAGAGGCCCGGTGCCTGCATCTGTGATGGGGGGGTCCTGCCAGCCTGGCCAGGGGGAGGGGACATGGGCGGTTGGCCGGCCTGCCTGCTGGTCAAACTCCTGGTCGAGGGGACAATTTGTATATGAGCCTTTTATTCTATAGGACGGACACGGAGCGGCCAGATTAGTATGCATTCAGAGACCATCGTCATCTGGCCGTGCATTTATTTTTTATCCTCACCAGAGGATGTTTTCCCATTGCTTTTTTTTTAAAGGCAAGTGGAAGAGAGGGAGAAACAGAAACATCGATGTGAGAGAAACACACCAATTGGCCGCCTCCTGCACACGCCCTGAGCAGGGCCTGGGCCAGGGAGGAGCCTGCAACCTCCTGGACCAGAATCGAACCGGGGACCCTACGGCCTGCAGGCTGACGCCCTATCCACCGAGCCACACGGCCAGGGTTCCTCTTCCCTGAAAGGAAGTGCCTTCCCACTTCCCTGGGCGACTGGTCTGCCAGCGCCACCCTCTGCGCCCGGGACAGCTGTCAATCCCACGAGGCCCCTGGGACACGCAGTGTGCCCGCGGCCAGGACCTTATGGCCCAGCAGCGGCGGGGGGGGGGGGGAGTGGGGGGAGGGGGGCGTCTGTAGCCCGGAGGCACGGGACGGGGGGTGTGGACGGGATCCGCGTTTGGGTGGGATATAGCCGGGCATCCAAGATGTCATCACGCGACTCAGAAGGGCGCACGATGGAAACTGTAAACGGCTTATTTCTGGAAATTTCCTTTTCACGGTTTAGACCACGGCAGGCCACGGCGGGCCGTGGTGCCTGACACTGGGAGAGGTGACGCCACGGCGGGGCTGCTGCCTGTGTGCTGTGTCCGAGGCCGTCTGTCCTTCCTCCCAGGTCACGGCCGGAGCCGGAGTCTGCCGTCCGGCCGCACGGACACTGGGGACACCCGGGGGGGGGTGTCTTTTCTTTTCAAAATACGTTTTTTTAAAATTGATTTTTGCAGAGGAAGGGAGGGGGGAGAGACAGACACATCTGTGAGGAGAGAGGACCACAGACCGGCTGCCTCCTGCACGCCCCACACTGGGGATGGAGCCCGCACCCCGGGCCTGTGCCCCGACCTGGCGTCGAACCCTGGCCTCCTGGTCCCTGGGTGGACGCTCGGCCCCGAGCCACGCCGGCCGGGCGGGGTTGGCCTTCCTGACGAGCAGGAGACGCCTGACCCCGTCTGGGCTGGAACTGGGAGCCCAAGAGCAGGGGGGCTGGGCGGGCTGGGCAGCCGCTGGGCCACGGCTGAAGGCCGACCAAGCCCTCCGGCCCCTGCCTGCCAGCGTGGAGAGGCCCCGGCCCCCGGCACGGCCCTGGGGGGGACAGGAGAACAGCAAAGCACGCTGTCTCCCGCAGTTGTGGGACACGTGTTGGGGCGGCTGTGCTGGCAGCTGAGCCCCGGGCCCAGGGGGGCTGGGCGGGGGGCTCCGGGCAGCTGGTGCGGACAGCCCGCGGCGGACAGGTGGGCGGGGCGGGGGGGCTCGGCAGCTGGGCCGGCGACAACCGGAGCGGTGGCTGCCCTCGGCAGATCTGGCCCCGGAGCTGCGTGCATGCGTGTGTGTGTGTGTGTATGCGCACACGGGTGTGGGCACGTGGATGTGTGTGTGTGGGTGTATGCGCACACGGGTGTGGGCACGTGGATGTGTGTGTGTGTGTGTGGGTGTATGCGCACACGGGTGTGGGCACGTGGATGTGTGTGTGTGTGTGGGTGTATGCGCACACGGGTGTGGGCACGTGGATGTGTGTGTGTGTGTGGGTGTATGCGCACACGGGTGTGGGCACGTGGATGTGTGTGTGTGTGTGTGTGGGTGTATGCGCACACGGGTGTGGGCACGTGGATGTGTGTGTGTGTGTGTGGGTGTATGCGCACACGGGTGTGGGCACGTGGATGTGTGTGTGTGTGTGGGTGTATGCGCACACGGGTGTGGGCACGTGGATGTGTGTGTGTGTGTGGGTGTATGCGCACACGGGTGTGGGCACGTGGATGTGTGTGTGTGTGGGTGTATGCGCACACGGGTGTGGGCACGTGGATGTGTGTGTGTGTGTGGGTGTATGCGCACACGGGTGTGGGCACGTGGATGTGTGTGTGTGTGTGGGTGTATGCGCACACGGGTGTGGGCACGTGGATGTGTGTGTGTGTGTGGGTGTATGCGCACACGGGTGTGGGCACGTGGATGTGTGTGTGTGTGTGGGTGTATGCGCACACGGGTGTGGGCACGTGGATGTGTGTGTGTGGGTGTATGCGCACACGGGTGTGGGCACGTGGATGTGTGTGTGTGTGTGGGTGTATGCGCACACGGGTGTGGGCACGTGGATGTGTGTGTGTGTGTGGGTGTATGCGCACACGGGTGTGGGCACGTGGATGTGTGTGTGTGTGTGGGTGTATGCGCACACGGGTGTGGGCACGTGGATGTGTGTGTGTGGGTGTATGCGCACACGGGTGTGGGCACGTGGATGTGTGTGTGTGTGTGTGGGTGTATGCGCACACGGGTGTGGGCACGTGGATGTGTGTGTGTGTGTGGGTGTATGCGCACACGGGTGTGGGCACGTGGATGTGTGTGTGTGTGTGGGTGTATGCGCACACGGGTGTGGGCACGTGGATGTGTGTGTGTGTGGGTGTATGCGCACACGGGTGTGGGCACGTGGATGTGTGTGTGTGTGTGGGTGTATGCGCACACGGGTGTGGGCACGTGGATGTGTGTGTGTGTGTGGGTGTATGCGCACACGGGTGTGGGCACGTGGATGTGTGTGTGTGTGGGTGTATGCGCACACGGGTGTGGGCACGTGGATGTGTGTGTGTGTGTGTGTGGGTGTATGCGCACACGGGTGTGGGCACGTGGATGTGTGTGTGCGTGGTGCGGGGTCGGGGACCCGGCGTGGGAGCAGGGCGATGCCGCTGTGGCTGAGGGCGGTGCCTGTGGCAGCCTTGGCGCTGGGCCCCGAGGGCAGCAGGCGGCTGGGCCCCTGGGATGCGCACCCCGAGGGGGTGGGTGGAAAGGAGGTCGGGACATGCTGGCACCTTCAGTGTGGGGTGCGAGTGGAGGGGGGACCCCGTGTTTTCCTGGGGACCCCTCTCCTGCCAGGACGAGGGGCTAGACGGCAGGCCGGCTCTCATGAGAGGTTTGGCGGTGGAGGGGACGGTTCTGACTCGGGCCCGTTGGATGAAGCCGGGGAGAGGGTGGGGGTGGGGTGCGGGGACGAGGTCTGACCACTGGGGACTCCGAGCAGCATCTGAAGGGTTCGCGGGCTCCCAGGAGCCGGGATCTGCCTTCGTCACGAGAGGGAGCGGCCCTGGGTGACGGGCGGCTCACCCCGCCCGGGCGCTGGCTCCCACGGGCGTCCGGAGGCTCCAGGCACCGATGGGAGCCTGCTCCTCGGGGCGGGCGCAGGGCTGCGCCTCCGTCCTCCCCGGCCGGCCACACTCGGGGGCCCCGGGGTGCGCGAGGCTCGGGTGGCGCCCAGAAACTGGCGGCGGCCACGGAAAGAGCCGCCGTGAGTTCTGTCCAACGTAGTTGGAAACATCTGACTGCGACCGCAGAAATGCTGGCAGCGCGGCTGCAAGAACACTCACGTGAGGCGCGGACCGGTCCGGGGCCGCTTAACCCTGGAGGGAGGCGCGGGCGGGGCCGCGGAGCCGGGCCGCAGAGGCCGAGCCGTTCGCCCACAAAGCGGCAGAGAGAGCCCCACGGCGACCTCGAGTGGGGGGAGCTGGGCCACACAGACGTGAGCCCGAGCAGGGCCCGCCGGACGGACGGACGGGTCTCGGGTTCGATTCCGCCGCGGGCACGCAGCTCGGATCCAGGCTCCATCCCCGGCCCCGGCTGGGGCACGCGTGGGAGGCACCCAATCCATGTGTCTCTGTCACATCAGCGTCCCCTCCCTCCCTCCCTCCCTCCCTCCCTCCACCCTCTCTCCCTCCCACGCATTCTAAACATCTATGGAAACATCCTCAGGTGAGGGTTAGCCTCAAACACAAAAAGACAGAGCATGTCCCGTCAGAAGGGGCTTGGAGGGGAGATACATGGAAGATACGGGGGGGGGGGGTCCCCCAGGGAGCGGCCGGATAGCCCAGCATCCTCAGCTCAGGACAAGCCCCCGCCCCCGCCCCCGCCCCATGGCCAGCGTGCTGGTGCCCCGATCCAGCCTGGCCAGGCGGCCTGGGCTTGGCGACAGCAGGGGCGTGTCCGGGCGGCCAGGAGCGCCTGGTCCCAGGCGGCTGAGGCTCTGAGCTCAGGAGACTCAGGGCGGCCGTGAGGCCGGAGGCTGACCCAGGTCCTTCCCAGGCCCCGCCTCGGACACACGAGGGCGTGGGGCCTCCAGCCCTGCACCCTTCACGCCCCCAGCACTGAGCAGTGCTCTCCTCTCGAGGGTCAGCACTGCCTCTCCGAGTCCGTGCGGCTGGGCCCTGACCTGAGCCTCCCGTCCCCTACATGCACCTCCCGGCCTCACTGCATGACCTCCCGGCCTCACTGCACGGCCTCCCGGCCTCACTGCACACGGCAAGGCTGGGATGAGGAGCCTGTGCCAAAGGCATTCGAGTGCCCTCTCCCTGGGGCGGCCCTGGCTGCCAGCTGTCGGCGCCCATCTGGGGCGGCCCTGCGCCGGGTCTGCCTGCCAGGGAGCTCGGCCAGGCCCTGCCCGCCCCGCCCCCCACCCGACAGGTGTGGGGTGACTCAGCTCCCCTTCATGTTTCTGCTCAGGCAGCTGTTGGAGACCCCTGGGCGGCCTTCCTGCACGGAGGGCAGGGCGGCTCAGCCTGAGCCTCTGGGACCCCCTCTTCCCCTAGCACCCCCCCCCCCAGGAGAGTCCTGGCCTCCTGCATGCCCAGACCAGCCTGGGGGGGCGGGTGGGGTGGCTGCGGGGCACCTGGTCTCCGTGGGGCGCAGGCGGCGGGAAGACCGGCCTTGGCAGGATGGCGAGGGCGCACGGGCCTCAAGGGCGTGGCGCCCACATGCTCCTGTGGGGGGCATCCTCGCTGGAGCCCTCCGTCTGCTCACCCACGTTCGCCGTGGCTCCCTCCCTCGCCCCGGCGGCCCACCCCAGCACCCGCCCCACACAGGCGCGTGCCCGCCCAGCCGTGCGGCCTTCTCTGCCCAGTTAGCAGCGGCCACGTGTGCGACGGTGGCAGCGACAGGAGACCCAAGGGCGCTGGTGGTCGGCCACGGGCCTCGGCTGACCACAGGCCGGAGCGTGGGCCGGCCCATCGCCACGGGGACGCCGCCACGGCCCGGCGTCGGGTCAGAGGGGTCCCAGGACGGCCGTGCTGTCGGCTGGGGTCAGGGCCGGGAGAGGACGGTGGCTGCAGGCTGCGGCTGGCCCGTAGACGGCGGCCATTGGCCAGAGCGGCGGCGAGGAGGCGGGCTGGGGGAGGAGGCACCCACCTCCCTGCCCAGCGCGGGGGGCGTGGCCGGGCCGGTCAGGGTCCCGGGACCATGTGGCCGTGGAGCCGGCCGCCGCCCGCGCTGGGACACATGACCCGGCGCCAGGAGAGACGAGGGCGCGGTCTGGCCTGCACGCATGGCTCAGGCTCTGTCCGGGCACCGGGCTGCCCTCCCTGGGAGCCGGACCAGGGGAGCGGGAGGGACGGTCCTGCACAGCCTGTCCGCTCCGGGCCGGGCGGAGGGCGCCTCTGGGAGGGGACGGGCTCGGAGGGTGCGGGCCTCAGCGAGAGCGCTGGCTGCCGTCCAGGAGCGGCTCCTGTGCCCTCACAGCACGAATCTGCCACCGGGAGTAGCTGGGATGCAGTCGTGCTAAAAACACGAGACATTTGGGTGTCCTGCGTTGTTCTTGCTAAATCCTAACACCACCCCCCCCGCCCCCCGGCCCTGCGGCTGAGCCCGCAGCCTCCCGGGACGCCGGCTGAAGCCTGTCAACCCCCCACACCTCACCCCCGTCCCCCATTAGCTGGCGAGGTGGGCCTGAGCTTCTCCTTGGCAGGCGGGTCTCCCCTCCACACCCGCCCAGAAGTCACGCACGGTCCAGCTGGAAAGCTGCCCGCCGCCCGCGTGGACCCGCCGCCCACCCCCGCTGGTCAGTGAGGGCCCCGGGGCACCGCGTGTCCGCATCAATGTGAGGGCATGCCCACGGCCCCCAGCACCCCCGACCCCCAGCCCGCCCGCGGCCGCTGAGGGCCCTCCCCGTAAGACGCGGAGACTGGGGGCTGTTTGTTATGCGGCTCAGCTGACCAGCGCGGGGGGCTGGGCCCGGCGCCTGTGACCCTGCCTTCCCTCGGCGACGCTGACGACAGGCTAGTCCCCCAGGCGCGGCTTCTCTGCCTGCCCACCCATAGGCCGTGGCCAGCCAGGGCCTGGGTCACCCATTGCCGTGCCCCACCCCCTGCCCATCCCGCTCCGGCTGCCGGAGCCGAGGAAGGAGGCCGCCACGGGACGCTGTCTGTCCTGTGGTGGGAAGCCTTTCGCCGGAGCCGGAGTCAGAGCGCCAGCCACCGGCGGGCCGCGGGCCGCACCGTGGCCACAGAGAGGCGGAGACACGCACCCGGCGAGATGGGGCCACGCTGGGGGCGCCCTGAGCCCGCCGGACCCCCCGGGGCCCGTGTGGTGGTGTGGCCGCCCAGAGGGGACACGAGGTTGCTGCCCGGGCCCCCCACGTCACGGGTCTGGAGCACACGGGGGGCGTGCAGCCATTTCCATTCACCCTGCTCCCTGGGAGGTCCCGGGCACATTCCCCAGAACCGGATCCTGAGCCGGGGCTCAGGGCAAGGAAGGGGGCGAGGGGAGGAGGCGGTGTGGGTGGGGAACTCCTGGCTCCTTCCCTGGAGGGAGGGGGCCGGCCTCCCGACTCCTGCAGCCTGGCTGCCCTGGAGGCTGCCCCACCGCCACAGGGAGGGCGCGGCCCCCGGGGGTGGCCGTGGCGCTGGGCAGAGTGTCCCTTAGAAGTCCAGGCCCAGGTGGGGCCTGAAGATGGGCCGGGAGCCCCCCGGTGACCCCCGGGGCGGGGCCGCCTGGCAGAGCCCCCCTGCGGGAGCCGTCGTGAGCCACACCGCTCACAAGGCCCGTTTTCTGCACCGGAGCCGGCACGGCGGCCTCTCTCCAGCCCCTCCTGCTGCACCGTCCTCCCCGGCCCCTGCCCCCAGGCTCCCCACCGCACGCCCGCCACCTCGCCTCCCCTCCCCCTCCCCCCGCAGCCTGCCCTGGCTGGTGTCTGCTCTGGACAGCCCCACAACAACCCCAGCCAGGAGCACTGCCGCCCTCTGACCCCGCCCACCCCACCCTGTGCCCTGCTCCCCAATGGCTTCACCGAGGCCATGGACCTCAACACGGCGCTGGGAGCCACCGCACACGGCGCCCCGTCCCCAGCCTGCACCCTCTCGTGGTCTGGGAACACGGAGCAGGATACCGGCCAGGGCTGAGCTTGGGGACCGGGAGGGGACCCGGGTGAGCCCAGCCCTCAGCCCGTCCCAGGCTCGGGGCTTACACCGGGGCGACGTGACCTGAGCTGTGGACACCAGCCAGGCTTGCACGGGATGGCACCCCTAATGACATCCACACACCCTGAGTGCCAGCAAGCCCCTGGCCTCCAACCCCAGCCAATGTCTGCAAATACTCAGAGTGGATGGATGGATGGATGGAGGGATAATAGATGGATGGAGGGATGGATAGGTGGGTGGAGGGATGGATGGATGGATAGAGGGATGGATGGATGGATGGATGGGTGGGTGGAGGGATGGATGGATGGATGGATGGGTGAGTGGAGGGATGGATGGATGGGTGGAGAGATGGGTGGGTGGGTGGATGGGTGGAGGGATGGATTGGTGGATGGAGGGATGGATGGGTGGAGGGATGGATGGATGGGTGTAAGGGTAGATGGATGGATGGGTGTAAGGGTAGATGGATGGATGGGTGGATGGAGGGATGGATGGGTGGGTGGAGCAATGGATGGGTGGGTGGAGAAATGGATGGATAGGTGGATGAATGGATGGGTGGGTGGAAGGGTAAATGGATTGATGGGTAGATGGAGGGATGGAGGGATGGATGGGTGGGTGGAGGGATGGATTGGTGGATGGAGAGATGGATTGGTGGATGGAGGGATGGATGGATGGGTGGAAGGGTAGATGGATGGATGGGTGGGTGGAGGGATGGATGGGTGAGTGGAGTGATGGATTGGTGGATGGAGGGATGGATGGATGGGTGGAAGGGTAGATGGATGGATAGGTGGGTGGAGGGATGGATGGATAGATGAATGGATGGGTGGGTGGAAGGGTAAATGGATTGATGGGTGGATGGAGGGATGGATGGGTGGGTGGAAGGGTAGATGGATGGAGGGATTAATGGGTGGGTGGAGGGATGGACGGATGGGTGGAGGGATGGAGGAAGGAGCTGATCTGAAGACGAGAGACGCCTGGGGCCTGTGGAAGGACTGGGAGCCGCTAGGCCCAGGGAGAGCGCAGGCCAGGGCAAGTCCCCGGGAACTGGACGAAGCCAGAGGACATTAGCCAGCGGGCTGCTCATCTGCCAATCAGATACCTGAGGACACACATCAGGGCTGTGTTCTAGGAGCAGAAGGAGAGGAAAGTGTGTCATGAAACATGCCTCCAGCCAGGCGGGAAGGGATGCGAGAAGGACAATAGAGGAGGTAGCACAGAGGAACCATCGGAAATGCCAGGAGAGCCCAAACCGGTTTGTCTCAGTGGATAGAGCATCAGCCTGCAGACTGAAAAGGTCCCAGGTTCGATTCCCGCCAAGGGCATGTACATTGGTTGCAGGCACATCCCCAGTAGGGGGTGTGCAAGGGGCAGCTGATCAATGATTCTCTTTCATCGAATAGAATCTTCATCGAAGTTTCTAACTCTCTATCCCTCTCCCTTACTCTCTGTAAAAAAAGTCAATAAAATATATTTAAAAAGGAAAAGAAAAGAAATGCCAGGAGAATCTTCTGGATCTCCAGGGCTCCCGTCCCCACAGGGCCCACCAAGGCCCAGCACAGTCAGCGGGCGAAGTCCCCCACCCAGGAACCTCCCTGGAGACCCGGACCGCTGAGGCTGGACGCACGAGCTGAAATCTCCCAGGAAACAAACAGAACCTCACACACAGCGGGGCGCCCCTGCGGAGCAGGACAGAGGAGCCCTGGGACCCTCCGCCAGGCCCCATGAGGTGCCGGAGACCAGGGATGAACCTTCTGAGCTCTGAAGGAAAATCACTTCCAACTTGACATTCTGTACCCAGGTCACCTACCCACAGGGCCCTGGCCGGCCAAGGGTGCACTCAGACGTCTGCGGACTCAATGGAAACGGAGGGGACGCAGGAGGAAGGACACAGCAGAGCGAGGGGGCAGCAAGTCCAACCGACCAGCCCCAGAGGCAGTGGCGCTGGCAGGAGCCCTCAGGAAACAGCCCCGAGTGGAAGTGGGGAGGGAAAGGGGATAGTGACTAGGACTAAAGCGCCACCCGAGTCGGGACCCGGCTGCGATCTGGCCACTGGAAGGAGGATGGGAACGCGGGCAGGCACTGCAGGGCCTCCTCGAGTCACTCCCTTGAGGAGGAAATCCGACGAGTCAGAATCAGAACCGAAACAAAGACCTAAGGACCCTGGTGAGCCCGGCTCCTCCTGACGCGGAGCCAGAGGAGCCGGCCGTGGGCAGCGCCGGGTGGAGCGCCGGGCCAGCGTCACGAGGACAGGGACGCGCGGGGCATGCCCTGGAGGCAGGAAGGAGGGTGGGCGCAGCCCCAGTGCCGTCCAATACCACACAAGGCCGAGAGGAGACCACGAAACCCACGGTGACCCCGGCTTCCCACATTCTAGAATTTTCCCCCAACCTGGAAGCGATGTGTAGAAACAGACCCCTCCCTAGGTAAAAACAGAAACAAAAAAAAACCACCGTTTATCTGAATTCAATAGTTTTTCACTTTGTTTTTTTCTGTTAAGAAAAATGAATAAATAAAAAATAACTGTACCATATTCATAATAGTTGCTGATGGTATATCTTTTTATTAGTCCATCCACCCATTCATTCATCCATCCATCCATCATCCATCTGCCTATCCTCCACCCACCCATCATCGATCCCTCCACCCATCCATTTCCATCTACTATCCACCCATCCATCATCTATCCCTCCATCTATCCACTCACCCACTCACCCATCATCCATCTATCCACCCATCCTTCCCCCACCCATCCGTCATCTATCCTTCCCTCCTTCTTTCCCTCCCTCATCCATCCACCCATCCACCCACCCCTTCATCCACCCACCCACTCACCAATCCAGCCACCCACTCATCCACTCACCCACCTACCCACCATTTTACAAACACACGTCCGCCTGCCTGTTCACTCTCTGCCTGTCCATCCATCTGCCCTTATCCAGGCGGTGGCCTGGAATGATGGGAATTTCTGGGACAAGGAGGGGCCTTGTAGTGGGGAGGAAGGCTCTGGAGTCTTCACGCTCCCGGCCTTTCTGCACTGGTCGTGTTTTCTAGAAATTCAAATAGAACTAAATGGTCCCCCAGTCATCTCCCCGCTCCCATTGAAAAGAAGGAAGGGGTGCCATGTCGTCGGCGGGGAGGCCAGTCCTGTCCGCTCCCGGGAGAGCGTGCCCAGCTATTAATAGCAGCCCTGGGAGCTATTTCCAGACGCCCTCCCCGAGGTCTCCCCTGACCGCTCGTCAGGCCGGTCTGTTCCCGCACAGCAATTACCCGGGCAGTAATTATGGGGTGTACTTCTGACGGGGGCAGCTCCTGGACGCCGGGAACACCGTCCTGTGTGCAGCCCCTCCAGCCCCATCCACGGTCCGGGCCACGGGGGGCAGGCCACGGGTGGAGGTGGGGTGGACACAGGTCAGCCTGGGCACACATACGGAGCTGCAGCCCCCGTGGCTCCTGGTGGCTCAGGCGGATGGAGTCAGATCTCAGTCCGGCGCTTGGCAGTGGGCGGGGAAGACGAACCCACAATGGTGCCCGCAGCCGTGCCCATAAGGGGGGGAACTTCCACCGTGCCACGTGCCGGGCGCCCGGCCAGGTGCTCCGCAGACAGGGCTCCAGGTAATCCTGGCCGCAGGCCGGGGAGCCATCCCTCTCCCTCACCCGGGCTCGGCGGCGGGCGTGTGCCGGCCACACAGCTGGGCGGGGGGCGAGGGTCCAAGCTCAGCCCTCTGGGCAGCCCCCCACCCCTGCTGGGGGGTCACGGGGATGCAGGGCTGGTAGGACGGGCAAAGGGGGGCTTCCAGACGCTAATGGGGAGCACCAGGGGCCACGCGGCCGGGGGCACAGGCACAAGGGGGTGGGAGGGGTGGTCTGTGAGAGAGCAGTGGGCGGAGGACAGTGGGCAGTGGCCAGGCAGAGAGGCTGGGACAGAGGGCCAAGGAGGGCTGACGAGAGGGGGTGGGAGCTAGGCCCAGGGCTATTACCTTAGCTGTCCACTAGCATGTTGGGCCCACTGGGCCCTCACAGCTTCTGGGGGGGGCGGGGTGTCATTGCTGGCCCCCCAATCCTGGCTGAGCCGGCTCAGGAGCCATGCTGGTCCTTCTCCGCAGAGTGGGGGGCCCCAGGCAGGTCAGGCTGAACTGCCTTCTGGGCCCCAAAGTCCAGGGCCATTGTCCCTCACCCCCTGGCCTGGGGGGTGTGGGGAGGTTACCGTCCCCGACTGCCGCTGTTCCAGGTGGGTGGAGGGCCGGGGGCAGAGAGAGGTCACCGGGGCCGTTGGGGAGGCAGGAGGGAGGAGAGTGGGAGTGGAGCCGTGGGGAGGACCGTGGGGAGTGGGCGGGTGGCGGGGGAGGGGACAGGCCCCAGGCTGAGGCGGGCGGGCGCCCCTGGCAGGACCAGGCCGAGCCGACCCCTCTAAGGATTGCGCCCTCGCCAGTGCTGAGCCCCCGCCCCTCCGGGCGCCCCCCGCGGGGGCCCCTGCAGTCCTGGGCAGGGGCCCGGCCAGGCAGCGGGGGCCCTGAGAGCCGGAGCGGGGGAGCGCTCCAAGCAGAGATTTATTAGTGAAACAAAAGCACATTTTTTCGGGCAGGACTGTTTGTGCAGTTAGCTCCTGACACATCGCCTTGGCTGGAGGCCCGGGGTGGGCGGGGGGCCCGGGTGGGCGGGGGCCCAGGGCGGGCAGGGGCCTGGGTGGATGGGAGACCCCGGGCGGATGGGGGGCTGGGGCGGATGGGGGGCTGGGGCGGGCGGGGGCCCAGGGGCCTGGGTGGATGGGGGACCCGGGGCGGATGGGGGGCTGGGGCGGATGGGGGGCTGGGGCGGATGGGGGGCTGGGGCAGATGCGGGGCTGGGGCGGGTGGGGGCCCAGGGGCCTGGGCGGATGGGGGGCTGGGGCGGGCGGGGGCCCAGGGGCCTGGGCGGATGGGGGGCTGGGGCGGGCGGGGGCCCAGCGGCCCGAGTAGGGGGGCCCGGGGCGGGCGCCGTGCAGTGCGCTGCTTCGCTCGGTCCCCTGGCCGCCGTATCTGGTCCCCGACAGCAAAGTGGGGGGTTGAGGCACAGACTAAAGCAGCCCCCACACAGCAGGGGAAGGGGAGGCCCCGGCCAATTAGCTCCACGTGAGGGCCGCGGGGGTCACAGCGGCTTGTGGAACTCCGTGAAATATTTTGCCCAAAGCTCATTACGGTAATGAACCCGCGTTCTCTCCTCCCGATGACGATTAGCAGACTCCGGAGGGCAGAGCCGCGGTGGCGGTGGCCCCTAATTGTCTGCCACGGGCCTGTGGGCGCCCTCGGAGGGAGCGAGGCTCCCGCCCCCGCTCCTCGGCCCCTCACCCAGGCCCCGCTCTGCCATCCTCCTGGCGCCGAGGGCGGGTCCTCCTGCCGCTGGGCCCCTCGCCCACCTCCAAACTGGGGGCTGGCACCCAGACCCGAGGCGTCTCGGCTCCTGGGAGGGCAGCAGCCTTTGGGCGCAGACAGGGGAGGGTGGCCCTGCCAGCAGACAGACCACCCACCGGGCCCGGGGGACTCCTCAGTGGGCACCCGAGCCCGATGCTCCCATGCCAGTGCCGTGTGGGGCCGCCGAGGGAGCGAATGGGTGCCGGTGGGAGGAGGGGAGAGCGTGTCCCGGAGCAAGCCTCGGTGGCGACTCCTGACCTCTGCCTTTGCAGGCTGGACAGCCAGACGTAGGCTGTGCATAAATGGACGTGGTTGTGCACCAATAAAACTTTATTTATAAAAACAGGCCGAGGGCCAATTAAACCCACGGGCTCAGAGGCCCGAAGGCAGGGGCCCTTCTTTTGTGGACTTCTTTTCAGGCTCTTTGCCGCCCTTATTGCTTCTCTCAGAGTTTAAAATAATAATAATAATAATAAAAATAAGTTTTTATTGATTTCAGAGAGGAAGGGAGAGAGAAAGAGACTCATCAGTGATGAGAGAGAAGCATGGATCGGCGCTTCCTGCACGCACCCTGCAACCCGGGCCTGTGCCCCGACGGGAATGGGAATCAAATGGGGCCTCCTGGTTCCTAGGTGGGCACTCAGACCGGAGCCACACCAGCCCACCAGGGGCGCCCTCACGCCCCGTCACCACACCCCACTGTCCCCGTTCTTCGTCACTTCCCTCCCTGCCCCAACAGTCAGCCCGAACCCGCCCAAACCAGGCAAACGCATGCCCGCCACCGCGGGCCCGGGCTGCAGAGGCGAGCGCTCCAACCACCGACCGGCGGACACCTTCTCGGCGACGGCGAAGCGACAGCCCTGTGTTTCTCGCCAGAAGGACCCCGCGCCCACCTCTGCCCCGCGGGAGGCCTGAGCGAGCCCTCGGCGCTGCCTGCGGATCAGAACAGCTTCCGCTGCCGTCTGCACACAGCCAGGAAGCCGTCCTGTCCATCCCGGTAACGAGGACGTGGACGGCGTTTGGGAGCTCGGCGGCGTCTCTGTGTTCGCAGCGGGGCCGTGCCGGGCTCGGCGGTGGCAAACCCTCGGGGCTGTTTTAGGGTGACTGGCTGGCGGGGGGCCGAGGAGCTACGAGCACCCCGAGGAAGGCTTCGGTGGGACCCGCCTGGATGTGGGCCCACGTGGCTGGCAGCGAGCCGGGCCGCAGGTGGGACCTGAAGCTTCCCCCAGGCCCTCCCCCTTCCGACGGCGGAGGCGACGGGCGGCCAGGGCACGGCCTCGGCCCTCGAGCACCGGGGCTCCGAGCTCCAGGCTGCCTCCCCCGCGTTCCCGCCGAGCGCTCTCCGAGGCGGCCAGGCGGGCGCAGAGCGGACAAGGCGGGGGCGGGCGAAGGTGCTATGGTCCCGAGAGCGGCCCGAGCGGAGGCAGCCGGGCCAGGCTGGATGGCCACGGGGCCCGGCCACGCCGAGAAGGGGCCCTTGAGACCTGCCTGGAGTGGCCGGCGGTGCAGGAGGCCAGGCCCTCAGGCCCAGGGTGAGGCCGAGGGGGTGGCAGCAGAGCCAGGGGGGAGCAGCCGACAGGGCGGGCACAGGACAGGGGCCGGGGACCTTGTTGGAAGACGTGGGAGAGACCTCACCGAGGGATGGGAGGGTGGTCCCGGGTGGCCTGGCCCTGGGGCGTGGAGGAGAGGCTCACGGGGGCCCTGCCTGTCAGGTCTGCAGCCTCATCACGGCCAGCAGGGCGGGGCCAGCGTGCTGCCTCCCTCCCGGGCCGCGCCCCCCGCCCCTCACCCCCCAGCAGGCAGCCACGAGGCTGCGGCCAAGGCCCCGTAAACCCGGCTGGCGTCTGCCGGGCGAGGGGCACGTCACCACCAGCTCTGCAGGTCCCACCTCCCCTCGCTGGCCCGGGGGCGGTGGTTAGGCCCGAAGCCAGTGAAGGGAGAGGCCACGTCGTGGGCACGGAGACACCACCCTGCCCCTCGCTCTGTCCCCACACACCGTTAGGGATGCCGGCCGGGGACAAGGACAGCCCGGAGGGAGGAGCGGCCGGCTCCTGGGACACCAGGAGGCCTGCCCACGGCCCAGTCCTGGGCCACTTGTGGGGGCAGCTCCGGGTACAGGGCACCCGCGCCCAGCACAGTTTAGGGATACACGCATCGCGTGTGGGCAGGGGGCCACGACCCTGGGGGGAGCTCAGCCCCTCTGTCCTGCCCGAGGCGCCCGTGGGGGTCTCCCCGGGGAGAGCCAGGCCGCCTCGGGGTTTATGGGCTCAAAGAGCCCGGGGCTCCCCTGTTTCCCCCCAGGCCCGGGAGGGGGAGACGGGCAGGGACCTCAGGGGGCACTGGGGGCCTAGAGCTGGTCTCCCCTACTCCTCGGCAGACAGCAGCTCCAGCCCCCACGCCCCCTGCCCCGCCACCTGTCCCCGGAAGCCGTGGTCCGGGGCCTCCACCCAGGAAGGCCCTGGATGTGGGGGTGCCATGCCGACCCCTCCCGTCCGCAAACACACCTGCCTGGCCAAGGTCACCTGGGGAAGCGACCCTCAGCCACATCCTCAACCCCCCCCCCCTCTGGTCTCCGGGAAAGGAGCTCCCGCGGGTTCATGGAGCCGATGAGCTCTCAGTACGGAGATTCCAGCCGCCCCGGACACGCCCGAACAGCACGTGGGATCGCCCGCCGTGTCCGCCTCCAGCCCCTCCGAGCGAAGCGCCCGCCGAGATGCTCCCAGCAGAAGCCAGGGTCCCCCTGGACACCCGACCCCGGCCCTGCACTGTGAGCTGCCCCCGCAGGGCACCCCGATCCCACGAGGCCTCTGCTCCAGCCCCACCCTCCCCGGCCTCTCCTCCTCTTCCTTTCTTTTGCTTTAAAATATATTTTATTGGTTTTTTACAGAGAGGAAAGGAGAGAGATAGTTAGAAATGACGATGAGAGAAACACCGATCAGCTGCCTCCTGCACACCCCCCACTGGGGATATGCCTGCAACCAAGGTACATGCCCTTGACCGGAATCGAACACAGGACCCTTGAGTCCGCAGGTCAATGCTCTATCCACTGAGCAACACCAGCCAGGGTCCCAGGCCCCTCTCTCAGCTGGCGGTTGGCCACGCTCAGGCCTGCCTCCCCTCTCTGCCTCAGAGCCCCGTGCCCCAGGGCCCTGGCACAGGCTGCTCGGCCGGACCTCCTCCAGCCCACACCCCCTCCACCCCGTCCACACTAGGGGCTCCAGGCCCCTGACCCCAACCTGGGGAGCCCCTGCCTGCTCGAGACGTCCCCTTCCTCCCACCTGTCCCACCCGTCCTGTTTGCAGGGGTGCAGCTGGGGCCCATGGGCCTGGACCAACGTGTCATGTGGCAGAGGGACCCCTTCCTGGTGCCCCCCCCCCACGCCCCGGGCCAGGCCGGAAGGGCCTCGTTTGTGGGGCACCCCTGGTCGGGGGGGGGGGGGTGTGCAGGGCTGAGAGGATCCCTCGTGGGACCCAGGAACCTAATTCCCACCCTGGTCCCAGGCGTGGCTGTTCTTATCAAAAGGGAACGCCATGAGGCTGCAAAGCGGAGGTGCGTGTGCATGCCAGGAGCTCCAGACGGACCCCCGCGTGCCCTCAGCGTGGCCAGGGGCCCCTGCCCCGCGGAGGCGCCCTGCCTGGGCGGGAGCCGGTGGTCGGTGGGGAGGGCAGGGTGGGTCCGGCCGGAGGCGGCGTCCCCGGGCGGGTGGCAGGCCGCCGGCCACCTCGGCGCCCACACAGACAGCTCTTTATGTGCGAGCCGACCTGCGGCCCGGCCGGCCGGCGGGAACAGGGGCCGTGCCGCTGACCAGCCTGGGCGGGCGGCGGGGGCAGGAAGCGGAGAGGTGGGAGGTGCGCCGGCCCCTGGGTCCCCTTGCAGCCACCCGGCCCCTCTGCAGTCCGTCCTGCACACACCAGCCTCGTGCGGCTGACAGTACGGTCGGACGAAGGCCCCCTCGGCCCCTCGGCCCCGCCTCTCCCAGCCGGTGTCCCCCAGGGCCTGGGTCTGTCCACTCTCCCACCGCCTGCTCCTACCCGGCTCCTCCACTCGCTGTCCCGCTGTTGCTCAGACAGGCCAGGCAGGGCCCACCCCAGGGCCTCTGCACTTGCTGTGCCCTTTGCCCTGACACTGTTCCCTAGGACCCCCATATGCCTGCTCCCCGCTCCCCCCACCTCTGAGAGCTCTCCTGCACCCCACATCCCTCTGTCTCCTCCGCCCCGAGGGGGCGCGAGGTGAGGCCTGGGCCCTCGTCCGACTCCTTTTGCCTTCCGGAGACTAGGGGCCACGTAGGGGCCACGTAGGGGCCACGACGGAGCCTCTGCCGGCTTTCCCGGGTGCAGACCCTCGGTGTGCCCCACAGGGTGCCAGTCCCCCAGGGGCTGCTGTTCCCCGAGGAGCTGGAGGTCAGAGCGCCCCGGCGGAGAGAGGTTCCCGGGGAGCAGGCCCTCCTGGTCGCCCTTCCAAAGGCGGGAGGGGGCGAGCCGCCCGGGCCAGGCCGCAGGCGTGAGGGCGGGAGGCGTGGAGGGCGGGAGCGGAGGCATGAATGGGGCCGGTGGTGAGGGCGCAGCGGATGAGGCGCGGGTGGGGAGGCGGCTGCTGCCAACGCAAACAGCCGGCGCGCCTCGGCCCGGCCTAATCCACAAAAATTTCCATCTGCCCTGCCGCTCGGAGCCTGGGCGGCCGGCGGCACAATGACAGCTCAGAGGCCGGCGGCGGCGGGCCCCGCGGCCATCTTGTGCACACGGTCCGCGTCCTGCGGGGGGGCCGGGAGCGGGGATGGGGCCTGCTCTCCTGCGTGGCTTTGTGGCCGTGGACCTGCCGGCTCCCATCCCACCGGCCAGGCTCCCCCCGACGGCCCCCAGTTCCCAGCCTGTCCCTGCCCCGCTCTGCGGACCCTGGGGCGGGGGTGACCCCGAGGGCCCGCTGCCTCCTGCAGGCCCGGCCGTGGCCAGTCGCACACACGCACGGCCGGGCCGGGCAGGCTGCCCCGTTCCCGCCGTCCCCTCCTGCCTCTCGCGGGACGGCTATTTTTGGTGGCCACCAAGCCGCTGCTTAACATGCAGCCTGGCCGGGGCGGCTGTGCCCTGACCGCAGGGGGACACGCCGAAAAAAGAGCCGTTTTCATCAAAATCCGTGCTGTTCTGAGGCCGGCCCGGCGGCCGGCGAGGGTTTGCCGCAAAGACCAGGCTGGGGCCGCCTCGGACAGGACCCCGGAGCCAGCACATCCCCAAGGAGCACCCGCCGCCTGCGCCCCCGCCCCCCATGGCCTCGCCCCGCAGTCAGCCCCCAGGAGCTGACGGACTTGAGCTACATTTAAAAAATGTGCGTTTCCTTTCTGGCCCGGCGCGGGCTATAAATAGAGCCGTTCAGGGCAGCCTGGCCGGGACTGTCCCCCAGACCGGCCGGCGGAGAGGCCCCCGGGAGAGAGGAGGGGCTGCCGTGGACGTGAAAAGCAGGGGGGCAGGTGCACCCGGGGAAACTGAGGCTCGGACGCATGCGGCTTGTCCGGGGCCACCACCACGGGGGGACCAGTGGCTGCCGGCAGGCCCCCAGCCTCCCGCCCGCACCTGCGGGCTCTCGGCAGAACCTCCAGGCACCGCAGCGGCTTGGGGGGCGCCCTCGGTGGGAGGACGGTCCAGAGGCCTCCGAGGCCACCGGACCGACGCCACGTGTCTGGGATGGGGCGCCACGTCCCCAAAATGGGCAGGAAGGCGACCTGATGTGCCTCGCCGAACTCCGATGCACAGATTGATGCGCACGGCGGCCTGTGTGCCCACTTGGGGCAGGTGCGGGCGTGGCCACTCTCACATTTTGATGTCTGTGTGCTTCCTGGCCGTGGGCACCTCCCCACGGAGGCTGGGGCCAGAGCCGGGTCCTGGGCAGGCCTGGGGGTGCCACCGCGAGCCCGCACCGGCCCAGCCTCCCGGCCCCTGCGCCAGGCCCACGGGCGCGGCCTCGGCCCAGCTCCTCCAGGCCCCAGGGGCGGTCTCCTTGGCTCTCAGGGCGCGGGGACTCCCCGCCAGCGCCCCGCCAGGAATGGGGGTGGCGGCGCCCTGTGAAGGAGGCCTTCACGAGGGTCTATCTTTGGACCCGGACAAACGGGGCTTGTGTGGTCTGACTGGAGAGCCGGCACCTGGGACCTCACCATCCCCGGCCGGCTCCGCGGGGAGAGAGAGCACAGGGCCCAGAATAGCCGGCCCGGAATAGCAGCGAGGGACGGCTCTGAAGGGAGCCTTTGATCAGCCAGGCCCGCCGCCTCCTTACGTCCTCACTCACCAGCAGCTCACCAGCAGCGAGGGGCGGGTAGAAAGTGGGGGGCCGGCGGAGGGGCGGGAGCAGGGCCGGCGGTGCCCCTCGGAGGCCGTCCGGCTTTCTGATGTAACCGGCCGGACGGGGGAGGGTGCTCCGGGGGTGCCGCCGGGGGAAGCCACGGCCCTCCCCTCGAGTCGGCGCACAAGAACCAGAACTCCACGCGGACGGGCCTCAGCACTCGGGAGGCCTGGCCGTGGGCTCCGAGGCCTCCGGGGAGGGAATCGGGGAGATCCGGGGGGTGGGGGCCCGGAGGGGGTGGGAGGACCAGTCCCTGTTGGGAGAAGGGGGCGAAGGGGAGGCCGGGGCCCGAAGGTGCTCCCCCACCCGGCCGGCCCCGCCCTGCGGCAGGCGCTCACTATCCTCCCGGGCCCGGTCCGAGGCGGGACAGCCCAGCCTGTGAGGACCGAGGGCCGAGGCTGCCCTGTCCGTGGCCCAGCCCCCGCCTGCTGTCCAGAGCGCCCAGCTCAGAACAAATTCAGATTTAAAGTCAGGCCCTGCCCCAGGTGCTGGGGGCGTACGGCCCTGCGTCTCCTCCTCCGAGCGTCAGCGGTGTGGCTGCTGCACGCAGACCAGCTGGTCCTGAGGATAGGCTGTGAGGCACAAGAGGCCCCGAGGCGGGCACATTGGAAAACAAACTGAGCCCTGGCCGGTGTTGCTCAGTGGATAGATCATCGGCCTGCAGACTGAAGGGTCCCGGGTTCGATTCTGGTCAAGGGCATGTGCCTTGGTTGTGGGCACATCCCCAATGGGGGACGTGCAGGAGGCAGCTGATCAATGTTTCTCTCTCATCAATGTTTCTAACTCTCTATCCCTCTCTCTTCCTCTCTGTAAAAAATCAATAAGATATATTAAAAAAAAAAAAAAGGGAAAATAAACTGATCATGTGAAACTCAGGTAACGGTGAATCGTGGGGTTAGAACACACATCGCTGCACGAACACATGCACCATGAAGCGTGTACGTGGCCGGAGGCCGAGGGGGCGGCTGTGAGGTCTTTGCTGGGTTATCCGGGTGCAGCCAGCACTGAGCTCTGCTACACGTCCAGGCAGAACTTTCTAGATTCCCCTCTCCAGGAATGGCAACAGACTCTGTGGCTTCAAAGCGGTGGAAGAAGGAATGGAATGAGGAAGAAGCGTTGACCCAACAAGAGGCGGGTAAGTGGGGCAAAATAAACACAAAAACGTCAAAATACTCAGCGAGACATCGACCCAAACGAATCAGAAACTGCACTGAGTGCAAACGCGTAAGTGATTTTTAAAACCCAAGGACTGTTCACAAAAGCCACCCAAAACGTGTGTGTGAAATGAAAGGAAGGTAGAAGCCTGACACCAAAATCAGAAAGAAAAAGGAAAAGAAAAGAAAAACCCACAAGAGAACCACAGGTCAGTGTCCTTTGTAAACAGCGCTGGTCGCTGCGGCTCAGGTAGAGCACTGGCCTGCGGACTGAAGGGTCCCGGGTTTGATTCTGGTCAAGGGCATGTACCCTGGTTGCAGGCTCCTCCCGGCCCGGGCCCTGGTCAGGGTGTGCGCAGGGGGCAGCCCATCGCTGTGTTTCTCTCACATTGATGGTGTCTGTCCCCCTCTCTCTTCCTCTCTAAAAGCCAATGCAAAGTGTCCTCGGGTGAGGAGTAAGTCTGCGTATAACATCCCTTATAAACAGACACACAGACATTCTAAACGAGACGGCACACACCAAACCCCGCAACCGATAAAGGAGTCTACAGCCCTCGTCCGAGGGGGCGCGGGAGGCTGGTGTGACACCCCAGGTCCTGACCGCGTTACCCCTTCTGGGGCAGAACCCGCGGGAGAGCCACACCCTCCCGGGAAGAGGCTCCCCCGACAGAGACTCTGGGAAAGCCCAGGCTGCCGGCATATGTGCTGGTGAGAGACTGAAAGCTTTTCTCCATCCGATTTCTCCCGGCCACTTCCTGTCCACATTCTGCTGGAAGTTCAGGCCAGTGTAAGTGGAAGAGGGAGAGGAGAGGAGAGGAGAGGAGAGGAGAGGAGAGGAGAAGAGAAGAGAAGAGAAGAGAAGAGAAGAGAAGAGAAGAAAGAGAAGAGAAGAGGAGAAGAGAAGAGAAGAGAAGAGAAGAGAAGGAAGAGAAGAGAGAAGAGAAGAGAAGAGAAGAGAAGGAAGAGAAGAGAAGAAAAGAGAAGAAAGAGAAGAGAAGAGAAAGAGAAGAGAAGAAAGAGAAGAGAAGAGAAGAAAGAGAAGAGAAGAGAAGAGAGAAGAGAAGAGAAGAAAGAGAAGAGAAGAGAAGGAAGAGAAGAGAAGAGAGAAGAGAAGAGAAGAAAGAGAAGAGAAGAGAAAGAGAAGAGAAGAGAAGAGAAGAGAAGAGAAGAGAAGAGAAGAGAGAGAAGAGAAGAACAAGAGAGTAAAGGCGTTGAGCTGACTGGTGTGCTCAGTGGACAGACCTCGGTTGTGGGCACACGCACCCTCACCCCAGCCCTGCAATGTTTGTCCGTTCACTCGTCTGCTTTGTAGAAATGGACGGAATGATTCTGTAATTCACAGGACTGTCCTGGCCAGTGTGGCTCAGTGGGTATGAGTGTTGTCTTGTATACCAAAGGTTGTGGGTTCCATTCCCCATCAGGAAGTGGGCAGGAAGCAGCCGATCAATGTTTTCGTGTCTCTCTGTCCCTCTCTTTCTCTCTCTCTCTCTCTCTCCCCCTCCCCCACCCTTCTCCTTGGGTATTAAAAAAAAAAAATTCAGCCCAGCGTGTGTGGTTCGATGGTTGAGCGTCAACCCCTGTACCAAGAGCTCGATTCCCAGTCAGGGCACAGGCCCCAGTTTCAGGCTCGGTCCCCAGTAGGGGGCGTACAGGAGGCAGCCCATCCATGACGCTCCCTCATCATGGATGTTTCTCTCTCTCTCTCCCTTCACTTCCTCTCTTTCCAAAATCAATAAAAACGCATTTTTTTTTTAAACAAAACAAAACAAAACAAAACAACTCATAGGCCTTCGAAACGGGCCAAACAATTTGGCAAAGAATGGAGCTGAAGGCCTCGCCGCCGCCCTCCGACCATCAGGGCACCCTGCGTGGGACTGAGGACGGGCTCGCGGGCTCGTCAGGATGAGGGGCCGGTGTTTGTGCCGAGCCGGCTGCTGACAACTCAACCGGAGGACGCGGCCGTGGGGTGTGGGGGCTGACAGGCTGGGCGAGGGGCGCGGAGAGGGGACACGGCCGTGGAGAGTGGGGGCTGACAGGCTGGGCGAGGGGCGCGGAGAGGGGACACGGCCGTGGAGAGTGGGGGCTGACAGGCCGGGCGAGGGGCGCGGGGAGGGGACACGGCCGTGGAGAGTGGGGGCTGACAGGCCGGGTGAGGGGTGCGGGGAGAACCTCCCCGGACTTCGCCTCCCCACGCTCGCCCGCCGCCCGCCGCCCGCCGCCCCCCTGAGTTAACGCTGCCAACCTCCCAGAAGAAAACGCTCACGACCGGATCAGGCGGCCCCTCGGCTCGCCATTCACGGCGGGCTGTGCGGAGCGGCCGTGGGACTTCATTAAAATTTAAAGCGTCTCTGGCCCAAAAGACACGATTAAGTGAGTGAAAGGGCCGCCCCGGAACGGGAACATTTGCAAGTCATACGTCCCCCAAAGGACGCGGGCGGCCGGTAAACAGCTCCCGGCAGAACAACGGGGCCCACCGCTTAATTAGAGCATCGGCCCGAGAGTTGAATAAACATCGCGCGGAGGCGGTGTGAATGGCTAATCAGCACATGAAAAGTTGCTCAACATCGTCAGCGGCGAGGGCGCTGCGAATCGGGCCACAATGAGACGCCACGGCACGCCGGCCAGCGCCGGGCACATGAAAGGGCCGCCGGCCGCGCCGAGGCGGCGAGCGGGGACCCCCCGCACGTGACGGGTGGGAAACCGGGGCGGCCGGGCCTTGGGAAACGGGGGGCCGCCTGCCGGCCAGGGGCGCAGAGCCTGCCCCCCGCCGCCGCGTTTCCAGGAGCGGCCCGCACCCCGCGCGGGCGGGCGGGCGGGCGGGACGTGTGTCCGCACAGACGCGGCGCACAAAGGTCCGGCCGCCGGGCCCACAATGGGCCCCGGCTGGGAACAATCCAGCCGTCCATCACCGGCCCGGCTCCCCCGCGTGCCCGGGCGCACAACGGGGCGCTGCTCTGCATTCCGCGGGCAGGCACGGGGGTGCACGGGGACCCCGGCCCGGCCCTGTGAGAACGCCGGCCGGGCACGGCCGGCGTTTGATGCCATTTGTGGGACGCGGCCGGAGGAGGCATGGTTCCAAATGGAGGGACCCCGAGACAGCGCAGGTCAGCGCCGCGGCCGGCCGGGGAGGGGGCGCCTGGGCGGGACGCGGGCTTGGGAACCTGCTCGGGCGGGCGGGCGGCGGTGGGAACGCTCTGGGCCGGCGGAGGCGGGCGGAGGCGGGCCGGCGGCCTCACTGAAATGCGTGGCACGCTCGCCCGGGCTGCTTCACGGCGCAAACGGAGTCCATTTTACGGCGTCCACCGGCCCCACACACACTTTCCACCACGAAGGACCAACAGGACGGAGGCCGTTAGTGATGGCGGCGGGTGGGCGGGGAGCGAGGCGCGGAGGCCGGGAGGGCGCTGCGGCCTAACTGGGGGCACCCCGCGCGGAGGGAGGAAGCGTGCCGAGCGGACACGGACAGGAACGTGGGAGCCCCGCCCGGGCCCCCGGCCGGCCTCTCCATCGACGGAGGGGGCGCGAGCCCCAGGGGACCACGGGCCGCGGGGGACGGCACGCGGGGCCCGGAAGGTCTGCTGGGTGAGCTCAGTCAGGTGGTCGACGCCAGGGCCACGCCGTCTCACGCACATGGGGGACCGAACACGGAAACGCGTGGACACAAACAGCCAAGTGGCGGTTGCCCGAGGGGGCCTAACTGATGGTGGTGACAGGAGAGGAGTGGATGCCCTGGCTGGTGTGGCTCAGTGGGTAGAGCGGCGGCCTGCAGACTCAAGGGTCCCAGGTTCTATTCCCGTCAAAGGCACAGGCCCGGGTTGTAGGCTCGGTCCCCAGGGTAGGGTGTGCAGGAGGCTCCCTCATGGATGTTTCTCTCTCCCTCTCCCTGCCTCTCTCTGAAATCAATAAAAACATATATATATATATATATATATATATATATATATAAAGGTGATGTGACTTTGGGCTGGGGGCACACGTGCACTATACAGATCTTGTCTCATAAGAACCCACACCTGGGACCACGGGGACCCCAGTAAGCACGGTCATCCCTGGTGGACAGCGGGGCCAAGACCCAGCGGGCAGGGTCCCTGCCCACTCCCCAGGGCCCCGTGGGCAGCACAGGGGGTGAAGATGGCACGGACCAGTCTCCCCAGGCAGGGCGTGCCTGGAGGGGGCCCCGGACGCTCAGGCCCACGCTGACGCCGGACAGCGGCCTCCCCCCGGCCGGACCCCCGGCGCACAGCCCGGTGCAGGTGAAGGCGCGGTGGACGGGCCGTGCCCTGCCCTGCCCCGCTGCAGCCCCGGACGCGGGCCAGAGCCAGGCGTTGCCGGGGAAACGAGGGCAGCACCCCCGGCCCAGCCGGAACCCCTCTATTTTTAGGCCAGCGACGCGATAGCGCAGCCGAGCTGAGGCAGATAAGCCCGCTCCCACGGACTTCAAAGGGCCGCCCGCTCGCAGGCCCCGGGGGAGGCGCAGTCCCACCTGGGGCCGCGGGGTCTCGGCCGACACCCCCCCCCGGGCGCAGTGGGGACCGCACAGCCCCACCCCCACGACACCCGAGCTCCCCGTGCACGGGCTGGCCGAGGGATGCTACCTCAGGGGGCGGGGGGCTGAGGGCGCTGGAGCCACCGCAGCCAAGAGGTCACAGGTCAGGGGTCAGGACCCCAGCGGCCTAGGCTCCTGCCGCGGACGGTGCCCAGTGGGGCGGGAGGGGGCACCCAGGCAGCTGCGCCGTGTCCTCACACCTGGAGGGCGAGCGGCCGCCGTGGGGGCTCCGTGGGGCCCCGGCCTGACCGCCCGCGGGGAGGGCGCTGCCCGGAGTATCTGGGCCTCGGCCTACCTTGTCTTCCACGCGGCTCAGCCGGGCGCCGATGGTGTTGCTGCCGCGGTCCTTGCTCTTTTCTGGAGGCGAAACATTGTGTCAAGGATGGGGGGCCGCCATGGGCCCGCCGTGTTTGGGGAGAAGCATGACTGAGCGAGAGGGAGCCCGCGGGGGAAGCTGAGCCATGACCTGCGGCAAGAACCTCAGAGCGTGGGGTGCGGAGGGTGCAGCAGGGTGCGGTGAGGTGGGGTGCAGTGAGGTGGGGTGGGTATAAGGGGTGCAGTGAGGTGAGGGGGGTGCAGTGAAGTAAGGGGGGTGCAGTGAGGTGGGGGGTGCAGTGAAGTAAGGGGGGTGCAGTGAGGTGAGGGGGTGCAGTGAGGTGGGATACAGTGAGGTGGGGTGGGTATAAGGGGTGCAGTGAGGTGGGGGGTGCAGTGAGGTGGGGTGCGGTGAGGGGGGTACAGTGAGGTGGGGTGGGTATAAGGGGTGCAGTGAGGTGGGGGGTACAGTGAAGTGAGGGGGGTGCAGTGAGGTGGGGGGTGCAGTGAGGTGGGGAAGGGGGATGACTGTGGCCCCTCCTGCTGCCCTTCCCAGCACTGTGGCCTGTGACCCCGAGACCTGCTGTGAGAACCCTCTGCAGCCCCCCCCCCCCCGTGGGAACACCCGCTGCCCGGGCCCTCCTGTGGGAGCTGTGGTTCCCGTGACCTTGGGCGAAAGCGGCCTCGGGAACCTGCCCCCGTCCCCCTGGAGTGACCGCACCCGGGCCGGGGCCGTGCTGGGAGCCGGGCTCGCCTCACCCACTCCCGCCGCCGGCCGGACCCCTGGGTGCTGGGTGCGGTGGGCGCGAGGCCGCTGCGCTGGGCCCTGCCCTCTCCCTGGCGTCACAGCCTGGTACCCGCCGGGGCGACCCGGGGCCCTCTGCGGGGTGAGGAGGGAAGGGTGTGGCGCCCCCGTGCCCGGCGCCCGTGCCCGGACCCACCTGAGACGGCGATGAAGAGGGAGGGCTTCCCGATGGACTGGTCCAGCCTGGGGAGGGAGGGGACAGCTCACGCCGCCACGCCGGCCGCACCGCCGCCGTGACCGACAGCGTGTGCCAGCGAGACCCACGCCGCCCGCCGCTCCGGACAAGGCCGCTCGCTCTCCGGTGTGAGGAACGGGCGGAGCTGCCCGGGTGCCCCTCCCCGGGGGCTGGGGGCCGGGGGGGGGGCTGGCAGGGTGTGCGGGGGGGCGGGCGGCCCACCTTCGCTGCAGCTCCTTGATGCGCACCATGAGGCTGAGGTGGCCCTGGGAGTACTGCTCGATGACGTCACGCACATCGTAGGGCTTCCGGGCTTGCTGCGGGCACAGCACGGTCACCCGCCCGCCCCGGGCACCGTCCCCCCGTCCGCCCTGGGCACCATCCCTCACCGCCTGGTCCCGCGGGCACCATCCCCCCGCCCGGCCCTGGGCACCATCCCTCACCGCCTGGTCCCGCGGGCACCATCCCCCCGCCCGGCCCTGGGCACCATCCCTCACCGCCTGGTCCCGCGGGCACCATCCCCCCGCCCGGCCCTGGGCACCATCCCTCACCGCCCGGTCCCACGGGCACCGTCCACCTGCCCGGCCCTGTGGGCACCACCCCCCTCCCCGGCCCCACAGGCACCGTCACCCTCCGCGGACAGGCCCGGGGCTCCGAGGGGTGGGAGGAGGGGCTGTAGGTGGGACAGGCACCGCGGCCGGGGTCGCCTCTGTGGGAGCCGGGAGCCCCGTCGCTCTGAACCGAGGGGAGGGCGGGCGCGGGCAGCAGGCGGGACTCACCTGGAACTTCTTCTTGGCCACGAAGTACTGCATGCGGCGGATGACCTTGATGGCGGCCCGGTGGTGCTCCCGCAGCCTGAGGGGGGGGGGCGGTGTCAGTGCCCGCCGGGCGCAGCTCTTCCCGGTGCCCCCGCTGGGCAGGGGCCTGGGCTCGCCTGGCTGCCCTGGCTGCCAGAGCCACGGACATGGCTCTCTCTCTGGGGCCTTCAGGGCCCACTCGCTAAGGGGATGGGTGGGAGCAGGCCCCCGAGGCCCTTTCAGCTGGACGCTCCGTGCCCCCGTCCCGGGGACGGGCGTCTGGGCAGCGCGTGGGCTGCAGGACACGGGGCCGAGGACGGTCACTATGAGCCGCTCGGCTGTTTCCAAAGCTCCTTCTAGAAACACCGTCAACAGAGACACCACCGTCCACGAAATGCGATCGCAGAGAAAGACGGCGGGAAGAACACGGGGTCCGATGTTCATTCAAACCAAACCTTCTGCTGAAACTGCCCAAAGCCGGAGCAGCCGCACGCCCCCCCTCCCCCGGCTGCTGACCCCCGCCCCGCAGAGCCCCCGGGAGCGGGGACCAGCCCGAGCCTGCGGTGGCCGCTCGGCCCCGTGTCCTCCACCCCCTTGGGCCATGGCGTGGATACAGGCTGAATGGGAAGCAAGGCCCCAGGGGCTGGGATAAGCAGGGCGCCCAGGGCACACAGACGTCACAGATGTGAGGGGGCCCCAGAGTGGGGAGCGCCTGCCCGCAGGCCCGAGGCGTTTGCGAGCTCGGCGCGCGGTCTGGTGGCTGAGCCAGAGGAGCCGCTGGAGGGGAAAGCCAAGCAGAGGAGGCCAAGGCGCTGAGAAGAATGGGGTTTGGGACCCCCCGAGGAGGGGGGCTCCCGCCTGAGACCCCCATCGCCTCAGGTCGTCCCGTCCCACCCTGGACCACGGTGTCTGCGGCACCTTCTGCAGCCAGAGGGAACCGGGCCCCTTAGAGGAGGTGGTGCCAGGGCAGGGAGCCCGGCATTGTCTCAGCCCCAGAGATCGAGAAATGGGGGCTTGATCCAGGAGCAGATCCGAGAGGGGGGAGGCTCAGTGACGTACGTGCTCTTGAACTTGAGATGACCTTGAACTTGCTAAGAGGGCAAGAATGCGGGGGAGATCCCGCTGTGTGTAGCTCAGGTGCCTGGGGACCCGGGAGGACGGAGCTGCCGGCCCGGAGCCTGCACCGAGCAGCGGACATGAGGGCGAGGCCACCGGACCACCCATCCCGAGCGGCCAGCGTCTCGGCAGCCGCGTGGGTCCCTCTCCGCCGCCCGCCACGCCAGCAGCACCGCCTCGCCATCGTGAGCGGCCAGCGCCGTGTTCAGCCACTGACGTGGGTGTGTTTGCTACAAGCAGGGACTTCAGTAAAGACACGGGGAACGGACCGGGGCCTCCTGGTTCCCAGGTCGACGCTCAGCCTGAGCTCCGCTGGCCGGCTGAGGATTCGGTAACCGGGATGGACAGGTTCAAGGCCTCGCTGGAGAGAAAGCCGAGCGCCTGCCGGAGAAGTGGGACCCGAGAGGACCCCGGACACGGCCCATCGCGGGCGCGGAGCCTGGCGGCCGGACACAGCAGGGCCGGCGTGGAGATAAGGACACTTGTGAGCGGATGAAAATAGCCCGGGAGCGGAAAAAAGCGGAATGAACCGCGAGGAAACAGCGCAGCCGGGAGCCACGGCCAGAGTCCCCCCCCTCGTCGGGGCGCGGGGGCCCGGAGACACAGGGCGTGGGTCCCGAGGACGTGGGGGGGGGCTGCGTCCCCCGATGGCGGCTGTCCGGGCCCCCCCCTGCCCCGGCTGCTCTTGACACCCACAGGGAGACCCGGCCTGAGGAGGCTGAGCCGCGGAGGAGGCCGGGCGTGTCCGGAGCGGGAGGCCGGGAGGGGGCAGCTGCTTGTCAGCAGGAGGAGGAAAGCCAGATGGCATCTTCAAAGTGATCGGGGACAATTATCAACTCAGCGTTCTATACCCATCGCACGGGCCCCGTACGCGGAGGTGCGGGTGAGAGAAGCCAGGCCCGGAGGGACAGACCTGCCGAGCCCGGGAGGTCCCCGCGGGGTCAGAGCCGCAGAGGCGGGAAGCGGGCTGGGGCGCCGGCAGGAGGGCCGGGGCAGAGCGTCGGCGAGGGTGCTGGCGGAGGGGGGTAGGACCGTGTGAATGTGCCTCATCCTGCCGGGCTGTGCGCTGAGCCGGCTCAGACGGGGCTGTGTGTGCGCTGTGTGTGTACAGGCGAATGGACACGCACAGAGAGGCCCCGTGTCCAGGGAGCGGCCTGAAGAAAGAGTGGGGTCCCCCGCCCCCTGCCCCCAGACAGAGAGAAGGACCCCCAAGGAAGCGTGGGAGGCCGGGGAGAGGCTGAGTGCGCGGGGTGGGACGGCGGGCGAGGAAGCTCAGACGCGTGGCCCCAGCCGCCATGTTTCCTGAGGACTTACACAGCGGTCAGGCCCGGCCGGGGTGGCTCAGTAGGTAGGGTGCCGGCCTGTGGACCAAAGGTCCGGGCTCAGTTTCCGTCCGTCCGGGGCACCCACCTCGGTGGCAGGCTCCTGCCCGGCCCGGCCCTGGTTGGTCTAAGGGGCCGCAGGGCGGTGCCCGGTGTCGCCGGTGGAAACCCGCAGAGAGGCGCCCCGCGGGACGCGGAGCAGGTGCTCGGGGACCCGTGGCGGCTGACGCCCGTCCCGGGGCGAGGAGAGGCGGCCTGATGAGCCAGATGTTAAAAAAAAGAGCGAATTTGAAAGCTAACCACAGAGACAAGAGCGTAGCCCAGGGCGTGAACACCCAGGTGGCGTCAGGGGTGTCCGGCAAGGGAAGGGCCGGTAACCACGGAAACTCATTGCGACGGACTGGGACGGCGGGAATCAGAAAGGAGCCCGTCCTAGACCGACAGGTGTCTTTTCAAACCCGCCCAGAGGACCTGACGTACAAAAGTAATTCTTACAGTTTAATATGTTTTATTGGTTTTTCACAGAGAGGAAGGGAGATGGATAGAGAGCCAGAAACATCGATGAGAGAGAAACATCCATCCGCTGCCTCTTGCACACCCACCACTGGGGATGTGCCCGCAACCAAGGCACATGCCTTTGACCGAAATCAAACTCGGGACCCTTCAGTCCTCAGGGCGACGCTCTATCCACTGAGCCACATCGGTTTCAGCAATTCTTATAGTTTACATTAGAAGTAGATGAATAACACACAATATATGAAAGGAGACGTAAAAAAGGGGATAAAAATGTCCAAATGGCCCAATTGCAACAAAACCCATTAAAGCAGAAATGGGACCATCTCCCCATGCCCACGCCGAAACCTTTCCGTTCAGGGGACGTCGCCGGGGTTCTTCTGACCACGAACCTCCGGTGGGCATCCGGGACCCGTGTAACCCCGGTAGTGGGCGGCCCCCCTCACCAGCACAGGCTGGCCGGCTCAGCACCCAGGACCCGCTCACCACATCAACGGAGCCCGGGAGGGGGGACATTAATCAACTCAAAAGATGCAGAGAAGCATCTGATACGGCGGAGGCCCCACTCCCAACGAGAAGCAAGCCCGCAGGCCGTGGGGCGAGGGCGACAAGCCCGCTGCCAGGCCCAGGAACAGCACCCAGCGCTGCCCGCCTGGGCCCCTGGGCAGGCACGCACCTGAGACGGGGCCGGGGCGGGGGGCCTGCGCGGCTGGGAGGCCCCTTTGACATGGGCCCCACGTCTTAGCCCGGGCGGGCGTCCAGGGCAGGGCCGGGAAGCGGGCGGCGGCGTGATCAGAAAAAGTAAGCCCGCCGCGATGTGCCAGCGACGTCTCCGTCGGCGTGAGACCCTGAAGAGTTTCCGGGTAAACGGTTCCGTCGCCAGACGAATGCGGCCGGAGCGCGGGCCGTAAAGACGACAAACAAAACCCGACTGTGCTCCCGGGCTGGCGGCGGACGGCGGGCGTGGAATGAAAGGGCGCCAGGCACCCACACCGCGGAGGGCCCCCGGCTATTGAGACCGGCGGGCCGGCCCAGCGCCCGGCCTGAGCCCTGGGACGTGATGTGTGTGCGAACCGGGCGCCCTGTGTGTGTCTGGAGCAAACTCCCAGGATTCAGTGCGATTCCGAGGACTTCAACGGCTTTTCTTCTCTTTGCTAATCCTGCCCCGAGGACGTGTCCCCACTGAAGTGTGGGAGGTGGGAGGGAGAGGGAGGCAGAGAGGAACGTCGATGTGAGGGAGACGCTCCGATGGGCTGCCTCCTGCGGCGCCCCTGCCAGTGCCCAGGCTGGGGAGGAGCCTGCCACCGAGGTCCATGCCCTGGACCAGAATCGGACCCGGGACCCTTCGGTCCACAGGCTGGCGCTCTACCTACTGAGCCACACCAGCTGGGGCTTTTTTTTTTTTTTTCTCCCCCCGCCCTTTCTTCTTTTTGAGAAAGGTTTCAAGCGGATTCTGAAATCGTCATGGAAAAGCAGAGGCAGAAGGCATGGAGAACCTCTGAGGGAGCGGCTCTCGGAGGGGCCGGGGACTCCCCCCGTGGTGACACCTCTGAGCTTGTGAGCTCCTCTGGGTGCCCCTGTGCCCCCACCTGCCGCCCTCCAGCCCCCGCGCAGGTCTCTGCCCCGTGCTCGGTCATTCCTGCCAAACACGCTGGACGCCTCCCTGGCCCGGACTCCGGCGGCGACCTGGGAGTGCCCGGGTGGCCTCTGGGCACACGTCCCCGAGGAAGGACCCGCTGTGCCACCTGGAGCTCCAGCTGGGAAGGAGCCTGGTTACGCCCAGGGGGTTCTGTGCCCTGGGCAGACGCATGGCACCCATGGTTAGGAGGTGACAGGTGAGGGCTCTGGGCTCTGAAGGTCAGGGCCCACCTGGCCTGGCCACCCAGCCCAGCCAGCCCCCAAGCAGCTCCCAGCCAGCCCCAGCCAGCCCCCAGCCAGCCCAGCCAGCCCAGCCAGCCCAGCCAGCCCCCAGCCAGCCCCCAGCCAGCCCAGCCAGCCCAGCCAGCCCCCAGCCAGCCCCCAGCCAGCCCAGCCAGCCCCCAGCCAGCCCAGCCAGCCCCAGCCAGCCCCAGCCAGCCCAGCCAGCCCCCAGCCCCAGCCAGCCCCAGCCAGCCCCAGCCAGCCCCACCCAGCCCAGCCAGCCCCCAAGCAGCTCCCAGCCAGCCCAGCCAGCCCCCAGCCAGCCCAGCCAGCCCCCAGCCCCAGCCAGCCCCAGCCAGCCCCCAGCCCAGCCCCAGCCAGCCCAGCCAGCCCCAGCCAGCCCCAGCCAGCCCCAGCCCAGCCCAGCCAGCCCCCAGCCAGCCCAGCCAGCCCCCAGCCAGCCCAGCCAGCCCCAGCCCCAGCCATGGCGAGGCCTCAGGAGGCTCTGAGGGCAGAGAAGGCCTCGTGCTGACGGAGGCGGTGACTCTCATGGAGCCTGGGGGTGCCTTCCTGGGGGCCCTGGAAAGAGGGCCCAGCCACCGTCCTGGGACAGCTCAGGGTTGTACATGTGGTCTTTGTCCCCCTCAAACATCTCCCAACCCCTGTGGGGTGTAGGGATCATGCTTGGGCCCGACCAAGTGGTCAGTCTCCAAGGCCCTGGGAGAGGAGACGGGCAGGTGGGACGTGGGGACCGGGCCACAGGACAGTGTCCGCCCTTCGTGGTCTGACAGCACAGCAAGGCTCAGGCTCCCGTCCGGGGCGTGGGCCGTGGTCCCGAGTGCCCAGCCTGGACGGGGCTCTGAGTGTCTGCCCGGCCTGGCTGCTGGGAGCTTGCTGCCCTGCAATCTCCACCCCCCCCCCCCCCGTCCCTGTCCTTGACCTGCCCTCCGGTGGCCTGGCCTCCGGCTCCCTCCGGCCTGTGTGGGCGGGGGGCGGGCGGTTTGAAGGCGGCCGCGGCCCCAGGTACATTCTTTAGCTGGAAGCAGGCCCCACGGCGGTCGGTGCATGGTGCAACCGCCGCTCACACGCCCCCCGCCCGCATGGCTCTGGCGCCAGAGAGCCGCCGCCGCCAGGCACCGCCCGCATCTGCCCGGCCATGGCCCTCAGCGCCCGGGGCCTGTGCTTGGCTCCTGCTGACCCCGAACCGGACTGGGCGGCCCCAGAGGCCGTGGAGCCACCTCTGAAGGCTGCAGCTGGAGCCGCTGGTGGGAGGGTCCACCCAGCCGGGGGGTGGGCTGCCACGGTTGCCCCACAGCCTTCCTGCCCCCACAGCTATGGCCACAAGCCCCTGCCACTCCGCAGCCACGTTCACACCCACCCACCAGGCACAGCCCCTCTCCCTCCTCCCTGCCAGAGCTCGGCACCCATTCCCATCTGGCTGCGCCCCTCCTGTGAGCCAGGGCCCCGCTGTCCGGGCGCCCGGAGTCCCACCAGGACAGTATTGTGTGACCGCCACGTGTCCGGCGCCCCGTGGGCCGGGCTTTCACCACCCCGAGGCCGTGGCCTTGGTGAGACACGAAGCCGGGAGCATGTGCTGAGAAGCCCGGGGCTGGGCTCGGCCCCTGCGGGTGGTGAGACTCAGGGGCTCGAGCTCAGAGGAACTGGCGTCTTTGTCTGGACCTTGTCCCCAGGAGGGGCAGGAAGAGGGCCGGGGTGTGCGTGGCAGCCGGGGGGACCCCATTAAACCCAGGGGGATGCTGAGGCGTGTGCTGCAGCCTGTCAGCCTCACTGAGCCTGGGAATGGCGGGCGGGTGGGCTCCCAGCCGAGAGGGAAAACAAGGGGAGTGTTTTGGCGACGGAGCCGGGTCCCTGCTCATAGCCCCGGGGTGACCGGCCCCCTGAAATGACTTCCTGAGAACTTGTTGATTAAAACAAAGGAGAGACAGCCCCTCACGTCGAAGAAGGACTATCTGGGAGCCTCCTTCCTTAAAAAAAAAAAAAAAAAAAAAAAAAAAAAATCATTGATGTCAGAGAAGAAGGGAGAGAGAGCATGAGAGAAACAGCAGGGAGGAGAGAGGATCATGACCGGCTGCCTCCTGTACGCCCCCCACTGGGGACCGAGCCCACAACCCGGGCCTGTGCCCCGGCCAGGAATCGAACCAGGACCTCCTGGTTTCTAGGTGGATGCTCAGCCCTGAGCCACGCTGGCCGGGGTGTGGGCTCCTTTGGACGTTTGTCTACAGAGGGCATTTCCGAAAGGCCTGAGCTTGTACATGGCCTGGTCCCTACGGCTGGCTCAGGCCCCTGTGGCTGCTCGGGTCCCCGGCAGGAGAGCGGAGGACGCGGTGCGGGCGCCTGCGGAGGCCGTCCCCCAGGTCCTGGGGTGCAGAGCCCAGACCCCCCTCCTGTCTGCCCAGGACAGAAACTTGGTGGGCACACTATTCAGCCCGGTGAGGGGGCAGAGCCCTCTCTGGGACACTTACCGCAGATTCCCTAACCTGCCCTCTCCTGGATTCGGCCTCCAGCGCACCCCGTCCCCTGCTGGGGCCTCAGACACGCCCCGCCCCCCACTCTCCCGAGCTGCACCCGAGCCCCTGGGGCTTTAGGCTGAGTCGGGGCTGCTTTGTTCTTGCAGAGCCTGAACCCCCTGAACATCACGGCCTCGGTGGGGTGCTGGGAGGCAGACCCCCAAACCTCCCCCAGAGCCCCACTCATGCTGACTGCGGGCCTGCACGTCCCCCGAGGCCGGCTTTTCTCCCGCCGCATTCCCAGTGCTGGACACGCAGCGAGTGCGGGCACAGCAACACACGGTGCCAGGCGGCGCGGGGCCAGGCCAGGGGGCAGGGTGCTGGCTGCCAGGGTGGGGGTGGGGCGGCCCAGCGGGCACTGGCCGAGGGGCAGAGCCAGGAGGGTCTCCCCAGGCCCCCCCCAGCCCGCCCTCCCCCCGGAGGGAAGGAGAGGTTAATAAACCAATTACTTTGGTCAACGAAGCAAAATAAGTCCCATTACGGTAATGAGGGCCCCGCGGCCGGGAGGAGGCCGGGAGCGGCTTTGTCACCGTCCGGTGACTCTCCACGGTGTGGCTCCGTCCGCCTCCAACGCTACTGCTTTTAAGACGGGCTCGGTGCCAGGCTAATGCGATTTGCATGCCCACCGAGGGCCAGGCCCGGCTCAGAGGTGCCAGTGAAAGAGCCCAGACCCCCAGGGGCCGGGGGGGCAGCACCCCCTTTGGGAAGGGGCCGTGTGTGGGTTCCCACGTCGGGCCTGACACTGCTCCCTGCTACGCAGGCCCCTGCCTCTGGGGTCCCTTCTGGGGTCCGCCCATCCCCAGGCTCTTGGAGGCCCAACCCGGCGATCCAGGCCCAGAGCCAACCCCTGGCGGGTCCGAGGGGAGGGCGGGGAGGGGGGGAGAGCCGTTGAGGGGGGGACGCCTGGCAGATGTGGTCTGGCCAGGCAGTCAGGGGCAGCCTCCGGGGCAGGCTGTGCTGGGAGCATGTGCCCTGATGTGATGAGATGAGAAGGGGCCACTGCGTTCTCCCCAAACCCACAACCCCAACAGAGCACATCCTGCAGACATGGCCCCGTCTCCTCGAACCCCCACGTCAGCCAACCAGGGAGCCTGAGGGACCGGTCCCGCCCCGGGGCCCGAGGAGGCAGGGGGACGCGGGTCCCGGTGGGTCCTGGGAAGCCGGGTTGAGTGTGGGCATCAGTTCACAGGGAGGCGTGGCATCGGCCTGCCCGCTGGACAGTGCGTCTCCGTCTCCCTGGCGTGGGGTGCGGACAACTGGGCAAGGGGGGCCATAGGGGCCCTCAGCACGACCTCCACCGCTGTTTCCCCCCCACGACCCTCCACCAAATGGGCCCCCCACCTGGGCCCAGCTCCCACCGCAGGCCACCGTGAGCTCCGGGGGCACCAGGCCGGGCAGGGCTGGCAGGAACAGTGCCCAGCAGACTCTGAGAGGCCCGGAGTGCATGTGACCTGGACCCCGTTGGCCGGCCGGTCGGGGGGTGTCAGGGCCGTGCGAGCCCGCCCCCTGGGGTCTGCCTGCGGTGGGAGGCCTGGGAGGCAGGGGCTGGGGCAGGGAAGGCCGAGGACAGGTCAGGCCCCATGCAGGCCTGGGCGCCGGGCGTGGGGCTGGGAGGAGGGCGTGGTTTGCCGAGCCGCCTCGGGGGGAGAGTGCCGTGGCCGGGGGGCGCGTGGTGGGTGGCGGCGCGGGGAAGCTGGGTTTCGGGCAGCTCTGTGCATGGGGCTGCTCTGCCCATGGAGGAAGGGAAAGGCGGCGTGGCTCTGGTCACACACTCAGAGATCGCCGTGGGGCACGCCGGGATGACAGGCAGGGCAGGAATGGGGACAACAGCGCAGATCCCAGAGCCGCGGCCCTCTGGGGACGATCCCAAAGAGACCCAGATAAACGAATTCCTGGGACGAGATAAACGTCAGCCCTGCTGTGTGTGGAAACAGGGTTTGCGTAAATATGTATTTACTGGTAAATGTGGAGGTCTCCGCAGAGGTCACCTCCGAAAGGACACGCCCGCGGCCGCATGGCGCTGAGGAGGAGCGCCCCCTCCCGGCCCCAGGGGGACGTGCACCCGCATCGCGCCTCCTCTCCGCGGGGCAGGGAGACACAGGGAAACAGAATGACAGGCACGTATGAACACACGTATGAACACAGACTAAGACCCAAACAGAAACCCAGCCGTGAACTCAGGCACGGACAGTCTGACACCCCCCATCCACGGAGGGGAGCCCCCCTCGGAGGGACCAGAGCAGGGTCGCCGCGTCAGCCTGGGAGGTGTCAGTGACTGAGCTCAGAGCTTCCCGAGTCCCGCCTGTGGGCACCTGCCGTGAAGGCCTGGGGCCGGGGCTGTGGGGTTTGGAGGAGGGGCTGGAGGGTAAAGGAAGGGTGAGAGATCTGTAATACCACCAACAATGAAAATATATGGAAATGCCCTGACTGGTGTGGCTCAGTGGATAGAGCGTTGGTCCACGGACTGAAAGGTCCCGGGTTCGATCCTGGTCAAGGGCGTGTTCCTTGGTTGCGGGCACATCCCCAGGAGGAGGTGTGCAGGAGGCATCTGATCAGTGTTTCTCTCTCATCAATGTTTCTGCGTCTCTGTCCCTCTCCCTTCCTCTCTGTAAAAAAAATCAACAAAATATATTAAAAACATATCCACGTGAAAATAAAATGAAGTCAGTGTCTATAGTAAAAGAGAGGATTGGCCAGGGGAGAGAAATAGAAAGGAACGTCCTTAGCTGGCGGCGGTAGACCAGACCCCGCCGTGAACCACATGGCCACGGAGAAGCTTCTGGTGCCATTACGGCGGGACCTGGAGGGGGTAAGGGGCCTGGGACCGTGGTCCCCGAGATTCCCGTCAGAGGCCGCAGGGAAGAGACAGGTGTGCGGACGGGAAGGGGCAAGGGTCTGGTGGCAGCTGGTAACACCATCTGCTTCGAAGACCAGTGAGGTCCACGGGTCCATTATGAGGATGAACCCCACAAATGGGCGCATGGCCGGAGAGCGGGCCCGCCCACTTGAGCTGGTGGCTTTTCTTGATTCCAGCCAAAACATCCCCGGAGAAGCCCGTCCCCACAGAGCACTGGAGGGGAGTCAGCCAGACCGAGGGGCCGCCGTGTGGGGCCCACACGGTACTCCCGCCACCGGGGGACTGGGACCCAGCTTAACTTGAGTGCAGGGACGCACACACTCATACACCCAAGCTCACACATGCACACACCATGCACACAAGCTCATCCATACACACACTCATACACACAAGCTCACACATACACACACACTCATGCACACAAGCTCATCCATACACACACACCATGCACACAAGCTCATCCATACACACACTCATACACACAAGCTCACACATACACACACACCATGCACACAAGCTCATGCGCACACACACTCAAGCACACAAGCTCACGCATATACACACACTCATGCACACAAGCTCACGCACACACACACTCATGCACACATGCTCATGCACACACACACACTCATGCATGCATGCACACTCATGATGCTGGAGGCTTCCATGTTCCCCAGATGTAACCCGGGCGTCCACTGAAATGGAGACACTCAGACCCGCCCGGTGTGGCTCAGGGGTGGAGCACTGACCTATGAACCCGGAGGTCCTGGCTCCATTCCTGGTCAGGTCCATGAGTGGTTGGTTCGATCCCAGTGTGGGGTGCAAGGAGGCAGCCCGTCCCTGATTCTCTCTCCTTGTTGATATTCTTCTCTCTCTCCCTCTCTGAAATCAATAAAAGTTTATTAAAAAAAAAAAAAAAAAGACACAAAGAGCCCTAGCCTCTTGGCTCAGTGGCTAGAGCGTCAGCCTGCAAACGGAAGGGTCCCAGGTTGGATTCTGGCCGAGGGCACATGCCTCAGCTGCTGCTTGATCCTCAGTGGGTGCAGGGGGTGTGCAGGAGGCAGCCAGTCAATGATCCTCTCTAACCATTGAGGTTTCTATCTCTCTCTCCTTCTCTCTACCTCTCTGAAATTTATATATATATATATATTTTTTTTTTTAAATTTTTTTTTTTTTAAAGAAAAGACATGGAGGAACTCAGTGAACTTATTGTTGCCACAGGGGAAAACAGTCTCCAGTTTGGGGAGCGTGAGCAGGGGTTTGACATGGGGGGGTGGGGTTCGACGTGGGGGGCAGAAGCAGGGCCAAGGGGCTGCTGGCCTGGGACCTATTTGCAAACCAGGTCTGCATGGCGCCTGTGGGCCCAGACCTGCTGTCCTCAGGGTCACCATGAGGTGTCGCCCCCTTGTCCGGAGGGAGCCCAGGGCGGGCGCGGGGCCTGCTAAGCAGGCAAGATACAAGCCACGCCTTGGGTGGGTCCAGGGGCGACCCCAGCGGCAGAGCTTCCCCACACATTCACTCCAGCCAGGAGCCTGGACCATGCCCCCCGCCTCCTTTCCCATTCTCGGTCTCCTTCCTGCACCCCGGGCCTGTCAGCGACTGGGGCAAGGGGAGGCACAGGGGGACATGCAGCAGCCACAGAGAGAGGAGAGCGGCCCCCACAGGGTCCCGGAGTTCCAACCGGACAGACCGGGTGCCGAGCCCGGCTGGCTGGGCCCTGAGGTCCATGGTTTAGGGCCGTGGTCGGCAAACCGCGGCTTGCGAGCCACAGGCAGCTCTTTGGCCCCTTGAGTGTGGCTTTTCCACAAAATACCACGGCCTGGGCGAGTCTATGTTGAAGAAGTGGCCTTAGAAGAAGTTTAAGTTTAGAAGAAATGGCATTAGAAGAAGTTTAAGTTTAAAAAAATCTGGCTCTCAAAAGAAATTTCGATCGTTGTCCTGCTGATACTTGGCTCTGAGTGTGAGTGATGAGTGTGCCGGCCACGGGGTGTGTCCCACGGGGAGGCTGGGTCCTCACCATGTGGAGGAGGACAGCTGGGAGCCCAGGCCTGGCTAGGGGCGGGAGGGGTGCACACGCAGCAGCGGGCCCTCCCCCAGGCCCCCAGGGTGTCCTGGGAAGACACCTGAGTCATGGCCCTGAAGCATCTGGCCCCACCGGCCAGGCCGGTGCCGGGGCGGGGACATTCCTTCCCCCGGGCAGCAGGGGCCTGACAGGCCTCAGAGCCCGGCCCAGAGCAGCAGCCTGGAATGCGGGCAGGGGACTCGGAGTAGCTGGTGGGACAGCAGGGCGGGGGGAGGGGGAGGGCGGGCTTGTGGATTCCCTCAGCTCCGTGGGCCTGGAGAGCACCCCCTGACCGGACCAGCGGTGCCGCCCGTGGCACCGCCACGCCGAGTCTCCGGGACCCCTGGGCGCTTCCTTAGGCCGGTGGTCGGCAAACTCATTCGTCAACGGAGCCACATAAACAACAGCACGAAAGAAATTGAAATTTCTTTGGAGAGCCAGATTCTTTAAACTTAAACTTCTTCTAACGCCACTTCTCCAAAACAGACTCGCCCAGGCCGTGGTGTTTTGTGGAAGAGCCACACTCAAGGGGCCAAAGAGCCGCCTGTGGCTCCAGAGCTGTGGTTTGCTGACCACGGCCTTAGGCAGAGAGAGAACTCGGGTACGAGACACACAAGGTGTTTGTCCTCAGGCTGCCCCACCGGGTCCTGTGACCCCCCGGGCCGTGGGCCGTGGGCCGGAGACACAGGGCCCCATCTCCCCGGGTGTCCCACGTCCACGTGTGCAGCCCCACGCTCACCCGGGCCCAGGAACTCTCCCGCAGCCACTGCGGCCTGTGCCCAGGAGCTGCTGGCTGAGCAGGCTCCGCCCTTGGGACGCCATGATGGTTTTGCGTCGTTGAAATCACACTCCCTGTTTATTATGTGACACATTCTAGGTCTGAGCTTCTTCCTGCCCATTCGTTTGTTAAGCGGTTTGTACACAGACGTTATGGACACGAGAGTCAAGTGGGGGAAGCAGAGTGGGACCCATCGGGGGGGCCTCCCTCCCAGGGGACGCAGCCTGGGCAGGCCCGGAGGCCCCTCTCTGCCGGCTCTCGTCTGTCCCGGGGGAGGTCCGGGCAGAGTGACAGCAAGCCCGGGGGTCACGGGGGCGGGAGCTGGGCCAGGCCAGGGGACTGCTGCCGGGCGGTGGGGAAGGGGCGGCGGGCAGGGGCTTAAATCCCGCTTCTGAAGCAGGGTGAAGGCCGCCCCTCGGCGCCCGGGAGACCAGGGGCAAACCCAGTCCTGCGTGGCGTGGCCTGGCGTGGCCTGGCGTGGCGTGGCGTGGCGGGACATGGTGTGGCGTGGCGGGGCACGGCTGCCATGGAGCAGAGGCCGCGTCGTGTCCTGAGGGCCTGGGAAGAAGGTCCCGGTCCCCGGTGGAGGACGTGACTGGGGCTCTGGGTGTGAGCTCACCTCCCGGTGACCTGCCTGGCTCCGATGCTTATCGGGCCTGTGTGGCCAGGGCCGGGCAAAGAATTCGCTGGAAGCTCGGAATTCTTCCTGGGGCTGGGGGAGAGCGCCCCGGGCCTGAGCGGCCGCCCCGCCCGGATTCCTGCTGGCGCCCTGCAACCTGGGCCTCCTTGTGGCCTCGGTCCAGTCTCGCCCCCTCCTCCCCCAGCCCAGAGGCCCGGCGCTGGGCTCCCGCCGCTCCCCGGCCCCCGGCCCGGCCCGGCTGCTTTCCTTGGCCCCGGCTCCTCGCTCCTCCAGCCTGTGCAGGAGGCGGGGGAGGGGACGCGGAGCCAGGCCCCTTCCTCGTGTTTGCAGAGCCCAGAGGAGCAGGCCGGCCGCACACTCGCACCCTCAGCCCAGGACGGGAGTCAGCAAACACCCAGCTTCTCCAGGGACGGCTCAGTGCCAGCTGCCCGAGGGGGGCAGGGCCGGGCCGGGACAGCGCACCCCCCCCCATGGGTCAGAGTGGACAGACCCCCTGTGGAGGGAGAGAGGGGCTCAGTGGACAGGGGCCGGTGCTCTGAGAAGGGCTGAGGTCCCTGGAAGAGAGGCCAGCCTCAGCAGTCCCTGCGAGGAAGCTAGTGGTGGCAGAAAGTTCTGGAATGTTCTACCAGTAACAAAGGCCTAAAGGGGGGAGGGCACACACCCAGAGGGAGCTCCCCCAGCTCACAGGGACCCCCTCCAGGCCCCGGTTTGCAGCTGCCCCAGGTTTCTGCAGTTCTCTCTGAGAACAATGGCCCCCAGTGTCCATGGCCTGACCCCTAGATGCCAGAAATGGATTTGGCCACATAGCCCAGGGGAAGACGGGGTGCCCAGGGGAAGACGGGGTGCCCAGGGGAAGATGGGGTACCCAGGATGCAGATGGGGTGGAGACTGTCTGAGTGGGGCCCAGTGTAATCACAGGGACCCTCACAACACGCCGCCCACCCAGGTCCAGGAGGACTTCAAATTCGGTGGACACCGTCCCCGGGGGGGGGGGGCGCCGCCTCGGCATCTGCCACTTGGGCCGTCGCTTTGCACACCTGTCCGCTGTTTACCTAACCATCTCCTCCAGCGCCGCCGCTCTTACCGGAGGGTCTGAGGGGGAGTGAGTGCTCAAACACCGTGAGGAGCCTGGGGCTGCCGGGTGGCAGGGCTGCGGGAGGAGGGGTGCCGGGCCTGCGTCCCTGCTGTGCAGGACTCGGGGCTCCTCCTCGGGCTGAGACCAGGTCCTCGGACCCAGGGAATGAAACGCCGGTCATGGAGCAGCCACCTCTGCCCGTCCTGTGTTCAATTTAAAAGACCCCCCCCCCCCATCCCACTGTGTTTCCAGAGCAGGCTGGACAGCGGGCCTTTAAAATGAAGTATCTATTTTTCTTTTTCCATTGATCTCAGAGAGGGAAGGAGAGGGAGGGAGAGAGAAACATCAATGAGGAGAGAGAACCATGGACCGGCTGCCTCCTGCACCCCCCACACTGGGATGGAGCCTGCAACCCAGGCCTGTGTCCTGACCGGGAACTGAACCCTGACCTCCTGGCTCCTGGGCCGATGCTCAACCACGGACCACGCCGGCTGCACTGGGTCCCTCCACCTTAGGCGTCCTATGCCGACGGAGCCACCGCCTGCCACCCCCGTCCTCCGCCCGAGGCACACGGCCCCGGGGCGGCCCCGCAGGCAGCAGGCGCACGCATCCGGCCTCTGCCGTTGGCTCCAGGCCACGTCCGTGTCCGTGGGCAGTTGTGCCCCCGGGTGTGCCCTGGCGGGAGGCGCCGAGGGAGCGTGGAGGGGCGGTGGGGCTCCCGGGCTGTGCGGTGGGGCTGGGCAGCCCGAGCCAGCCAGCCACGTGGGACCCTCACGGCGCCTACCCCTCAAGGGTCCGAGCCGAGGGCTTCCTCCCGGCCACCGGGTGCCACCCCCCACCCAGAGCCCAGCAGGGACGCTGCCCTCTGACCCACCGGCCCTCCCAGGCACAGCCTTGGGGACCGGGAGCCGGAAGCTGCAGAGGCCCCGACAGGCCGGCCTGGCCCTCGGGCCCCACGGCGGCTCCCGGGTTTTGAAACTCCAGGGCGGATGAGCGGTTTCCCAGCATTCTCAGAGCCCCTGTCACCTCACCGTCCGCCCAAGCCGGGACGGGACTCTGCAGTCCCAGGCTGCACCCCCGGATGTGGCCCGGGAAGGGCCTCCAGGGGCAGGTGGGGGCTGGGCCACGGGACGCCTCCCCGGCAGCTGCAGCCCTTCCTGGCTCCTGCCCTCCTGCCCCTGCCCCTCCTCCTGACCCCTCCCGCCCCTCCTGCCGGGAGGCTGGCTGCGTCTGGAGGGCGCCTCTGGGAAGCCTGGCCCAATGGGACGGGTCCTCGTAGAACTCGGGACCAGACCCCGGACACGCACAGAGACCACATGGGACACGGGGAGGGGACACAGGTTGGGGGGACGGTGCCCACATGCCCAGGAGAGGCCTCGGGGAGCCCGGACGGGGCAGTGTCTGTGGTTCCTGGTGGTACAGTAGGTTCCCAGCTGAGCCCCCACCCCCGTCCCCTCGCTCACCCCGCCCACCCCCAGGGAGGCCTCGGACACAGGCGAGTAGGATGGGTGAGTGGGCAGGATGGCACTGGGGACCCCTGTGCTGACCGAAGCCAAGAGCCCCGAAAAGGCTGGTCCCACCACTCCGAGTCCCTGGGGAGGGCCGGGTCTCCTTCCGGAAGGCCCAGGAGACGGGGAGAGCGTCCTATTGGAGACCGAGTCCGGAGGGGCCGGGGGCTGCCCGAGGCCCCGCCCCACGGGCCCGGCTTGGCAGCTGGCCGGCAGCCCGCGGGTGGTCACCGGCTCCCACGGGAGCAGCTGTGAGCGGAGCCGACCCTCCACCTCGGCATGCCAGGCGGGCCAGTGGGCAGGGGTCCCCTCCCCAGGCCCGGCAGCCAGGCGAGCCCTCGGTGGCAACCACAATAAATATGTTTGTTCAAGGGGAGCCAGCCCGGGAGCCGCGCGCCCCGGCCGGCGGGAAGAGGCGGCCGCTGAGCCGGCACACTGGCCCGATTGTTCGTGCTCACGCAACGGCTGCCCCGGCCGGCGGGGTCAGACGCCCCCTGGCCCCGTCGGAAGCGCCGGCCTGGGCCCCTCGCTCGCTCCCAGCTGTCCGCAGGTCCGTCCGCATCACCTCTGGGGCCTGGCGCAGAGGAAGGTGCCAGGCAGCCCAGCAGAGGCAGGCGGGAAGCGAAGGCCGTCGGCCTGCCTCGCCCAGGCCCCAGGGCCCGAGGGGCGAAGCCGGGCTGGGCCGGCTGACGCCTCTGCACGAGGGGCTCCCCGGGGGGTGGCCGGCTCCTGGTGGAGGCAGGCAGCACAGACCATGGCGTTTGGGCCCAGGGGTGCCAGGGTGCGGGGTGGGGGGACCCGGAGTGGGGTGGCTGGCTGGTGAGGGTCAGGGAGAGCACAGAGGGAGCGTGGAGGGGCCAGTGGGGCTGGGCAGCCTGAGCAGCCGGCACAGCAGGCCCTCATGGCGCCTGCTCCTCGGGACCAAGCCCAAACCCGACCGGCAGTGGAGAGCGAGCTCGTGGCCAAGAACGTGCCCACGGAAACCTGCCGGGGGACACGCACAGGGGGCCGCTCTCCTGCGGATTCCGGACCCAAAGGCCTGTCCCCCTCCCCGGGCCCTCAGCGTGGGCCTCCGGGTGCTGCCCCCCCACCCGCGGGTGCCATCGCTCAGCCTCAGGGTGCTGGGGTCCGGCCTCCGCCTGCCCGGGAGCAGGCACCGGGACCTGTGGCCTCCCTCCCGGACGCCTGAAGGGAGGGGCCGGCTGACCTCCTGAAGGCCCGGCGGGCGGCTGTCCTGGCGGTGACGTCGCAGGAGGCTGCCACCGTGACCCGCTGACCCGCTGACCCGCTTTGGCTGAGCGACTTCCTCCCTGAGGTCTCTGCACCAGGAGACCCAGGGCCGCGGGACAGGGTGGGTGGGGGCGGGGGGAGCTCCCAGCCGCCTCAGAGGGGCCGGGGCCACAGCGGCTTCCGGACCACAGTGAACACGCTCTGTGTGCGGCAGCCGTGTGCCCTGCCTTCCCTCACAAGCTGGCTCCCCGGGGGACTGTCGGGGCGACTCCCGGCATCAACCCAGGGCCACGCAGGGCCCCGGGGAGGCCGTGTTTGGCGACGGGAGGAACGGGGGTCCTGCCTGGGGCCGAGGCAGGGACATGGGCCGAGGGAGGAGGGGACCAGCCGAGAAAGCACCCCCCCCCCGGCATCCTTGCCCAGGACTCTCCCACGGACACACGCTGGAATGTCCAGACCCTCCAGGCCTGCATGCCCAAGGGGCCCCGCACCCGCATTCCGGCCATGGGACACGGCCCTCCCGGAGACGATGGTGGCCACCAGGCCCCGAGAGCCTCAGCAACCCTCAAGCTGGGGGCCCTGCCCACCCGGCCGGCGTGGCTCGGGCTGAGCGTCCACCTAGGAACCGGGGATCAGGTTCCATTCCCGGTCAGGGCACAGGCCCGGGTTGAGGGCTGGATCCCCCGTGTGGGCATGGAGGAGGCAGCCGGTCCATGATTCTCTTCCTCTCCCTTCCTCTCTGACATCAACACAAACATATTTTGAAAAGTGTCGGGAAACCCCCTCCCCGGCAGCCTGGGCCGTGCATGGAGCCGAGGTCCCCGTCCAGGGGTCTGGCCGGATGGGGATGGCCTGTCGGCCTCTCTCCTCCCCGTGGCCTCCGCGGCCCTCGGGGTCTGGCTGAGTGGTCGGGCTCGAGGTCCCGCTCCGGGAGGGAGCTGAGCGCCCCGAGCACCAGGCGCTTCGGCCGGCTCCCATCACAGCCTCCCAGGTGGGCCCTGGGGCAGCCCTGCTGCCTGGCCTGGCCCCGGTCCTCTCGACCTCTGCCAGCCCAGGCCCGGCAGCACCCCTGGCGGCCCCTCCCTGTCGACTTCCCTGGGACCTGGGCCTCCCGGTCCCGTCTGCCCGTGGCTCCCCTCCCAGACACCCCCCGCCCCCGCTCCCCTGTGCTCCCCCGGCCCCTCGGCGGCCCAGCCTCCACTCTGCAGCCGCCAGGACTGGTGCCCTCGGGGCTGGGCCTGACGGACAGCCGGCTTCCTCTGGACTCAGGGTCTGGCCATGGCAGCCTCCTGCAGGGCCCCAACCCGAGCCCGCCCTCCGTCCGCACCACGGACCTCCCTTCCCAGCTGGGCCGAACCCCCTCTCCTCGACGCCCCCTGACCCAACTCGGAACAGGCCCTCCCATAACCTATTGTGCATGTGAGGAGCTGGGGCAGACAGGCCCTCAGGGCGCTAGGGCCGTCCCTGTGCCCCTGGAATGCCGGCCCTCAATCGGCGCCAACGCTGGGCCCACCTGTGTGGACACCGTGTCCACAGGTGCTGAGCGGTTTCGGCTTTGTGTCCAATCACACTGTCCCCCACCCAGTGGGTCCGCTCGTCTCTCCAAGGACTTTCTGTCCTCTCTGACTTCACCCCCAGCAGCTCGGGCAGCCCTGCCTGCAGGGTGGCACCGAGGGGGGGGGGGTCTGGTCACTGCAGAGTGGCTCTACGGGGGTGCTGGGCAGGAGGCTGGGGGGGGGGACCCAGCCGTTCCCTCGCCGCCCACTCCGGGCCAGACGGCGCTCGCCTGGGCCCTCTCCCCAGGGCGGGCGCGGGGTCCCCGGCCGTGCACCCTGCGGGCCGTCCGGGGTGGGCGGCGGCAGGGGGCGGCGGATAAATGGGCTATTGTCTGGCCGGCGCAGTGGCCAGCCGGGCGCACACAACGGCCCCTGTGTCCGCCGCGGCTCCCAGAAGCCAATCAACACCTTATCGCCGGCATTAATCACCCGCTATCGCCCTGATCGGGCAAACACTCTGGGGAGTTCAAGCCCCCGACTTCACAGCGGGCTCTGTGTAATGATAGATTAGGTTTCTGGCGGGTCAACAGCGTCCACGGGGCTGACCCCCGGGGGCGAGGGTCCGGGAGGCGCCAAGGGCCTGCACCTGCCTGAGAGGGCCCTCCTGGGTGCTCCCCCCCGCCCCGCGAGCCAGCCTCTGAGAGGCCCCTGCCCTGCCCTGTCCCCTCCAAGGTCAACAAGGAGTGGCTTTAGAGTCCCTGCAGGAAGCGGCCGGGACAAGTGTCTCCATCCTGCCTCCGAGCCCCCTGTCCGGGGCAGAGACCTCATGGCCTGGGGGACAGGGGTGCAGAGCTGAGGAGCCACACTCTGCTCAGAGCAGAGGGCATGGGGGAGGAGCGGGAGAGGGGGGCCTGCCTGTGGGGGGCAGGAGGGGTGCATGTGGGGCCCCTGGGGCTGGAAGGCCCTTTGGAGGCTGAGGGACAGCAATGCCCTGCAAGGCAAGGGGTGTGGGAGGGCAGGGACTGGCCACAGGAACCTGGGGCTGGCAAGAGATGTATTTATTTATTCGTCTTTATTTTAAAAAATATAGATTTCTACTGATGTCGAGAGGAAGGGAGAGGGAGAGAGAGAGAAACATCGATGATGAGAGAGAATCATGGACCGGCTGCCTCCTGCACGCCCCACACTGGGGATTGAGCCCACACCCCAGGCCTGTGTCCTGACCGGGAATTGAACCCTGACCTCCTGGTTCCTAGGTTGACGCTCAACCATGGAGCCACGCAGGGTGGGGGGGAGAGGTTTGGGTCCTCCCTGTGAGGAAGGGGATGGAGTGGAGGGCAGGGGTCCCAGGGGCCCCTCGGCATCTATGGAGGAAAGAGCGCCTGCCCGTGTGCCCGCCCTTCACAGCGCCCTGCGCTCGGCCGCACAGGGCGGCTCCGCGGCTCCGCTGCGGGCTCCCTGGGCTTTGGCTTGTGCCGGGTCTCCTCCGGCCGCAGCTGCCCGGGCCGCTGGACCCCCGTCCCCGACTCCCCCGGTCCCTGCTCTCTCTGCAAGGGGGGCTCGTCCCGCCCCTCTCCCCTTCATCCTGGGACCCTCTGCCAGGACACCAGCCCTCACAGGCCGGGTGGTTCCGACCCCCCCATGGGGGTAAGCCCATGGGGTCCTGGTCCCCATCAAGCTCCGGGTTCTGCCCCCTACAGGTGAGGAGAGGGACCTCGGGTGGAGGCCCACATGGCCCCGTCCCCGTGACCTGGGATGTGGGCCCCGGTGTGTCTGCCAGGCCTGGAGCTGCCTTCTCCCCCCTGAACCCCCAGGGGCCGGCCTGCCCCCCCCCGCCCCCGCTCTGTCTGAGCCCACGTCCGGGCCCACGCCCGTGCCCAGCGTGCCGGCTGCGCTCTGATTTGGCCGGGGGCGTTGTCTGACCTCAGAAGTTGGAACAAACAGGCCCGCCTGGCGGGGGCGGGGGTGGGGGTGGGGGTCCCAGGGGCTGAGCATCGACCCAGGAACCAGTCAGGGGCGCAGGCCCAGGTTGGCGGCTCCATCCCGGTGTGGGACACGCAGGAGGCGGCCGATGGAGGATTCTCTCTTCTCGTGGATGTTTCTCCCCCTCCCTTCCTCTCCAACATCAGTAAAATACATTTTTTAAAAAGGAAGAAGTTGAAGCAAATGGTGCACAAGCTGGCTGCAGGAATGCTTCAAGGTCCTGCAGGGCGTGGTCAGGGCCCCCATCCCCGGGGACGGGAGCTGGGGGTGCAGTGCCCGAGCCCCCACCCCGTGCTCCTGTGCCCCTGCCTGCTGCATCCACACCACGGCCCCTGGGGCCAGGGCCAGAGAGGCCCCGCACCCACTCTGCACGCACAGCCCCGCCCCCCGCAGGGTGAACCAAGCGCTCTGGAATTCGTGAAGAAATCAGGGGTCTCTCCGGCTGTTTTTCTTGGCGCGGCCTTATCGCACGAGTGGGGACGCCCGAAGGTTAGGGTTTCAGCCGGCTCAGCAGAATCTGAGAGGCGGGGGGAGAGAGGGGGCTCCCCCTCTCCTTGACCTGCAGGCCTCAGGGAGCCTGGGGCAGGAGGGCGCACGGAGCAGGGGACCTGCCCCCCCCTTCCCGAGGCCCCTGGGCTGGAACTTGGGGTCCAGGGCCTGGGGGTGCAGGACCAGGCCAGGGGGCCTCGAGTGGCTGGTTGTCCGGGAAGCTGGGTTGGGGTCTGGAAGCAAGCCCTTGGACGTGGGGCCCTTTACAACATGGGGCCCCTGCTTCAGTGCCTCGCAGAGAAGACCGGGGACCCCCGGACAGACAGATGTAGGGGTCTCCACGAAAAGCCATTCTTCCAAGGCAAGAGGGGGCTGGGCGGCCGCTCCCCGCTCCCCGATCTCAGCCTGGAGACATGAGTACCGCAGTACCCAGCTGTGAGCAATAAGAAGCGGTTGCTCTTTTTGTTGCTAGGTTCAGGGATCGTTTGTTTGGCAGAGGAGCTAGCTGATACATTGTGTTCGAGCCTCTAACTGATACATTGTTGTGACTGAGCCTCGACCACGCTGCCTCCAGGGACCACCGTCACAC
>CM072929.1:352500-620000 GCA_036971965.1 Nyctalus aviator | reverse complement strand
TGCTTGGGGGACGGGCACCAGGCCCTGCCCGGTCCACGGGGGGCACCAGGGCCCACCCCCAGAAGCCCCCGCCGCAGCCCCCTGGCTCAGTGGGAGCCTGCGTCTGGGGCGGGCGAGGGCCTGGCCTCGGGCAGCCTGGAGATAAGAGGCTCTGGAGGCAGCAGTGGAAATTCACCAGGCCCCAGAGCCAGGCCCGTGTGCTGACGCCGCTCGGCTGGCCCGGGGGGCGCTGACGGAGGGGGATGCCGGGCCATTCCTAGATACCATCGCGAGGGTGGCCCCGGCCCTTTCCCGCGTGCCTGTGGCCAGCTGGCCTCGCAGCCCCAGTCCCTGAGACCACGGGGGGCGGGGCAGGTGAGCGCGGCGCGCCCCGGCTGGGGCGGGGGTCCTGGGCCTCGTGGTCCTTGGTGATCCCCCAAACGTGAAGAAGTGATGGGCAGGCTGCGGCCATGGCCCGTCGTGGGGCCTGGCAGCCGAGACAGACGATGTGGGCGAGGAAGGGGGTCTGACCTCCAAGCGTGGACGGCAGAGCGAGCCACCACGCCCGGCCGCAGGGGTCAAAGGCGGTGCGCGGCCGGGCGGCTCAAACCCTCAGAGCAGGCTTTTCAGGGAGGGGGTTAAACCCCGGGGCGTCTGGGAAGCCCTGTGTGTGTCTTGCTGTTGTTTTTTAAATATATTTTTATTGATGTCAGATAGTTAGGGAGAGGGAGAAAGATAGATGCTTCTGTGATGAGAGAGAATCATGGATCGGCTGCCTCCTGCATGCCCCCCATGGGGATGGAGCCCACAACCCGGGCTTGGGCTCTGACCGGGAACTGAACTGTGACCTCCTGGTTCCTAAGGTGGACGCTCAGCCATGGAGCCCTGTTTTACCTCAGAGAGTCAAGCCCAAAATGTGGGAAGGTAGCTCCCTCCCCACCGCCGTCCTGGGCAGGAGGGAGGCAGAGCAGGCGGGCATGGGTGTGGTTTTCCTCAGCCCGTGGGGTCCCCCCTGCAGCTGCCGGAGCCCCTGACCAGCCCCTCGGAGCCCCTGGCCCTCCGCCTCACCCTCCCTCCTCTCGGTCCCCCTGTCCTGCCGAGGCAGGGAGGCCGGAAGAGGGTCTCCCTGATTGTGCTCTACCCCCCACTGGCCACCAAAGGACCTGGGGAACCGCAAAGCCCACCGTGCCCAACTCCTGCCCACCTCCCCAGACAGGCCTTCAGGCTGGGCTCCCGCATCTCCCCGGAGAGCAGGGGTCCCCGGGAGAGGCGAGGGGCGTGGGGTGGTCGGTGGAGCAGGGCTGGTGCCTGAGCCCCCTCCCCCCGAGAGCTCCCGGGACGGGCGATGCCGGGCCCGGCGGGCGGCTGTCACCACTTGCCGAGTGTCACTCAGCGTCATTATGGCTGGCCGCCGACCTGCTCTGCCTCAGCCACACCCGGCTGCTCAGGGCCACGTCGGGGGCGTGTGCCCTGCAGGGGAGCCAGGTGCGGCCTTCCTCCTGGTCCTGCCACCACACTCAGGCCTGCGAGAGGCAGCGAGAGGAAGCCCGAACCCGGGGCTGGCGGCCTGGGTCCACGCGCTGCCCTCAGGACCCTGCCGGGCCTGGGGACCCCGTGCTCGGGGTGTGGGGGGTGGGCTGCATGGGAGAGGAGGCGGCCCCCCTTCCCGCCCCCGTCTGCCTGGGGCTGGGGAAGGACAAGTGGGGCTCCTCGACCAGGACCGGAGGGGCCACGCCTGCCACGGGTCCCAGCGGCGGGAAACGCTCAGGAAAGAGGCCGCAGCCCTGGCTCTGTTCTCTCTGCAGCGGCCACCGTGGGCTGGGGCCACGGGCCAGCACTGCACCCCGCCCCCCCCCCCCGGGGGCAGACATACAGCCTCGGGCGCCCGGAGGAGCGAGACGGGAAGGACTGGAGAACAAAGGTGCGGGGTGCGCTGTGTGGCATGGCTGTGCGGGCCGAGGGGTGTCTGCCCATCTGGAAGCAATGTCGGTAATGCAGGCCGGCCAGGCCGCGCCGCCCAGATACGTGAACCCGGCCGCGGAGCAGAGCTTAATGGGCAATGGCCCGGCAGCCAGAGCACCATTCCTCCGGCCTTCACCCTCAGTGCTCCCCGAGCCCCGCCCCTCCTCTCCTTGGTGAGACGCGGGGCTGCAGAGCTGCCACACACACCCCCCCCCGACTCTGAGGGGAATGAAGTTGGGGGGGGGGGTCTGCAATGGCTGCGACCGAGCGGGAACCACACGCCATCTCCCTGGACCATAAACCTGACAGGGAAACCACAGCGGCCTTGGAGAGAGCACCCAGAGGCGGAGCGACGTGCACCATGGGGTCCCCCCGCCCCCGCTTCCGGGGGTGCAGGAGGTGCGAGGGCAGAGCCCTAGTGGGCAGGGGAGGGGGCTCCACGCAGAGGCTGCCGGACACGTCCCCGCTCTCCGGGTCTTCTGTCACAGGCTCCTGAACCCCCACCCCAACACGGAACCCTCACCACGTGCTGAGCATCACCGAGCTCTCCCGCCTCCGGGGTGCCCGCCGGGTGGGGCCTGTGCTCTGGTCCCCACGCCGCTCACCACCCGGGGACTCTGACCACAGATTCGCAGGGGGCAGAGGTGCTGAGGCCGGAGCGCACACGGCAAAGCCAGGAGGGAGGCTGGGAGGAACCTGTCGCGGCCTCGGTTTGCACGGAGCTGCTTCATTCGCACACGCTCACACATGCTTACACACGCTCACACACGCTCGCACACGCTCGCACATGCTCACACACGCTCACACATGCTCACACACGCTCACACATGCTCACACACGCTCGCACATGCTCACACACGCTCACACACGCGGCGGCCGTGGAGCGTGTTTGTGAAGGGGAGGCGGCCCGGGAGACGGGGTGTGCCCAGAACCCGTCACGAGCTCTCCGCGGAGGACGGGGAACCCGGTTCTAACGGGCAAAGGCCTCTCAGCTACAAGGCACAGGTGTGGACACAGGACAGCCAGCTCCCCTGGGAAATGCAGCATCAGTGGCCTCGGTCCCCCGAGATCTCCCGGGGGCCTCCTGCCGCTGTTCTTAAAATGGAAGTCTCACAAGGAATCCAAGATGGTGGCATAGGGTAGACACCCGAATGCAGCCTACCACAACAAATTTGAATTTAGAACTGGAAAGCAGGGGGAACATCGCCCCTGCGGTGCCGGACAGCGGGCTAAGAGGAGGCTCTGCCATCTGGGAAGGAGAGAGAAGGCACTCTGAGCCTCAGGAACTGGGAAGCGCGATGAGGAGCGGGAGCCGCCGCCGGGGAGGTGCCGCCGGGCCCGTGACTGCTGACTGCGGCCCCTGGAGCCGAGGCCGGGCGCTGCCTCCCGGTGGCGCCGACCCTGGCAACAGGCTGAAGCCGCGCAGGAGGCCGCGGAGAGCAAAGGGCGCCGCGGGCCAGCCTGCCGAGCTTCCAGGACGAGGAGGAAGAAACCGAAGAAGTTTTCAATGTGAAGAAGTCAAGTTATAGCAAAAAGATAGTAAAATTACTTAAGAAAGAATACAAAGAAGATCTTGAAAAATCGAAGATTAAGACAGAACTCAACTCACCAGCCAACATTGCAACATAAATGCGTTTAAAAAAAGAAGGTTGGAGCGGCGGCGGCCAGGCCCTGGGCAGAGGCCGCGGGGGAAAGGTGGGCGAGAGACACGGAAAGGTGCTCCTACCGCCAGCCACCATTGCACGCGTGGTGGATTCCAGAGATACGTGCAGACCACGCCCATAAAACACGCACGCACACGTCTTGTGCCCCAACGCTCACGTCAACACCGCTCCTCGTGGCTGAGACGTGGGGCCAGCGCCCACACGCCAAGCGTGACGAGCCGTGAGGAGGTGCTCCGTTTAAGACCCGGCTACCAGGACGTGCGCCCTGTGAGTGCGTCCATGGGAACTGTCCGGGGACAGGCAGGGACCCGGGCCTGGGTGGGGGGAGGCAGGGGTGACGGCTGTCGGTGGAGGGTTTCCTTGGGCGGGTGGGGCTGGAAATGCTCGGAGCCAGAGGGGGGTCTGGCTCGCAGCTCCACAGTGAAAACCGCTGACTCGGCTCTTCGGGAAGGAGCCGCATGGGACGTGAGGGATGTGAACAAAGCCGCTCCCAACGCAAAGCCCAGCACCGAGCAACACCCCCACCCCCTGGGCCCAGCGCAGGCCTGAGAGCCGCCCGCCCCGCCCCCGCCCCCGCCCCCGCTCCGGGCCGCCCCTGGATGTGGGGCCCGGAGCCCCCGCAGCCCCGCGGCCAGGCCCGTCCACGTGCTGCTGGCGGGGCCAGGTCGGAGCTTTCTCAGGGAGAGGCTGCGGGGCGGGCGGGCGGGCTCGGGGGGCCGTGTGCAGCTGGGAGGGGCGGGGGCCTGGCAGCGGGCGGCGATGGAGGCTCCCACGCTCCAGGGCCAAGCTGACGTGACTAAAGCTAAACAGACCCCGTGCCGCTCGGGGCTACAGCTCGTTCTGCGCCGCGGAGCCCCTCGCCGGCGATGGCGGTGGGGGGGGCGGGGGGGCGGCCCCGAAGGTAATTTGCACACGCAGTTTATGAGGCCCCTCGGCCCTTTTTAAACATATGCTCCTCTGATTATAAACAGCTGATGGCTCACAAGATTCAGATTTTCCAGAAAGCCTTCCAGGGAGAGATTGCTCTCCGAGCGAGGGAGCGAGTGGGGAAAGGTGACGGGGGCTCTCTGCTCACAGGGGGATCCGCCCTCCCCCTGCCTGGGGTGCCCCTGCCCCCAGCCTGCACAGGCCCCCCTGTCAAACGTTCGCTGCCATCCAAGTGTCCAGAGGAGGGCTTCAGACACTGCAGGGCTGGGCAGGGATGGGGTGCAGGGAAGGAGGTCCCCGCTCAGAGGCACCCCCTGCCTCCTGGCGCTGTGTGATGGAGGTGGCGGCCATGACAGTGCCCGCCCTGTGCCCGCCCAGAGGCCTCTGCCTGACCCCTTGGGGTACCACCTCCTGACTCCAGTTCCCCCTCCCGCCCCATTGGGGGACTCGGTCCGCCTCAGGGGGAGCAGGAGGGAGAGCGTGCTCTCCTGCCCGGGAGGGCCCCAGAGGCTCCCCAACCAGCACAGCAAGTGCCTGGGTGTTCCTGGGGTCCCCAGTCTCACTGCCTTTGGGAGAGTCCTGGGGAGCCGGGCCCACACGCCTCCCCCCGCTCCCTGTCCTCTCTGGAGAGGGCCCCGTACGGGGCGGGTCCCGGTGGAGAGCTGGGTGTAGGGGACAGATGCACACTCGGAGCGCGGGAGCGCCGCGGGCATGCCCGGCAGAGGCACCTTCCCCCCGGCGCCCACACGCCCCAGCCCGGTGGAACCGGGCAGGGGCTGTCACAGCTAGTGACCGCCGAGTAACAAATGACCCACCACATCCGGCTTAACGCCACCACCTTTGTCATCTCCTGGTTCTGAGCGTCAGGAACCCGGGCGCTCGGGGTCTCTGTGAGGTGGAGGCCAGGGGCTGGTTTCCGGGGGCCGGGGGCTCCATTTCCAAGGCGGCTCCCTCCGGGGCTGCTGGCTGGAGGCCTCCTGGCCCCGTGGCCTGTCCTCGGGCTGCTCGAGGGCCCTCACCACACGGCGGCCGTGTCTCCCGGAGCCGGGACGCAGAGGGAGCGAGCGAGCGAGAGGGTCTGTTTCAGTCCCTCAGTCACGGCCACTGGGAGTCCTGGTCAGAAGCAGACCGGGAAGCCCAGCGCCAACGCGGGGGGAGGACCACAAAGGCCTGGCGGCAGACCTCGGATCTCACCCCATGCCGCTGCCCGCCACCCAGCCAGACAGCTGTCTCGTCGTCCCCATCGTTCTCGGCCAGTGACCCGTCCTCGGAGCCGCCCGGCTCAGGGCGGACCTTCGCGTTGGTTCCGGGCCTGGCGGGCTCCTGGACGGACGCCTTCCCTCCAGACCAGCACAGAGCGTGGGGCTGTGGGGGGCTGTCCGCACACGCGGTCTGGCCTCCCGCTGACGTGGATGGACGGCCCTCCTGGAAAAGAGCGTGGACCCCAGAGCGGCAGGGGGCCTGTAGCATCTCTCCAGAACACGACTGGTGGGCCTCAATGGCCTGGGACCGCAGTGGTGGTGGATATGGCAGGCCGGCGGCGGGGCGGCCGGCCCTGGACTGGACTGCCCGGGGGAGAGGGGGGGTGTGGCCCGGAGGACAGTGGGAGACAAGAGTCTCCAGGCCATGCGTCTGGCAGGTCCGGTTCATTTTGCTCCCACCCCCACACTTCCCTGCCTCCCCCCTCTCCCTGGCTGCACTGGCTCTCCCAGCCCCTCCCCTTCCCAGCTCCTCTAGCTCTCCTTCCTTCAGCAGCCAGGGGGGTCCTTCTGGGGGAGCACTGACCCCAAACCTCCCAGAGATGCCCCAGCACCTGCACTCCCCCCTCCAGCGTGGAAGGCCCAGCGGCCTGGGGGCTGCCCATCCTCAGGAGGGGGGGGAGTTCTGCAGAGGGTGTGGGTGCCCCCTGGGAGTGCAGGGAGAGCTGGGGGCAGTGGGCCCATGTGGCCGGGCGGGGCTGAGGGGTGGAGAGTCAGAGGACGGCCTAGGTGCTGTGCAGGTGCAGGAGGCCCAGAGGCCAGGAGGAGGAAGGTTCCAGAATGAGAACATGGAAAGCAGGGTCCATGGAGAAGCTGCAGGACGGAGGGTCACGGGGTCACGGAGACATCGCCCAGGACAGCTGCATAGTGTGCGTGCGCGGGGGGCCTGTGCCAAGAGCTGAGCGGGGCTGGGGGAGAGGGGGGGCGAGGAGGGGCCGCCGGGACTGGGCAGAGGGAGCCTGGGAACCGGCAACTGTGCTGGGGTGCCCAGGCCCTGGTGCCCGGAGAGTGAGTAGCGTGGCGCTCGGGCCCTTCCAGGGGAGACGGGTTGGGCAGCCACGTGGCCGGCCTCTGTGCCTGGGGGAAGCGTGTTCTGGGAACCTGGCTGAGCCCGGAGCTGGTTCCGCCCCGCGCCTGGGGCGGGGGGATGAACTGCGGCCCAGAGAAGCCGGCCAGGGCCTGCCACGTCTCCGCTCACGAAGCGAGGGGCTCCCCCTCCCCCTGCGGCCTGCGGGGATGGAGGAGGGCTGCTGCGCCCCCCCCCCCCCCCCCCCCCCCCCGCCAGGCCCGGGGCTCTGGGCCCATCTGCACTTCTGTGCTGGCGAAGGCAGGGAATTAGCTCAGCCACTTCCTCCCCTGATCCCCCACCCCCACTCCGAGCACTCGGAGGGGAGAGGAACGCCGAGTGGACGTTTTGAGCCTAATTCTCTTCAGCTGTGCGTGCGTGTGTGCGTGCGTGTGCTGGGCCCGGGCGGGGAGGGGGCCTTCTGAACCCGGCGCCGGTGCTGGGGGGAGCGTGGGGAGCGCCGGTCAGCCCCGCCACGTACAGATGTACAGATGAGACAAACCAGGCATCCGCTGTTGTCCGGGGAGCTGGGGGCGGCCGCCAGGTGCCAGCCTCCGCCCTGGGCGCACACGCAGCCTGCACCCAGGTGACGAGGGCCAGGCACCCATCAGGGGCGTTCAGGACCAGAGGGCCCCCAGAGTGGCTGGGAGGAGGCACGCACCACCGAGAGAGTTGCCTGCCGTGCCTGCGCCCCTCCCCGAGTCCTGCCGACGTGCCCCCGGCCGGCTCCGGCTCCCCTTCCCGCGTGCGGGCAGCCCCCCATGGGCCCCGGCGGGCCTGCAGCCGCAGGCCTCCCCGTTTCCCCAGCCAATCCCCACGTCTCTTGTCTCCCAACGAGACAACAAACCCTCTTAGTCTCGGCTGTTTTCCCCGTCTACCCCAAAGGACTGCAGAGGGGGTGGGGGCGGGGGGCCCACAACAGGTGTGTGGGGCTGCCTGTTGGCACTGTCTGATTGACAGCACCCTGTGTGCGGGGAGGGGCTGAGGGAGTGAGGGCTGAGGAGGCCAAGCCACCCTTCCCTACAACCATGGCAGAGTGGGCGGCGGCAGGCTCCCTGGGATGGGCCCTCGGGCACACTGAGATCTGGGGCCTTGGGTTCACAGTGAGTGTCCGGGTCCGAAGGTCTAAGGTTGGAGGGGCGGACGGAGCAGGCACGTGGCATGCAAACACCCGTGAAAGGAGCTGGCTGCCGGGGAGGCGTTGCCTGATCTAGGCCCACAGGGAGGGCCCCACGTGTGTGACATGGAAGGTCACATCCATGGATGTCCACCATGTTGGGGACCCATTCCCACCAACCTACCAACACCCTCGTCACTCTGCTCGGAGGGAGGAGGGCACCCTCCACCCCACCCCACCTCAGTGGCTGAAAGGAAACTGGGCCCAGCCGGCACAGCTCAGGGAACCAAGAGGTCAGGGCACAGGCCGGGGTGCAGGAGGCAGCTGATCAGTGACTCTCCCTCATCGTGGATGTTAAATAAAAAGGGAAAAAAGAAAAGCAGAAACGCAAAGGTTGGGGAAACATGAGTTCTTGAGCGAGGGTGAGGTGGTCCATCAAGTGCCCGCAAAGGAAGCCGCTGACCACGCCCCGGGCCCCGGGGCCTGAGCGGGGAGAAGGCCCAGGACTAGGAAAACCTCTCCCGTGCTCCCCGCTGGACTGTAAGCCCACGTGGGCAGGGCTTTCTGTTTTGGTGGAATTGCTCTGAGCTCCTTTCACTCCCCCGGTGTCCGCAGGGAGGTAGAGGCAGCCACGCCCGCAGGGATCCTGGGAAGGGAGGCCCGGGAGGCAGCCATCCGGCTGAATCCCTCTTCTCACAGCAGCAAGGGCCGGGCAGCGCCTGTGGCCGCCCTCACCTGACTCCCCTCCCTCCCTCCCCCGGCACTGCTTCCCCCGTGGTCCCTCTCATCCTTGCTGGCCCTGTCACTTCGCCCTGGCAGGTAGGGGTCCCAGCATGGCAGAGCGTGGGCCTGGACTCAGCCCCTCCTGCCATCCTCGGCCAGGGCCAGGTGGCCATGGGAGTGGGGAGGAAGGGGCTGGACGGAAGGGGAGTGGGCTGCTGAGCATCTGTCCCTAGGGGGCAGGAGGCAGTGGGCACACGCCGCTATCCTCTCAGAGGTCACATTCGAAACGCAAGTTCAGAGATAACGTTATTCAAGATGGTGACAGCAGAGCATCGAACCCGAGGCTGGGGCCCCTCAGAGCATGGAGCCACACGTGAGGGTGCTGGTCGCATCCTGCTTCTGGGACAGGAAGGTGGCAAGGGTGGAAATGACCCTCTGAGCCAAGGGCCCCCACCGGCTTGCTGTCTGGCCTTCCTGTGGGCTCAGCAGGGAGCGAGGAGATCACCCATCTGGGCGTCGTTTCTGAAGGCCAGAAAGTGAGCACCCCCCCGCCCCCCCAGGCTGGACCACAGGAAAAGCACTCAGTTGTCCTTGGGGAGAGTCTGGGCTCTCTGTAGACCTTTATTTCTGGCAAAAGCTTTGAGATGAACGGCTTCGTCGCCCACTCTGGGTGGCTAGCTCCAACCTCCTTCCAGTGGAGGTGGCAGTGCCTGGCACCCTGGATGAGTTCAGCGGCCATGCAAGATAGATGGGTGGATGGGTGGACAGATGGACGGACAAATGGGTGGATGGATGATGGCTGGCTGGTTGGGTGAATGGGTGGATGGATGGATGAACAGGTGGACAAGTGATGGGAGGAGACAAATGGATGGATGAATGGGTGGGTGGGTGGATGGACAGAGAAAAGCGGGGGTGGATGGATGGATGAATGTGTGGGAAGGTGGATGGATGGATGGGTGGATGGATGGATGGGTGGATGAATGGGTGGGTGGATGAATGGACAGAGAAATGGGGGGTAGATGGATGGATGAATGTGTGGGTGGGTGGGTGGATGAATGAAAGGGTGGATGGATGGGCAGAGGAATGGGGGTGGGGATGAGTGAGTGGGTGAATGGTAGAGAAGATAGTCAAGATAGTCAAGACTTGGCCTCCAGGCCTGGGGCAATCAGAAGGAAGCAGTCACATGCAGGGTTGCGGGGGTCAAGGCGGGGGCTGACCTCCTGGGTCCCCTATCCCATAGGGACCATGGGAGAGAACTTGAGAAGGTCCTGGAACCCCCTACAGGCGCCCTGCCTGCTGAAGCGCTGGCGCTTCTCCTCGGAGGGTCTGACCCCCAAAGGCCAAACAGAAGGACGCCTTCAGGAGCTCTGCTACGGGTCCCTCTGGGATACCAGTCGCCCGCCTATCCCGTCACGTGGCCCCACCCTCGTGGGCCCTGGGGGAAGGGAAGGTAGCGGCAATCGGCACTGCAAATGGCCCGTGGGGTCCCTTGGGGGCTCGGGTTGGCGCAAGTGGAGCGGCCCGTGTAGCAGCCCCTCCGCCCAGCGCGGCCGCGCGAACAGAACCCGTGATCTCGTGATCTCGGGACCACGGGGTGGGAGTGGGGCTGGAGCTGCCGCTGAGCCCAGGGAGGAGGCGGGCGCACCACGTGGTACTGGGCTCGCCCAGCCAATGCGCGCCTGGATAGCATAGGCAGCGGACCCTGCTGACCAATGGCAGAGCGCGGCACTTCGCTGGCAGCGGGTAGCCAATCCGTGCCGCGTGAGGCGGCAAGCCCACCCCGGGGACCCGACCAATCAGCGGCAGGGTGGCCGCCACGTCCCTCTGGGCAGGGGCGCCGCCCGCCCGCTCCGCAGACCGTCTCCGCTCGCCACGCGGGCAGCAGCTCGCTCCTGCTCCTCCGTCCGAGCCGCGTCTCCCTCCTCGTGGCCGCCTCCGCGCTCCTCGTGGCCGCCTCCGCTCCCGGGCTGGCGGGCGGCGTAGGACGGGCGGCGCCGTTGCTCCGAGGTGAGCTCCGTGGCGGGTGCGTGGCGGCGGGAATGCCCGCGGTCCAGGCTGCCAGCCTCCAGCCTGCCCGCCTGTGCGCGCCGCTCTGCGTCTCCTGGGAACGGGGGGCACCGGGTCCTGTCCTGGTTCCGAGTCGTGGTTTCGATTTTGGGTCGCAGGTCCGCCGTGTGGATTTGAGTTGGAGTCCGAGCCTGAGATCGGGTTCGGCATCGGAATCCATTTCGGCTTCTGGGGAGGGGACCGGAGGATGGCGATCAGGGTCGGCGCTCTGGGATCCGAGCCCGCATCGGAGGTCCGAGCCCGGAATCCGAGCCTGGGATCGGGGCTCGGCATCGGAATCCATTTCGGCTTCTGGGGAGGGGACCGGAGGATCGCGATCAGGTCGGCGCTCTGGGATCCGAGCCCGCATCGGAGGTCCGAGCCCGGGATCGGGGTTCGGCATCGGGGGAGCATATGCTTCTGGGTCGGGGATCCGAGGATCGCGGTCGGGGTCGGCGCGCGGGGTTCTGAGACCCGTGTCGGAGGTCCGAGCCCGGGATTGGGGGTCGGCGTCAGGAGGTCGCGGTCTGGGTCGGCGTGCAGGGATCTGAGCCCGGGATCGGGTTCGGCATCGGGGGAATTTGTACCTCTGGGTCGCGGATCCGAGGACCGCGGTCTGGTCGGCGCGCGGCGTTCTGAGCCCCGAGTGTCGGAAGTCCGAGCCCGGGATCGGGGTTCAGCACTGGGAGAGCTCGTGCCTCTGGGTCTGCGCGCCAGCGGGGATCCGAGCCCGGGACCTGAACCGGGGATCCGAGCCCGGGCTCGGGGTTCGGCAAGGGGAGTTAGTGCTTGGATTGCCGTGAGGATCGCGTCGCAGTCTGGGTTGGCGCGCGGGGGTCCAAGTCCAGCGCCGTAAGTCCGAGCCGAGCCCGGGGTCGGAGTTCCGCATCGAAGCCGCCTCCAAGCCTCTGGGCGGATCTTGGTCGGGATCGGCGCTCGGGATCCGAGCCCGGGATCGGGGTTCAGCGTCGGGAGCTCGTACCTCTGGGTCGGGGATCCGAGATGGCGGTCCGGGTAGGCGCTCAGGGATCCGCCCCGCGTCGGAGGTCCGAGCCCGGGGTTGGAGTTCCGCCTCGAAGCCACCTCCATGCTTCTCGGCGGGGATCCGAGCCCGGCGCCGGGGGTCCGAGCCCAGCGCTGGGGGTCCGAGCCCGGACCGGGGTTCGGTGTCCAGAGTTCGTGCTTCTGGGCTGGGGCTGCGGGCCTCGCCTCGGGGTTGGCGCCGCGGAGCCGCGCAGGAATCCGGTCGGCGCCATAGTCCCGGCGCCGGCGGGGCCTGGGTCCGAGGGGGAGGAAGAGGGAGGGGGATGGAAGACCCGAGTCGTGGCGGCCTCTGAGCGGGGTCTGCAAGCGCCGGGGAGCCCCCTCTGGACCCCCAGGCGCCCTGGTGGGCATCTGAGCGGGCGACGGGGTTCCCAGATGGAGTTGGGGAGCAGCGTTGGGAGCTGCAGTGAGGCTGCTGCGTGGTGGGGGTTCTGGGTCCGAGCGGGCGGAGCTGGGCCTGGTCTGGGCTGTATGGAGTGGCTGGCCGGCCGGTCTAACCCGGGCAGAGCCGGGGACAGCCCCAGGCAGGCCCCCAACCGCCTTTTCTGTAAAATGGGAAGCCCCCTCTCCCCCCAAGGACTGTCCTGGCGGGAAGAGAGAATTCACTCTCAGGGGCCGCCCGCCTGCCCTCGGCCGAGTGTCTCAGAGAAGGAGGAGATTGCTGATAACCAATGTTCACTTTGGGGTGCCTTGGCCAGACTTTGGGGGTGCGCTGACCAGTCCTCTGGCTGCTCCGGAGCTCCCACGAGGCTCAGGCTGCGCCCCGCACCCACCAGGGCCCGCGCCCAGGCGGGGGAAGCAGGCAGCGATTAACCAGATTTCTACGGTGTCTCAAGTGACCCCTTTCCGCACCTGTTCCCACACACTCCATGGGAGAAAAATTTAAGGATTGGGTTGCTCGGTAAAGGCTCCGTTTTAACGTTTCCAAACATGCTGGGGAGAGGCGCAGGCCGGAGGGGCCTTAGAAATCACAAATCACAGCCCTTCCGGATTCCAGCCCCGGAATGGGACAGGAAGTCAGGAGCCAGCTCCCTCGTGGACATGGCGGCCTGGAGGCCAGGCCCAGCCCAGCGAGCCGAGCCGGCCGCCCGCGTGTTCAGCGGCGCTGGGCCGGGTGGGATTTCTCCCAGGAATGCAGAGGATCCAACCTCAGAAACTCGACCCGTGCAGGCGCCGTTTGGGGAGGAGGGGGAAAGCCAGGGCCTCGCTCCCAGCGGCGGAGAAATTATATGATAAAGTTTAATGCGTATGTGTGGTTGGGAGGAGGGAGGGGAGCCCGTAGCCGGCCAGAACTTGGCGGGCACTTCCCTAACTAGATCATGCTATAGACCAAAACTTTGTTTTTAGTAAACTATCAAGAAACCCAAAGTGTCTCTAGTATCTGTTCCTTTAAGAGAAGGAGCAGGCCTGGGTGGCTGTCCCCAAGCACATGGTGGGGAAGGGGGGCTGCCCGGACATGGGTGCTGGTCTGTGTCAGGGTTCTGAGGCGTCAGAGTCTCAGAGCTCTGCCTCTTCACCAGGATTGGGGTCCCCACAGAGCTTCTGGGGCTGAGGCCGCAGACACTGAACTGCGGGGAAACGGCTTGGCCGAGCACAGATCCCAGGGCCTTGGGGGAGTGCCGAAGGCAGAAGAGGCCCGTCCTGTCAGGGTGCTGTTGGGAAAGGGGTTCTGGCCTCGTGGGGAAGGGCCTTGGAGCCACACTTTGCAAACCCACGAGCGACCTGGAAAAAATATTTCAGACTGAGAAAGAGGCCTTGCCGGCGCTTTTGGCTACGAGGCCCGTGTTGGTAAACCCCCACGGTGTCGGCAGCTCCTGCAGCTTTAAGGGGAGTGCATCATTCCTGCCCCAGGCCGAGGGGCTCCGGCCCCCGTGCGGCCCCGCGGCGTCTCCTCAGGGTTAGGAGGCGACTGCTAGACACCCCTCCCCCAAAGCATTTCCTCTGCGATAGGACCGCATGGAGAAGGGAAGTTAGGCCACACGGGTGGGAACAGAGCAGACCCTTCACGGGGAAAAGTGTAAAATTCCGTGGAAACGTGTCAAGGAGGAGCGTTAGGTGTGGGGAGCGCCTCCTCTCGGCCCCGCGCGAGAACGATGCCGGGTCTCCCCGCATCGGCCATCCCCGCAGCTCCCCTCCACGTCCAGGTGGAGCTTTTGAGGAACTTGACAAACACACTCTGAGGCGGACGGGGAAGCAGCGGGAGTGAGCTGGGAGCCGGGAGAACAGAGGCGCCTTGTCCCCGCAGAGCGCGGGCCCGGCCAAGCCTCAGGAACGGCGGGGGCGGGGCGGCCAGGAGTGCCCTCGCAGGCAGCGGGCGGGCGGGCGGGCGGGCGGCTCCGCGCGCGCGTGTGTGAGTGTGTGTGTGTGTGTGTATGGGGGGAGCGGGGCTGGAGAGAAAGGGGGCCCTGCCGCCTCGGGGGACCCCCGTAGATCACGGCTGGAGAACTTGGCCCGAGGGGAGAAACAGAACGGGGAGCCCTGCCTGACCCGCCGTTGAGAGCAGACTCCAAAGGCACCAACCATCTCAGCCCGGTAGGGGCTCGGTGTTTACCCAGGGGGAGAACGTTCTGGAGAGCCATTTCCCGGCCTAGGGTGGAGCCAGGAAGCGAGGCTTCAGGCTAAAATGGACGGACGTGAACAGACGCACGTTAAGCCCTCCTGTTAAGTAAACCCAGCGCGTCAGAGCCCGGGCCTGTGTTCCTACCCGCACGGACACGCTTGCCTTATCTCCCTCACGCGTGTCCCTGTGCCCAGGTAGCAGATGGCTAATTAAAAGATATTTGATTTAAAAAGAGATACTTGAAGCAGCTAACGTGGATAAGGGGCCGTCGCTGGAATAGACCAGCAGGCCCCACACGTCCATTAGGAAGAGACCGGAGATAGCAGAGGCCCCAGTGACATTAATTGGGGGTTAACAGCGGCTCCAGAAAGCCCCCGGGCTCATCAGTAACCAGCGAAGAGCCGGGGAAGCAGAAAAGCAGGAGGCGGGCGGCCCCGCCAGGCTCTGGGCCGCGGGAACAAGCCGCCCTGTGTGCTGCAGGTGGGAGCGGGCCGGCAGCCGGTCGGGAACGCCGGCCAGCACTTCTTCCTCAAATAAAATCTTTAATACCTGCAGCTTCCCTCCTGGGTAAACAGCCGAGCGGGCGCCCAGACAACGAGGGGCTGTGTGCGCTGGCGGCGGCGGCGTGGGGCGGGGAGCGGAGCGGGCGCTGTGGTTAGGAGTGCATGCTCTCTGCAAGACGGAGACCTGTGCAAACACGGCGGCCCCGGCCTCGGCCCACGGCTCCGCGTCGAAAGGAAAGTGAGGAGCCACGGGTGGCCACGCCGAGAGGGCAGGGAGCCGGACCCAGCGCGGGGACGGGGGTGGGGCGTAAGGGCCGGAGCCAGAGGGGGCAGTGGAGAATGGCAAAGCGGAGGAAGGGACAGAGTGATGCCGCCCAGGGACCCTCCCGTGGACTCACGAGCGTAGGCTGTGGCCAGCCTCCCTCTTGCCCCGGGTGCTCCCTCGCCCCCTCCCTGACAGGCACCCTCTAGCGGCCTCTCTAAGAAATAAAACTCACACCCGACCTTTCACAAGCTCGGCCCTGCCCTCTGCCCTCAGCCCTCCGCCCTCCGCCCTCCGCCCCTTCTGCCCGTTCCTCAGACCAGCCACGTGCCTCAGCCTCGGCACCGGGAGAGCCTGGGGGAGAAGTCCCAGCCGCAGAGCCCACCACGTGGACAGGAAGGAGCAGCCTCTTACCCTGTCCTCCCCTCCCCCAGGGCTCCTGGGCCTTTGCCCCCGGGGCTGGGTCGCTGCTGGGAGTGGATAACCCAGGGTTCCACTCCAGCCTTCTGCCCGTTTCTCAGACCAGCCACGTGCCTCATGGCCTTGGCACCCGCCGCCACGCCCGGCTGCCCCAACCCTGTGCCTGTCCTTCCCGTCCTTGGTCAGGGAGACAGACCTCCTCTGACCTGCCACCCCGTGGGCCCCTACGGTCACTCGCTAGGCCGGTGCCGCATTCTGGCCTCGCAGAGCACAGGCTACGCCACGCCACAGAAGGTTCTAGTCCCCGGGCATCCACGCATTCGGTGCCCTGTCTCCGTCGCCGGAAGGGAGGCCCGAGAGAGCGTCCGTCCTGCGTGGCGCCTGCCCGCAGCGTGCCCATGCATTTCTGATTATTGAACAGAGGTAGCCGGCCTGGGAAGTGTTCGCTTTACGTGAGTGCGGTCCGCAATGAGCAGTGAGGACCCAGCCCTCAGGCTGCGGCGGGCGGCCTCGGGCTAGGGCTGCCTTCAGCATAAGAGACCTAGCAGCCTCTCCCCACAGTCCCCGCAGCACCCCCACATGGTGATCATGAGAATGTCTCCAGACGGCACCATGTATCCCCCCCACCCCCCCGCGGGGGGGTAGCGAGGGCACCGCCTGAGACCGGCTCCTGGGACGGGGATGGTTGTGTGCTGGCCCTTTAAATGAAGCCAGCCCTGCGTGCACCCCGGCGCACCCAGCACACCCAGCACACCGCCTCACCTCTCCAGGAGAAAGACCCTGCCCAGGCCTGGCCGTCGGAGCACCCTTTCCCACGGCCAGCAGCCGGCCATAGCAGGGTGGCGAGAGCCCAAGTCCATGGTCCCTGGGCTGCCCCTGACGGCTTCATGGGGACCCTTTGCAGATGCAGCCCTAAGCGGCGTCTGGCGTGGCCCCTGTAACTTGTCCAGATTAGAAGCCCCCCCCCCGCGCCCCCAGGGCAGACTGGGGAGTGAGAACCTGGGGACCCAGGTCTGCAGCGTTCCTGGAAAAGTCCCGGTCGCAGAGCCCGCCACGTGGACAGGAGGGAGCAGCCTCTTACCCTGTCCTCCCCTGCCCCAGGGCCCCTCTGGGCCTTTGCCCCCGGGCCTGGGTTGCTGCTCCGTAACCCAGGGTTCCAACCCACTCCGCCTCGGAGGGTACCCCCTCCCCCAGTGCGCACCCGTCCCCCAGCTGCACCCTGTACCCCAGCATCTCCCAGCCTCCCCCTGGCTGGGCCTGGCCCGGCCCTAGTTTACAATGTAAATACGCCTCCTTCCCCCAGTCCTGCTCCTCCGAAGAGCCTGGGGCTGGCTCACCCTCCCCACTGGCCTCAGCCCGAGAAACCGATCTAATGGGCCTTTCTCCTGCTAATTGTGGCGATTAGTGTCACGAAGGAGGGCTCCCTGGGGGGCCGTGCCTCGCATGCCAGCCAACCGCTCAGGCCCCTGGGCCCACAGACTGGGCCTTCTCCCCGCATCCGCTTCAGGTGGGGGGGGGTGAGGCGGCGGGGGGTGGGGGGGAGGGGTCCCTCCCTGGTGCTCACGGGGTGGTGGCAGTGTGTGCTTGCCCAGCTCAGCCTGGGTGACAGTGACATCCTGGCAGAGGGGCTGGTGGAGCCACGGGCCCGGCGGGCGGAGGGAGAGCAGCCAGTGATCCCCTGGGCACACATAACGTTCGCAGTGTCAGGAGTCCTCCCTGCCCTCCCCCACGAGGGAGCTCACACCCCCCACCCGCGTCGCACCGCGCTCGAGCCACAGGCCACGTGGTGGAGGCCGTGGCCCGGCCGGCTCCAGGGCGGGGTCGGTCATCCACATGGCTCCTCCCCGAGAGGCTGGCACTGCCCCCTACAGACTCGCCCTCCTTCTGCGGCGAATGCCCCAGGCCCAGGCAGGGCGGCCCCGGGGAGGGATCGGAGCAGGGGCTGAGCGGCCCTGCCCGTGGGGCGTGTGGCCCAGAGAGGAAAGACCCCAGTGTGTGTGCTGCACCCCAGGGCGTGCTCCTTGGGGAGGCAAGGGCCCGGGAAAGGCTCCGCACAGGCATCCGTTGGGGTCCCAGAGGCCCCTCTGGGAAAGGGGGTGGGGCAGAGCAGGGTGCAGGCTCCGTTGGGAGGAGCCGGCCGAGGGCTGAGCGGAGCCAGGCCTCTGAGGGAGATAAGACAGGAGGGGATCTGGGTCCCAGGGACTTTGGCCTTGTGCTGAGGCCCCGGACTCCCGCAGGGAGTGACTCAGTGGGGTCTGATTCTAAAGGGCCACACAGTGCCAGAGCGGCAGCCTGAGGGCGGAGGGGAAGGGCGTGGGGGAAGCGGGTAATGCATGCGGGTCCCCCTGCACGGCTGGGGGGGGGGCGGCAGGGACACGGTGGCTCGGAGTGGGACGTGCTGGGGACCATGGAGGGGGCTGAGGGGCAGGGGGGAGTATGGGTCTGGAGGGTGAGGTCCAGACACACAGACACTGGGGATCCAAGGACTCACAGACACTGCAGTCCCTGGGGGGCACGCCGGGGAGGGGGGCACTGGGTCAGCAGCCTGGCCTGAGGACGGAGCTGGGCGGCCGAAGGAGGGACTGCCCCCGCCTGGGGCACGGCCTGCAGAGGCAGCCCTGGAGCTGGGCTCCTGGCACGCGGACCCTTGGCGACCACCGGCCCAATTGGGGCCTCGAGGGAGTGCCCCCCGGGGGTGGCCCTGCCAGCACCTTCCCCGACAGAGGGCCCCTCCCCTGTGGCCCCGCCTCCCCTGCGGTCCTGCTCCCCTCCCGGCGCCCCTGGATCTGCAGGGCCTCTCCCTCAGCACGTGCGGGAGGAAGCGGGGGAGGGGCGGCCCGTCCTCGCTGAGCATTTCATAACCCCGGCGGAGGGTGGAGGATGAGGGTGGAAAATCCCCCCGTGCGAGCGAGGAGCCAGCAGCTGAAATGGCCTTGAGTAGCCGATGAGAAACAAAGCCGTCCACCGGCCACGGTGGGGAGGGCGCGGCCCCACGCAGGCGGCAGCGCCGGCCGGTCCTGTGCCCGAGCCCGGACCCAGAGCGAGGAGGGGGCCGGCCCCGCGTGGGGGGGCCGCTCCGGGCTCAGCCCAGACTCTCTCAGCCCGGCTCCGTGGCTCCAAGGGGTTAACTGCACAGCCTCCCCTCCTCCGCTCGCTAATTCTTAAACGCAGCTGAGCTCCGCACGGGCGGGCGCCCCTCCCACAGCCCGAGAGGGCCTCCGCGCAGCCCCCACCCCCACCGGCAGGAATCCACGTGCACTGAGAACAAAGACTCCAGCCCCTCCCTGCTCAGCCCGCTCCGAGGCCTCAGCCTCGGCCTCCCCCCAAGCCTGCCCCCCAGCCTCGCCTGCTGGGCCCCCACGAACATGGCTCCCAGATGGAGCATCGAGGCTGACCCCCACCAGCCTGGGGACGCGGGGGCGTGGCGGCTCCGGCTCCTCTCCCCAAAGCCGGCTGCCCCCGGGGGCCTCGGGCGCCTGTCCCACAGCCCGCACACCCCAACTCCTGACCCCCAGCCGGGCGCTCCCTCCTGAGGGCTCTGGACACACGCCCTGTCCTTGCCACCCCACGGGCTGGAAACCCCTCAAGCCCCAGCAGCCGGCCCTCGCCCCCACGCCCCAACACGGCCCGGCTCGCTCACTGACACACGTGTCCAGTCCAGCACCCGCTCCCCATAAGCCGGGTTCCATCCCCTTTTCCTGCCACGTCTTGTCCAACCACGGCCCCGTCCACCCTCTCTGGGGGGAAGCTGAGGCCCAGCTGGCCCATGGCTACGGCCCAGCCCTGGCCTTCGCTCTCACCATCCACTCCCCGCCTTCAGGGCATGGCGCCTTCGCCGCCTCATCTCTGAGCGCACCGAGTCCCCTAACAGCCCCGCCAGGCTCGCTGGCCACACGTGTAGACACGGCAGAGCCGTCAGGACGCATCGGGGCTCCCGGCCATTCCGAGGCCGCTGGGCACTAACGTGGCGGCCTCATGGCCGGTCCCCGCACGCCTGGGAAGACTGCAGGCCCCCGTCAGGCCCTGTTCCCGCCTTGGGGGAGAGGCCGTTTGTTCTGGGGGAAGCAGCCCGGAGGGCGGAGAGGCAGGCTGCCCGCCGAGGCTCACACCCTCCCAGCCCACAGGGGCCAGGGCTCCGGCTGCCCACGCTGCCCGGCTGTGTCCTGTCCCTGTCAGGGCCCCAGAGGCCTGAGGCCACTCCATAAGGCTTCAGGCCCCAGCCCCAGCCCCAGCCCCAGCCCCAGCCCCTCTTCCTGCATGGGCCACTCCGGAGCCAGTGCCGCCCCCAGCTTCCTGCAAGCCCGTGGGACTGGGCCCGTCTGCGTGCAAAGGTCAGCGGCCCCCTGCGGCCACTCACTCGCCGGCCGGCACCCCTGCAGGCCGCTCCCCGCGGCCCCTTCCTCTGCTGCCAGGGCCGCAAGCTGTTTGCTGGGCTCCTCGTTCGTCTGTCCCTCCCGTGCGGGTCCAGTGCTGGACGCGGGCCGTCAGACAAGGTGCCTGTGCCCCCCAGGCTGGTAGAGAAGGCAAGGGAGGGGAGGGGGTGTGAGGTGGACGGCTGGGGCCAGCCAGCCGGCCGGGGCTCTCCCTCTGGGAAGCGGTCCTCGGGGGCCTGTGTGCAGGGGCCCAGCCCCTCCCCCTGCCCCTTTCCCAAGGGGGCTTCTCCCACCCCTCTTCCCAAGGCCACCAGAAAGCCCTCAAGCTGTGGGGGTGCCCCGAAAGGCTGGGGGGGATTATCTGCTCTGGGCTGATAGGATGTCCCCCAAGGGCTGACTTCAAAGCGGCTGCTAACTCTGCATCAAAGCCGGGCGGAGCTGTTTGAACACAGAACGGGGAGGGGCCTCCCGTCACCTGCCCTCCCCTCCCCCTCGCGCAGGCTCTGCCGGCAGGCGGTGGGGGCCAAAGCCCCTTCCCCCGCAGGGGAGCCGTGACGAGAGCATTGCTGCTCCCCGAAGGCCCACAGAGGCGCCCCAGCCTCCCCGGCCTCAGGGGACCCTGCAGGGCCCTGCTTCCCAGTCTCCCCAACGTTGCTTTAGGGCTCGTCCAGAGAGAGGGGTCCTGCCCCACAACCAGGGGACACACTTTCCTCGGTCCCCTCGGGCAGGTCACGTGGGGGTGCGGTGGGGTGGCCAGCAGCACGGGCGCCTGCCACGCGGCAGCACCAGGCCGCTGTGCATCCGGCTCTAGCAGACAACGGTGTGTGTCACTGGGGGCCGCCCAGTCTCTGCCCCTTGTCCTCGTCGGTGACCCCATGAGCCGGCGCCACAGCCAGCAGGCCTCCTGGCCAGGGGCGGTCAGGCCAGCTGGGCCCCACTCGGTCCAGTGCCTGCCTCGGTGCCGTGTGTGGGGACGGGGCGCCCAGAAGGCACCGCACACAGAGCCCGCAAACGGGCAGACCCCAGGAGGCCCCAGACGAGGGGAAGCTGCCCGCGGGGCCCTGTCCCCAACACGGGCTGGCGTGGCGCCTCCCCCCAAGCAGGCCATCAGGCAGGGGGCCTTCGAGAGTGGAGGCAGACCCTTCCTCCCTCCCCTCGCCGGCTGGGGTTTTTCCACCGCCTCCTTCCCAGCCCGCCCGAGGGGCCCTGCCTGACCCCGGCATACCCGGCCCCAGAAGCACAGCCAAGCGCAGCCAAGCGAGCGTGTGAGCGCGCGTGTGCCGGGACGGGGTGCGACCCCTCCCACACACGGAGACATCAAAGGGAGCAGGAAGCAGGGGGTCGGCGGGGAGGGCAGGTCTGAGAGCCTGGGGCCCGGGCCTGGGGATTTTCCATCCCACTGGGGTTTCCGCACAACACCCCTGCCCAGGACACCCCTATGCCAGGACACCCCCGCCCAGGACACTCCTCCTCCGGCTGTGAGGCTCCTCAGAGCTCATGGGGTCAGGCGGGGTAAGGCAGGGGCTCCCTAGCGGGGCCAGGGGCAGCAGGAAGCCCTGTTGGCCGGGGGCATCAGGCACTGCCCGGGACTGGGACCCGCAGGCAGGAAGGCCACAGAGTTTGCAGAGGGCAGAGAGCGTGGCGCCCACAGCCGTACCTCCTCAACAGGGGTGGGGCCAGGCCAATGGACGGCACCCTGGCCTACAAGGCCCTCCTGGACCTGGGTGCTAACACACCAGGCCCCCTGCCTGTTGGGCACATTGGGGAGAGGAGCCCAAGAGAACAGACCAGTCCCCGGTTCCCAGGCAGGCAGGCTTGCTCCCTGACCAGCCAGGCCCAGGGGATCCACGGAGAGACCTCTTGCAGAGGCCCAGCCCCGGCCCCAGCCCCAGCCCCAGCCCCAGCCCCAGCCCCAGCCCTCAGCCCCAGCCCCAGCCCCAGCCCAGGCTTCAGGCTTCAAGCCTCAGCCCCAGCCCCAGCCCCAGCCCTCAGCCCTCAGCCCCAGCCCCAGCCCAGGCTTCAGGCCCCGGCTCCGGCTCCAGCCCCAGCCCCAGCCCCCAGCCCTCAGCCCTCAGCCCTGGCCTCAGCCCCAGGCTTCAGGCCTCAGCCCCAGCCCCAGGCTTCAGGCCTCAGCCCCAGCCCCAGGCTTCAGGCCCAGCCCCAGGCTTCAGGCCCAGCCCCAGCCCCAGCCCCAGCCCAGGCTTCAGGCCCAGCCCCAGCCCCAGCCTCAGCCCAGGCTTCAGGCTTCAAGCCTCAGCCCCAGCCTCAGCCCAGGCTTCAGGCTTCAAGGCTCAGCCCCAGCCCAGGCCTCAGCCCAGGCTTCAGGCCCAGCCCCAGCCCCAGCTTCAGCCCAGGCTTCAGGCCCAGCCCCAGCCCCAGCCCCAGCCCTCAGCCCCCAGCCCTCAGCCCCGGCCTCAGCCCCAGGCTTCACGCCTCAGCCCCAGCCCCAGCCCCAGCCCCAGCCCCAGCCCCAGCCCCAGGCTTCAGGCCTCAGCCCCAGCCCCAGCCCCAGCCCCAGCCCCAGGCTTCAGGCCTCAGCTCCAGCCCCAGCCCCAGCCCCAGCCCCAGCCCCAGGCTTCAGGCCTCAGCCCCAGCCCCAGCCCCAGCCCCAGGCTTCAGGCCCAGCCCCAGGCTTCAGGCCCAGCCCCAGCCCAGGCTTCAGGCCCAGCCCCAGCCCCAGCCCCAGCCCAGGCTTCAGGCCTCAAGCCTCAAGCCTCAGCTCCAGCCCCAGCCCCAGCCCAGGCTTCAGGCCCCGGCTCCAGACTCAGCCCCCAGCCCCAGCCCCAGCCTCAGCCCCAGCACCAGCCCAGGCTTCAGGCCTCGGCCCCAGCCTCATCCCCAGCCCAGGCTTCAGGCCCCAGCCCCAGCCCCCAGCCCAGGCTTCAGGCCCCGGCTCCAGACTCAGCCCCCAGCCTTCAGCCCAGGCCACCAGCCCAGGCTTCAGGCCCCGGCTCCAGCCTAGGCTTCAGGCCTTGGCCCCAGCCCAGGCCACCAGCCTAGGGGCCGGCACTCGGCCCCGGGGCAGGCGGACAGGCAGGGCTCTATCTCCCAGTAAGAGTGGGGGGCTCACATCTTGACCTGCCTCACTTGGGGCGACTCATTCCGGGGTTCTGCCCTCCCAGAGCTGAGGCTGCCAGGCCTCCCCCAACTCTTGCCCCCCTCACACATCAGGCCTGGCTGGTCCCCACTTCCCCAGGACAATGGCCGCACCCTGGCCTGCAAGGCCCTCCCCGACGTGGTTGCTGACACACCAGGCCCTTTGCCGGAGGGAGCACCCCCAGCCACTTCGGGTTCTCCAGGAGGCGGAGGGGGACAGGATGCCTGCCCAGGGGATGCAGCCCTGAGCTGGGCCCAGGCTGGAAGGGCTCCAGGACACCCCAGCCTCGAGCCCGGTTTGCAGCAGCCATGCTCTGCGGGCCGGAGCGTGACCCCGGCAGGCGCGCTCGTGTGGAAAGTGCTGGCAGGCCGGCCCCGGGTCGGGTTACTGCAGCTGTCCTCCCGGACACCGGCCTGTTGTCCGGCCGGAGCGAGGCTGCCTGGAACCAGGCGGGTGTCTGCGGGGGGATTGTCTCAGAGCAGCCACAGACACTTGGCACAGGGCTCGGGCGCCGGTCTCCGGTCGGGGTGAGGTGCCTGCACCGCACGGAGAAGCCGGAGCGGGTCCCCCGGCCAGGCACCAGGCTGGGGAGAGGGCGCAAGGGGAGGGCACACCCAGACCAGGGCATTATGGGGCGGGGGCTTTGCTCTGAGCACCAAAGGGTTGAGGTCACTGCCAGGCGGGGCGGCGGGGGCAGACGGGCAGGCACAGCTGTGCCTCAGGGAGGCTGCCTGGCGGGGTTAGGGTGAGGAGGGGTGAGCACCCATACGTGTCAGCACCTCCAATTTGCTGGGGGCTGGCTCAGCACCCTTCTCTGCTCCCCATCGCCCAGGTGGGTGGGAGCCGAGGGGCCCAGGGGCCCCAGCGGTCGAGAGTGAACAGCCCGGGGCTGGGCAGGCGCGTCCAGAGCCCGTGGTCTCCCCGTGACAAAGGCCAGGTACCTGCCTGGTGGGAATAGCCCGGCCTGCACTCCCTGAGCCCCAGACCAGACCCAGACCCAGGCTCAAGGCCGAGCCCACTGGGTGCTGAGGGAGAGGCCATGGAGGTCTGTGGTCAGCCCCAGCCTCAGCCCAGGCTTCAGGCCTCGACCCCAGCCCCAGCCTCAGCCCACGGGGTGACCCCACTGCCTGGCCTCAGTGAGTGCGGTGATCCTGTGGGGTCCACGCCGCCTGCTGGTCTGTGCCCACAGGAAGCCCCGCCCCCCGTGGTCCAGCTCTCACCGTTGTCCCCAGCAGCCTGCGTTTCAGACCCAGGAGCCACTGTCACGCGCTGCGTGGAAGGGAACACAGCCCGTCCTGGTGGTGCTCTGCAGACCTAGCCACGGCTCGGGCTCTCTGGAGGGGCCGCCCTCCATCTGCCTGTGCCTGAGGCGGGGGGGCAGGTCTGGCCCCGGGGCTCCTCACCAGGGATGCTCGGCCCGGGCCTTCGGCCGAAGCTGCCTCCAGGACGTGGAGGAAGCACGTGATTCTAACCCTGACGACCAGGAGGAAGAGGGGAGGCCAGCTAGAACGTTCTGGAACAGTCTGGCCCACGCGGAAGGGCGCTGCGGGGACGCCCACGCCGACCCGGGGCGTGCCTGGCGCCAGCAGCTGGCTGGGCCCCAGGGCCCATGCTGGGCGGCCTCCCTGGGTGGCCACTTCACTCCCTTTGGCGAGGCCGTGCGGCCAATGGGAGCGGCCAGCCCGCGGAAAGGGCCTCTCGAGAGCCTGAGAGCCAGGTTCCCAAGGTGCTCCCATCGCTAATGAGCGCTCGCTCCAAACAAGGGCGATAGGGGGGCTGCTGTTGACTGAGGGCGCGGGTCCCGGGAGCCGCTCAATGGGGAGGAACAAAGGCCACGCCAGGTCTACCTGGGGCCACGGGGAGGGTGGCCTTTGGCCATCGCTGAACGTGGGGCGGGGGGAGGGCGCCCGGAGCTGCTGTGAGTGTGGGCCGAGGTGGGGGCCCCGGCCCCTGCACCCGGTGGGAGGTGAGGAATGGGGAGGGGGGTGTGGGAAGGGAGCTGCTCTCTCTGCAGGCCTTGGCCTGGCCAGTGTCAGGGCGGCCTCCCCGCCCTCTCGGCGATCTGTCTCTGCTTCCCCTCACAGCTCGGTGTTTACTCGGTGCTAAGCCTGTGCGTCCACGGGTTGTGTTTTAGGAGAAAAACCATCTTTGATGGAATCCTCTGCTCTCCCAGCCCCGCTCTGCGGCCCGGGATGGGCGGTGCCCTCCCTCGCCCAGCTCCGCCGCCCCGGGCGGGCGCGAACTCTCGGGCCGTCTCCAGGCCGTCTCCAGGCCCCCATCTCTTGCCTTCAGGGCGCTCATGGAACTTTCTAGGTGCCCAGGGAGACTCCTCCGGGCTCAGGAGGACTGGGGGCCCTGGCTGTCAGGAAAGCTCGCTCTCAGGAGGCAGAGTGAGGCCGGGGCAGGGCTCAGGCCTCAGCACCCACAGACTGAGCGCTCGCCCAGGGACCTGAGGGGCAGGGCCTTCCCCCGCCGGGAGGAACCCTGTGTCTGCGACAGGGAGGGGCCTGCGGAGGGGGTGACACAAGCCAGACGCACGACAGGCCCTGAGACGCCACTTCCCCGAGGATCTAAATGGTCCAGGAGCCCAGCCCACGGGCCTCGTCGCTGCCCTGGGGAGGCCTCCGGCCTGCCCGCCATGCGCTCGGTCCCCTGCCTCCTGGGGGGTCTGGGGGCAGCTCCGAGGGTGGGTCTGAGGGAGCTTAACAGCAGCAACTAAGGGATCAAGGGGGTGGGGCTTGGAGGTGACGGGCATGTGGTGGCCTAGACCACAGCCCCCAGAATCATTGGGTCCAGCGCAGCCAAGGCCCTGGGGGGAGGTCATGACTTGTCCACCAGAGAGCGCAGACCACTGCCCGTGCTGGTCATTCCGTGGCCCAAGAACAAGTTGATAAGAGACCGTGTGGCCTTGGGCAGCAAAGGGGTCCCCCCGGCCCCGGCCCCGGCGGCGGGGACACTCCATGGGTGTGCAGCACCCCCGCGCGTCACGTGTGTGTTAATTTCGTACACACCTCACATTGGTCACACTCAGTGGAGCAGTTTAACAAAATTAAAACAAACATCCACCCGCAGAAAACGCCCCGCGAGCTGCTAAAAGCAGAGAAAAGCCGGACGAGGCCTCTCCCACAGGCCGGCTCCTCCTCGGCAGGAGGGGAGCAGAGGTGCCCCAGAAAGAGAAGCGGGTGCACCGAGCTCCGTGGGCAGGTAGAACTGGCCATGAACGGCCATTGCGGCCCCTCACTGAGGGGTGGGAGGGCGTGCATGTGGCTCTCATGGGGAGGGCGCATCGTCCGAAACCTGCTGGAAGGGAGGACGGGAGGGTGAACCTTTGGAAGGGAACCCATCACCATGGAGACCCGAACATCATGCCAAAGAGCCTTGTTCGGGAAGTCACCCCGAACGGTCCGGTCGGAGCTGGGGCACTCGGACGGCCCCTCCTCCAGCCGGCGGCTGTAGCCACGGGGTTTCCTCACTGGAAGAGAGGGGGCCACGTGATGCAGTGGGCACACAGTGGCACCAGCAGACCTGGGCCTCCCGTGGACCTGGCAGGCAGCCTCCGTCCCTCCCCATTTCATCTGCTCGGCTCCCAGGCGGTTATCTGGCCGGCCGGGCGCTCCCACTGACGGCGGCTTAGCTCTGCCTAATCTCCTAATCTCTGCCGAGAGGCCCTTCAGCCTCACTTCACTCCACGAGCCCTCTCCTCCCGGCGAGATTTACGGTCCTTTTCTCCAAGTTATTTACTTTATATTGTGCTTGTTCGATAAGGGACGGCCCGGAGAGCTCTGTCTGCAGGGCCGGGCAGGGTGCGCGGACAGAGGGGCCGACGGCGGGGACTGACTGCGTGCGCGGCCGCTCGCAGGGCTCAGGGGGGCCCGTGGCTCGTACCCCTTGTTGGTCCATCCACAGGGGCAGAGCCACGGACCTCTGAGTCCCCTCTGCACAGGGCGTCCATCCCACACAAGCAGACAGACGTGTCCGTGCGAAAAGCTGGGAAAAGACACCAGGCCGTGGTTGGCAAACTCATTACTTCACAGAGCCAAATACCAACAGGACAATGGTTGAAATTTCTTTGGAGAGCCACATTTTTTAAACTAAAATGTCTTCTAACGCCACGTCTTCAACACAGAGTCGCCCAGGCTGTGGTGTTTTGTGGAAGAGCCACGCTCAAGGGGCCAAAGAGCCGCATGTGGCTCGCGAGCCCCAAGACACTGTAAACGGGGGCTGGGAGGGAGGATTAAGGTTTGGGGTGGGGCAGCCTGGCTCCCCACATCCCCCCTGCGCCCTGGACTCGCGTGCCCGTGACGCCTGTGGGTCACTGTGGCGGCAGCTGCGGGACCCCTGCTTTGGTCACTCTCGGGAGTGGGCTGAGCACAAAGGGCTTTTAGACAGACAGGCCAGGCCGGATCCAGCAGCCCGGCGGGCTCCCAAGCGCCCCCTCCACCCGCTGCAGACCCTCGATTCTCCCCGGGGGCAGCCTGACCCGTGTGGCCCTGGGTGCGGGGAGAAGGGTGGCTCTAAAGGTGAGCGCGGGCCACGTCCTGGCTGCGGCGTCTCTCCTGTCTGCGTCTCCCGCACTTTCTCCGGTTCCCCGGGCGCTGCTCCCCCCGATGCCCGTGGCGGGGATCTCACACTCCTGGTGGCTCCGTGGCCGTGCGTGGCGGCCGTGTTCACGTCAGTGCGTCCTAACACATTCACGGTTCCAACTCCACGGTCTCCACGGTGACTCGGGCCCATTTTGCACCGTGCTGTCTGCCTCAGACACTGCTCTGGGGACGACCGTGTGACACCTGGTGCCGGCTGCCGCCCGGCCGGGTGTCCAGGGCAGTGTCCGATCAGCGTGGACGGAGGAGGGCTGATTTCTCTTGGGGGCAGGGCATCACCGGGGGGGAGGGACAGAGGAGGCAATGGGGAGATGGCGCTGGGGACCCATGTAGGGAGGCCCCTACTAGCGCTCTGGGGGCTCTGCCCGGGCACCGCGGCCCCGCCCCCCCGGCGGCAGAGAAGCCGGCGGGAAGAGTGGCGAGGCCGGCCGGGGCGGCTGGAGAAGCTGTGCAGCTGGACCGGACACAAAGGGCTGCTGAGCGCGGCGGTGGCGGTGCCCAGCGCCCTGTTTACAGCCGTCAGGGTGACGGGCCTCTCCCAGCTGGCGGTACGAGGGTGTCCAGGAAGCGGGCCTGGCACCGGCTGGATGGGAGCAGCGTTAACGAGTTAACTTCAGAAGGAAGGAGCATCGGGAAAGGTTGAAGGTTCAACGAATGTTCTGAGTTATTTTGCAAGGAGCCCTGGCTCTCAGAGGCAGCGGCGTGCTTGGCCGGAGCCCGTTCACAGCCCCCTCCGGGCATTTGGCCCCTCGGACAGACGGACAGGCTCCCCACGTGCTCACCGGTGCCGGGAAACTCCCATGTCGCCTGCCCTGCCTCCCCGAATGCTCCTGCCCGGCCCGGGCCCCAGCCCCTGGCGGGCACACGTGCGCATGCAGCGCACCTTCCCCGGCAGGAAGCGCCCCCTGCCAAGAGCGCATGGAATTCGGTTTCCAGAGGTGTCCTTGGCCCCGTCCACCGCCGCACGCGAAGAAAGGCCCCAGTGTGTGCCTGGCGGAGGGAGAGGGGCCTCCGTCTCTGCTCGGGGCTCTCGGGCCCCAGAAAACCCACAGCTCCCTGGGCGCTGCTCCGCCAGCCACGCCCGCCTCAGCGCATTCCTTCCCTTCCTGCCCGCACTGGGTGGCCCGGCAGCCAGCTCCCCACTGCCCGCCCCGCGGCCCGAGACCCCAGCCAGCCCCTCCGAGGCTGCCAGCACCAGAACGAGGGCCGCGCCCCAGGCCCACGGCCACAGAAACCTCAGGCCGGCTCCCGCCGCGCTGCCTCGCCGAGGAACACAGGGCTCCCTCTCGCAGGAAGCCTGCTCCCCGATACCCCACGCTGCCCTCCCCACTCGAGGGCCCCCACACCGGCAAGAAGGCCTCCCCACCCCCACCCTCGCCCTCGCCCCCGCCCCCGCCCCCACCCCCGCCCCAGCCCCATCCAGTTTAGGCCTGCGTAGCGCCGAGATCCGACATCCTCACGGGTGAAACATTGATAGGCTGAGGCCCAGGCTGACGCCAACGCCGACACCGACCTGGCCAGGGAGATACCAGCCCGTGTGTAGCCACGCGGTGGACAGGCTGATCACGCTCAGCCCCTTGGGCTCCTGGGCAGACCCCAGGCGGAGGGTCTGCCCCTGCAGGTCACAGCAGTAATGAGGACTGTGATGCCCAGGGGTGTAGATGCGGAGTTTCAGCGGTTCAGAGGGACCTGGTGCCCTGGCGGCACCTGGCCCAGCCCGCTGTCCAGGCAGAGCACCTGTAGAAAGGCTTAGCGGCACCCCTGCCCCTCACAGGAGCCCAAACAGCTGGGAGCCCTGCCCAGCTGCCAGCGGCCCCGCCTCCCACCCCAGGCTTGGCTCCCAGGCCCCAGGCCCCCATTAAGGACCAGCCCTGGTGGCTACAGACCCTGACCCCTGACCCCTGACCCCAGGGAAACTCGTGACCTGGTAGTTTCAGAAGCTCCTGGCCCTATGAGGGTGTCCCTCAGCTCCCCCCCCTCATTTACATGGGGGACCCCAACCTCCAGAAATGCCCCCAGGCCAACAGCACGATGGAGGAGTCACTCTGTCCCCCTCTCAGCCCCACGGGGGGGAGGGGGGTCGCGCTCCAATCCCCGGTCCACCGCCTCCCCGAGGGCGCAGCCGAGGCAGGGCCCGGGCCGAGGCCGTGAGGCTGCCACTCCGCTCTGGGCCTGCTCCCCGACGGCGGCCGCCCCGCATGCTCAGTGGACGAAGCGGTGCTTCCAGAGGGTGGGGGGGGGCCCTGGGGCCGCCTGCAGCTGGGCCGGTGCCGGCCGGGAGCCAGTCCCGTCCCCTTCCCGCTGAGCCGTCCGCCTGGCGTTTCATGGATTCCGGGGACATTTCCTCTCCCGCTCCGTGTCTTTCGGGGCCGGCTGAGCCTGGCGGGGCTGTGAGCTCTGCCGGGCGGGGAGCCTGTGACTCAGCTCCCTGCAGCCCGCCGGGCACCGCAGGCAGACAGAGGTAGTGGAGGCTGAGGAAGAGGGGACACTGGTCTCTTCTGTTCCTGCGAGCCCCCTCTCCCGCCTGCTGGACACTGGTCCCAGCGCGGCCTCCCTGCCCCCACCCCCACCCCCAGGTCTGCGGGGCAGGAACAGAGCAAGGAGCCAGCAGAGGGGCGCTGCCCGTGCTGCCGTGGCCGGTGGGTGTGGGACCCGAGCCACCGAAGTGTCCAAGCAAGTTGTCCCACCACGAGCTGCCCCGGGCCCCACGGAGCCAGCGCGGGGCCGAGCCTGTGACATTTGCCCCGTTTCCACAAGGCACGGCCGGGCTGGCCCCGGCCTCGCTGACAGATGCAGAATTCAGGAGACATTAGCAGCGATGTGGACGAAAGCCAGGCCGCAGCGGCCTCGCTGGAAAGCAGAAACGGGAACGTTTTGGCGTGAGATTCTGCAGGGTCCGGGAGAAAGTTGAAGACATGGAAACTCTAATTAACACACATGAGGCTGGTTTTGCTCAAGGACCTACGGGCTGTCACGGCGCAGGGGGCCCGAGGCCACATGCTCTCCGGGCGCGGTCACCTGTGGGCCCGGGGTGCACAGAGCCCGCCGCCACGCTCCCCTGCAGGGCAGGGGGTGTGTGGCAAACAGGAGCGAGTGCCCCCGGCCTCTGGCACCCTCTGTCTCGGGAGCCCCTGCCATGGACGGTTCCGGATGCCTGGGTGGGGTGGGGGGGCTGCAGGAGCTGAGCCGTCCTCCTGCCCAGGCCTCTCTGCTCAGCTGGCCCGGCCCTGGGTCCGCGCTGAGGCTCCCAGAACCCTCGCCCTTACCCTCTCCTCCTTAGGATGTGCCGGCTGGACCCGTGGCGGGCGGCGGGGGGCTGTCTGCTTGGGAGGCTGGAGCTACCCTGGCCTGGGGCTTTGAGGGTGCTGGGGAAGCAGAGGCTGAGGAGCTACCCATGCTCTGCTCCCCAGAAGCCCAGGGTCGGCAGGGAAACACCCTAGAAAGGCCTGGTCCCGTGCTGACAGATCGGGGTGGACCCAGGGCCTCGTGCAGAAGGAGGACACGCTGCACCCTGGCTCCTGGGCCTCTGCTGAGGGCAAGCGGTGCCGGGGGAGGGGAGAGGGGAGAAGGGGGAGGAGGGGGAGGAGGGGGACGACGAGGAGGATGACGACTCGCTGCCCGCCCAGTTCCTTGGGCGCCATGTGCCGGGCCCAGGGCCAGGCCCTCCTCCCTCCACTGTGCCTGTGCCCTCAGTGGGCAGAAGCCCCAGAAACCTCCCTGGCTTTTGTGGGTGCAGGGCTCACCTCCTGCGGAGTTGGGAGGGGCTGCCCATTCCCACACTGTGCCTGACCTGTCCTGCCTCTACCTTTTACTTGCCCCTGGCAGCCCTGAAGCCAGGCTCGGAGCGGGCACTGGTGCGGGCATGGGCACAGGCAGCCAGCCGCTCCCTCTGGCCCCGGGGGGCCTGGGAGACGGCCGGAAGGAGGTGCGTGCTGCACAGAGCCAGGGTGGCTGACAGCACTGTTTCCTCAGCCCCCTGGGCCCCAGCTCCACTCCCAGCAACTCCCCAGTTTGCTGTCAGTGACCCCGGAGCCCCTGCCCCTCGCTTCTCCCAGCTCCGGGACCTTCCGTCATCAAGGCTGCGGTGACCTCACCTCCCTGGGGCCCTCGGGGCGGGGAGAGCTGGAGATGGAAACAAAATGTGTCTTTATTTATGCTTTTAATTTGGCTTCTGGAGCCGGCCCAGCGTGCAGTACATTCAGCATCAGAAAGCGCTGAGAAAACGGTCTGCTCCCAGGACATGCCCCCCGCTCGGCCCCTGTGAGACCCCGCGTGCAGCCCCATCGCTCACGGGCATGTGGCTCTCCCCCGGTGGGGGCGGGGAGCACGCTGTCCCAGCAGCCGGGGCGGGTCTGTGGGGCTCGGTCACCAGGCAGGCCGTGCCGGAGGCGCAGGAATGCGGGCACCAAGGCTGGCGCCCCTCCCTGCCCGAGGTGGGGGCAGGCCCAAATGAACATGATGCCCGCATGCAGCCGGGGGGGGGGGGTAGGTATCTGCCCGGCCCATGGCCCCAGGGCATGTAGGTTCTGAGGCCCTGGCCCCTCACATGCGCCTGCACCCTCCCCTCACCACCAGGGCTCCCCTGAGGGGTGGCACCCCGCCCGCTATGCACCCCGACCCCTCCCATTGCAGCCTTGACCAGACCACAGAGCCTGAGGTGGCCCTGCACACAGACCGTGGTCCCCGGTCCTCTCTCCCCGCGCCCAGACCCCTCACCAAGCCCCATGCCCCTTCCCAGTCATGGGGTGAGGACGGGTCCTGCCTGCTTAGGCCCAGCCAGCGCTGGACAAACACCCCCTTCATCCCCCAGCAAGCACGCAGGCCATGGTGCTCCCCCGTCCTCCCACCGAGCACACAGGGCCATGGTGCTGTGCTTTGGGCTCTGGTGCCCTACGTGCAGGCCTCGGAGCCAGGGTGAAGCGGGTGCTCTGCCTGTGGGCACCGACCTGGCCCTGCCAGGCTGTCAGCTCAGCTGCCACTCACACCTCGGCTCCCACCCAGTAACCAGGCCGCTGGCGGGTGGTCTCAGGCCTCATCCAGGGTCGGAGCCCCCTCCCAGGCCAACAGACGCAGAGGCACATGGAGAAGTCACGCTGTTTCCCAGGGACCGGCCCCCCACCCAGCTGGCAAACACGGGTCTCCCGTCAGCCCCCATCACACAGGGGCCTCAGGGGTGGCCGGCGGGTCCATGTGACCCTAGCACCTCGCTGAGACAGCCACAGCCGTCTGCCCCCGCCCCCGCCCCCGCCCCGCGGCCCCGGCGAGCGGCACTCACTGCGACACGTGGGTGATGGGCACCAGCAGCGTCTCGCCCTCCAAGTCCAGGTCCTCGGCGAAGCTGTGGGTCCTGGCGAAGTGGGGCACACTCACCTCCAGCAGCGTGGGGCTCTTCTTCCCTGCGGCGGAGAGCGGCGTCAGACGGCAGGGACGCGAGGCGGCCAAGGGCCCCGTGCTCCCCGGAGCCGGGCTCGGGTGCCTGCCCGGCCTGCCATGCCAACACGGACACCCTGCCCTCTGGGCCTCCCCACGCAGACCAGAAGTCCCGGGGGGGCAGGCGGGGACCCCCACAGGAAGCCCAGCCCCAAGCACCCGGAGTTGAGGCACCCACAGGCCTGGGCTCCGGTGGCCGCTGAGCAGCAGGGGCCGCGACGCCTCTGAGGACAGGGCCCTAAACTCCCCCAGCTCTGCACCCGGGCCTCGGGCTGAGAGTCCGATCAGCGCAGTCTAGTCAGAGGCATGATTCCCCCCCACCCCCGCCCCCACTGGATCAGAGTCCGATCAGCGCAGTCTAGTCAGAGGCATGATTCCCCCCCACCCCCGCCCCCACTGGATGAGAGTCCGATCAGCGCAGTCTAGTCAGAGGCATGATTCCCCCCCAACCCCGCCCCCACTGGACCAGAGTCCGGTCAGCGCAGTCTAGGCAGAGGCATGGGTGCCCCCCAACCCCGCCCCCACTGGATCAGAGTCCGATCAGCGCAGTCTAGTCAGAGGCATGACCCCCCCCACCCCCAACTGGATGCAGGTGGCAGGCTGCTGACACCACTGAGTAGCTGGGGGTGGGGGGGCCCTCAGGCCAAGAGGGCACGTCACCACCTGCACCCCGAGGTGCAGACACCCCCCTCCTCGCCCCCCATGAGGGCCCAGGGTCCCTTGAGTTTCAATCTGGACTTAATTGTTTTACATTTATTTGAAGTTTTTTAAAAATATATTTTTATTGGTTTCAGAGCGGAAGGGAAACGGGCAGGGAGGGAGGGAGGGAGAGAAACGTCAATGGTGAGAGTCACGGACCGGCTGCCTCCTGCACGTCTCCCACTGGGGATCCAGCGCAGCCTGGGTGTGGGCCCTGTCTGGGAATCGAACTGTGACCTGGTTCTTAGGTCAATGCTCAGCCCCTGAGACGTGCCGGCCAGGCGCTAAGTTTATGTACAGTTTTCCCTGTAAAAGAGGTAATGACTCCTTGTAAAAGGTAAAGATTCCCGGGCCCTCACCCTCCCCCCAAGGCCATCGGTGTCAGCCGCCAGCCGGATTCCGGCCGCTTCCTTCTCGGCGTGCTGAGGCTGCAGATAAGCGTTCACCCCGTGACGCGATCATCTTTGTTACTGATGCTTGTTTCAGAGAGAGCCAGAGAGAGGAACATCCAGGTGAGAGAGGAACACGCATCGGTCACACACATACACACACACACCCCCCATACACTCCTGACCAGGGGGACTTGAACCCTCAGCCCAGGCGTGGGCCTGACTGGGCACTGGACCCGCAGCCTTCTGGTATGCCGGACGGCGCTCCAACTTACTGAGCCACCCAGCCAGGGCACAGTTTCTGTTTTTAAGAGTGTATACCTTTCTTTCGCTTTTTTTGGGAAAGGGAGGTTTTCCCACCCAAAGTAACACAACTGTTCCCTAAATGTATTTGTGACGCACGTGTGTGTGTGTGTGTGTGTGTGTAAGCTCCATGTATTTAGCACCACACCTAACTGGGAGGTCAGCCATCAGACAATGGCAGTGTAAGAGCTGGAACCCGGAAGTGAACCCGGAAGTTTCCCCAGGAAAACGGACACTCTGGGCCTCGGACACTCTGGGCCTCGGACGTGGCCCTGAACTCCGACACCAGAGCTCGGTCTGTGAGGGGCAAACGGAGGAACTAGACTTGACCAAAATAAGAAGCATTTTCCCTGCATTTTCCCCGACGAAGGCGCCGGCCAGGGAAAGAGCCGGCCACTGACGGGGAAACCTGGGCGCGTCCTGCCAGCCAGCGGCTTGCCTCCAGACCTGAGGAGCGGTGGTTTGCTCCCTGCTCCGCCCAGCCAGCCTCTGCGGTTCCGAAGAAAAGCCCATCACTCCCGCCGGGAGCCCCCCACACCCAATCGGAACGCTGCGCCTCCGAATGGCGCTGCATGTTTATCTGGGAGAAGAAAGAGCCCCGTCCGGCCTGGCGAAGAGAGAACGGAGCCCGTGTGCCGCGTGCCGCGCTGCGGGGCGGCGGCCTCGGTGGGAGGGGTTGGACTGCTCCTTGGGAGTCAGACGGCCACTCTTGGGGGACCGCCATCCCTCCCGACAACCGCCGGCGCAGGGGTTCCCTCCCCAGACCCGTCTGAACGGGCACCTCGCACACGGCGGCCCACGCCCGGAACCCGCTGCGCCGTCCTCGGGGTGAACGGGGCCATTCAGAGCACTTGGCCACCGGAGGAACCAGCCAGCGGCTCACCAGCTACACGGAGAGCCTCACACGCGTGTTCGGAGCAGAGAGCTGTATACTGTGGCTCCGTGGACGTGACCCGACGGCAGGCACGTGAAGCAGATCGCGGTCTGCCGTGTTTGGGGGAGGCGAGTCCTCGCCCCTGAAGGGCCGAGCGCAGGAAGTCAGGCCCAGGGCCTTCTGGGGGCTGCACCCCCCAGCTGTGCGTTCCACGCCCGTTCCCTGTCTGCTCGGGGGGAAGGGGAAGGGGAAGGGGAAGGCGTGCTGGCCACCGCGCCGGCCACCGCGCCTCGGGAAAGGGCTGGACGCTGCGGCGAGGCGAGGAACGAGCTCGTAAACACAGGATGGGCTTGGAAATGGCGGCCCCGAGGTGCCGGTTCGCACGGACCACAGCTCGTAAAGGAGGGACGGTCACGGTGGCGGCTTCCCACGGCCGGAGACGAATGAACCAGCGGGCGGGGTGCCTGATGGACCCTGTGGGCGGAAGCACCAGCCGGGTTCCACCTAACCGACGTGGACACAGGCAGGCCACGTGTGGACATGAGCTGCGGCTCCGCCCACTGATGTTCTGGGAGCAGCGGCACCCTGAGGTCTCTGACCCCCAGGGTCGCGCTCCCCCGCCCCCCCGTGCGTCTGGAACAGCTCACACTGGACAGCACAAAGAACCCCAGGAGCTCGCAGTGCGTGTCCGTGAACATGACGACCTGACTGAGCACAGAGGGCCGAGCGGCATTGGGCTTCAGCTCCGCACTCACTTCCGGCCTGACAGCCCCGGTGCCGAGGGGAGCCGGCGGGAGACGGTGCGCCTTCCTCACGGGGTCCCGAGCTCGGGCAAGAACGAGGAAGACGGGCGCGGAGAATGCGGTGGGACCTGCCACCTCCAGGACGAACGGGAAGTCGTAGGTGCGACTGGAGGCGCAACTTCAAAGCGGCTCCCCGCAGATGTGTGTCCCCCGCGGCCGTGGGAACGGGCGTCCCAATTCCGACCCGCCCCCAGGGCCGACTCCCCCGCTGCACCGGCTGGCTTCTCACTACACCGTGCGAAGGGGGTGCAGGGTGGGAGGGAGCCTGGCTGGACCCCTTGCCCAGGTGGGTCCAGTGTGCTGAGGCCACAAACCATGACGTGACACAAGGAGACGAGCACCTTCCGATGTGGGCACATGAGCGTGGCCCCTTCCTCACCATCCACACAGACACACACACACACACACACACACACACACACAGATACACACACACAGACACACAGACACACACACACACACACACACACACAGCCTCCGTGCCCGGGCAACTGGAGGCGAACAGAGTGACACCTGGTGACCATCCGAATGCATGAAGCAGGAGCCGGAAGGGACGGGCCGGCTGTTTGGGGCGCATGACAAGCGCCATCGAGACCCCTGAGAAGGAAGGCTACCCCCAGGCCGGCGTCCCCGGTCCTCATCCGAGCAGAGAATAGTGGCCACGCAGTGAGGAGTGGGAGTCAGGCAGACAGCGCTCGGGAGGGGCCCGGGCGCCCAAGGACAGGTGTGCCTGGCCAGCAACCAGGGACGTAAAGAACGGGGGCTGCCTCGTGGGGTGAGGGGTCGCCTCCCAGCAGGAAGCCATGCAGACACGGCTGAGTCACCCCGCGCTCCGCGCAGGGGAGGGCCTGGGACCTGCGGGCGCCCCCACCGGCCTGCGGCTCGGTGCCCTGGGCTGTGTCACGGCTGTCAAGCACAGGGGATTCGAACGTTCTTCAAAAAAAATGAAATAGACAATGACGAAGAGGGACAGACAGGCACATACTTTCCCGGCTGCATCACCGCAGGAGGGACGTAGGCGGCCGGACGGGGGCCCCTCCGAGGCTCCGATGACAAGTGCCATCCCCACGCCCACGGGCAGGGCGAGCTGCTGACCCTGCAAGGCCCCACCTGGCGCACGTCAGCCGGGCGCGGGCGCAGCTGCACCTGCCACAGAAGAATGTGCGCCGAGTGGTCTAATCCTGGGAATGGCACGCGGGGCCGGGGAGGGCGGAGGGGCGCGGGCTCCCCAGCTACAGGCTGCTCTGAGGCTCCTAAGCCCGAGTCTAGGGTCTGCGGCCTCCGCCACCCCTGTGGGCGATCCCGGGCCTCTGCCCCGACAGACCAGGGCCACAGACCCTGCCCCTGGCTGTGGCTACAGCCCGGCCAGGACCCTCAGAATGATGCCAGGAGGGCTCAGGTGTGTGTGGGGGGAAGGGGGAGCCTCTGCAGGGAGCTCAGGTTGGTGTGGACCTCCTGAGGTTTGGGGCAGCCCTGCCTGGAGGCTGCAGGCCCGCCGAGCTGGCGGCGGGGGGGGGGGGGGGGGGGGGGGAGGGCGCGGTCAGGGCTGCTCCTCCTGACACCCTGGCCACACGCAGGGGGCACGGAGCCGGGCCTCAGAGGCGAGCCTGCATCCTGGCGACTGAGGTCACCTTCCTAAGACGGCCCATTTCGGATGCTCTCACTTCCTGGCTGCCGGGGCCTCGTCGAGGCCGGAACCGGGGCCTCTGCTCGGGGCAGAACAAAACAATTCTGTTTTCTAGGAAAAGGGGAGGCCGGGACGGCGAGCCCGGCCTCTGGCGTGGCGACGCCGCAGCTGGCGCCCCGGCTGCCAAGTCGCACCCACTCTCGCGGGAGCCGGAGCCCGGCACTGCGGCCGCCTCCCGGCCCGGGCTGCCCGGCCGTCCGTGGAGCGGTTTTCTTAGATGCGGGCACCGAAGACAGACTGGAAGGAAGCAGTTCACTGTCCCTGTGTGCGGCCGCTCTCCTTCGAGCGTGTCCAGCCACTTCCTGCCCAATCCGAGCCTTCCTTTTTTTTTTTTTTATGATCCTCATGGGAGGATATCTTCCCGTTGCAGTTAGAGAGAGTGAAGGGAGAGGGAGGCATGCAGAGAAACATCGATGTGAGAGAGACAGTTTGATTGGTTGCCTCCTGTATGTGCTCCGATGAGAGCCAGGAAACCTACAACAGAGGTACACGCCCTGGACCAGAATGAAACCTGGGAGTCTTCTGTCCACAGGCCAACGCTCTATCCACTGAGCCACACTGGCCAGGGTGCCCGGTCCTTCCCAAGCCAGAAAGCACTGGGGAGACAGTCTCACTGCTGGCCTCACCCCCACCTCCCATCGGCCTGCACACCCTGTCCTCTGGCTGCACCAAGGCCTGACACATGTGGCCCCACTTCCTGCAACACCCACAAAGCCCCGGCCCCAACCCCAGCCCCAGCCCCGGCCCCGGCCCCGGCCCCCACAGCCCTCCATCACAGCAAGGCCGCTGCACCCCACCACCAGGACACCCTGGTCCCCGGACATACAGGAGGGGAACCCTTGCCCCCCTCTGCTTCCCTTGTCTCCCAGCTTCACTGTCACCGGAGCCCCAGGGCTGGCAGCCTGGCCTCCTAGTTTCATGTTTATTTATTTTCCAAAACCTTCGTTGTTGAAAGCACCACCCGAGTCCCTTCTTTCCCCAGGGGGCCCCTCGGCCCGCCTGCCTGTCTGTGTCCATGGGTGACGCATGCATAGATGCATACATGGCCTTTGGCTGGCCCTTCCCCTCCCCGCCTTCAAGGTGACATCCCCCGAGGCGACTCCTCGGAGCCGAGGGGTGCGGGCGGCCCCAAGCCCCGCCCTGCCGCCCTGAGTTCCCCGCAGTCTTTCTGGAAGCTTCCCTGGCCCAGCTCTCTCCTTGGTGACCGACTAAGACCTGCCTAAGCTTCCCGTGTAACCCAAGTCCTCGCTCGGCTTCCCAGGCTCCGAGCGGCCCCCCCTCCAGACACAGGCTTAGGTGTGCCCGGCCTCCAGGTCTGCCGCTGCCCAGGCGCCCTCGCCCCGCCCGTCCCTCCAGTCTGGCACGGTGCCCCCTGCCCCCCGGGGATCAGCAGAAGCTGCCCCTGTCCTCCCAAGTAAAGCAGCTTCCCTCGTGCCCTGGACGCCCCCTCCCCGGCAGATCCTGCCCGGGAACGAGCCCCCTCCCCGGGCATCCGGACAGCTGCAGCTCGGCCTGCGTGACATTGCTGAGCCCCGGCCCCGCCAGCTGCCCGCCCGGCTCAGACCCTGAGCCAGCGGGCCTGCCACCACCTGTGCCTCCGCTCAGGGGCGGGAAGGAAGGGGCACGGGCAGAGGACCGAGAGCCATTCCCACGCCAGCTGCCAGGAGTGGGCGAGGGGGTGAAAGCGAATCCACAGCTGGCACAGGGGCCCCTCACAGAGTACCTTGCCCGGGGACACCTGCTGTTTGTGCCTGTCCCGCCGCCAGGCCCGGCTGTGGGAACGGCCCTCCCCTGGGGCTGCACCCTCCCTGCTCCAGCCGGACCGGTGCCCATGCTGCCCCCACAGGGCCCCGGGCCCAGCCTGGCCGTCCAGGCGCAGGGGAGGGCTCGGACAGCCCGACCCCGGCAGCAGTGCTGGGGAGAATGATGGCCTTGTTCTGGGGTCGGCTGGGTCCCCATTTTCTTCCCTTCTGCCCCTGTTAGAAAATGGCCGCCTGGGGACAGCCCCAGGGCAATGGGGAGAGGGAGGTGGAGGTGGACAAGAGAGGGAACATGGTGGCAGGAGGGGGAGCGGGCAGGAGAATGAGGGAACAGCAGGAGAGCAAGGGGATGGGGGACCGGAGAATGGGGGGACAGAACGGGGAATGGGGACAGAATGGGGAACATGGGAGACAGGAGAACGAGGGAACGGGGCAGGAGAAGGGAGCGAGGCAGAGCAAGGGGCAGAGGGGGGGCAGGAGAGAGAACATGGGAGACAGGAGAGGGAGGGGAGGGAGGCAAGGGGGAAACAGGGCGGGTGTGGGGGAGACAGGAGGAGGGGAGCAGGCCAAGGAGAGGGCCCCAGCCCGGGGTCCAGCTGCGCGGGAACAGCTGGGCCCAGATGTGCAGCCAGAAAGCGTCCCTTTGTGCTGCGCTGGCTCCAGCTTGTTACCCAGAGAGGCCTCAGGAATGTGTGACAAACGGGCGTGGCCCGGGTCCAGGCTGGGCCGGGGTCGGGGTTACACACAGCTGAACCCGCACATTTCCTGGCTGGGCTTGGAGGGGCGCGGGGAGGGGGAGCTGGCAGCAGAGGAGCTGGGGAGCGGGCCCCTCAAGCTGCTGGCGGCGCTCGGACGGCCCTCCCCTTCCTCCCTCCCCCTGGGGGCCCTCTCCCACCCTGTGAGGTGATGCTTGGAGCAGACCGTGGGACACGCTGCATGTCACGTCCCATCCAGCCATGCAGAGAACACGTTCCACATGAGCGGGGCGGCAAGGCAGCCATCACCGGCGGCCTGAGAGTCCTGCCAGACCCACGGAGGACACCGGGGTCTCCACACCACGCCGGGGCTCCGAGGACCCTGCCCCTCACAGCGGCGCACGCACGCACAAGCACACACGGGAGGGAGGGGAGCGGGCCTGTGGGCCCCGGGTGAGGCCGGGCAGCGGGGTGCAGGCCCGTGGAGGAAGTGTGGCAGGAGCCACGCAGCTCCCACGCACAGCGGCGGCGACCCGGGGGTCTGCACCAGGAAGCCGGCGCCCGGGCCCCCCGAGCGGCCGGCCCGGCCTCCCCACAGCCGCGGCCCCGGGAAGCGCTCACACACAATGGAATCTGGGTTAAGCGGCTCCTCCAAGAGCTGAGCTCACAGGACATTCCCGAGAAGCCCCTGGAGAGGTGGGAGGGCATTGCTGGGCCCTGGGACGGGGAAACAAAAGAGTGGCCTTGGTTTTGGAGGCGAAGTTACGGAGGGAGAAAGCACTGCCTCTAATCTAATTAGGGGCGATCTTTTCACCTCCGTCCCGCGCGGGGAGCCTGCCAGGCCCTGCGCAGCAATCAGGGCAATTAGGGCGGGAGGAGCCGTGGAGACGCTGCAGATGTTCGCGGGGCGCTTGGCGGGGAACGAGCTGCAGGCCGGCTCCCAGCATCCGGCCCGGGCCTGGCTACCAGACCCCCACATCTGCTCGGCCCCCTCGCGGGCCCCGGGGCGCGGCCCTCCCTAGGCCGCCTCCCAGCCCGGCCAGATCCGGGCCCCAAGGTCCCCCAAGACCCCCCGAGCCAGAGTCTGGACGCAGCCAGAGCCCCCCCCACCCAGCAGGGGGGAGGCTTCGTGTCAAAATTCTGTTCACAACCGCTGTCAGAACAGTCAGCCCGGCCCACGCCCCTGGCCGGGTTCTGCGGGGCAGGGAGAGGCCGGGGCTCCGAGGGGAGCTCGGCGCCGAGGTTCTGGCCCCCTCCCATGCACGGGCGCCACGTCGAGGGGAGACCCAACCGGACCCGGGGAGGAAGTGTGGCAGGAGCCACAGCCTCCCACGCACAGCGGCGGCGACCTGGGGGTCTGCGCCAGGAAGTCGGCGCATGGGCCCCCAACAGGCCAGCCCGGCCTCCCCACGGCCGTGTGGCCCTGTCCCCACACCATCAGCCCCTTCCTGGGTCGGGGTCCGGCTGTTGGGAAGAGGGGTGCCCGATGATCGGGGTGAGGGTGATGGTGCAGGGAAGGGCCCGCTCAGCACAGGGGTGTGAGGTTCTGGTCCCTGGCTATGGGGACGCGAGGCCCAGCAGGACTGGCTCGGGGACATAGGAGAAGAAGAAGCTGTCCCTGTTCTCCAGGGCACAGGCCACATGGCTCCTCACTCCCTACGTGCTGTTCCGAGGGTGCCTCGCCTCGGACCTGCCAGATGCCCTGGGTGCGCCCCTGGCCTCACAGGGATGCGGTGACACAGTGAGGCCCCGGGCGCAGCGCTTGGCGGGCACAGACATGCCTGACCCCTCGGCCGCCACGGGCTCTTCCTCAGCCCCCATCTGCATGCGGCCCCGCGTCGGCTCTGCATCCGGAGAGCGGACCCGAGGGGGACAGGAAGCCGGGGGCACCCTGCCTCCAGAGCTCCCGGGAGCGGGGGAGAGCAGAGGGGAGAGCGAGGGCGGAAACTGAGGCCGGGCAGAGGGGAGGCGGCAGCGGGCAGCAAGCATGGCAGCGGAGGTGGCCAGGGAGGGGGCTAGAGGGAAGGCGGGAAGCTGACCAGACCGCGGTGGGGCGGATCACACGGCCCCGTCCCAGGCAGGAGCTGGGAAGCCTTCCGCGGGCTTAGGGGACAACCGCAGGCTCACCCTGCCCCCAGGTTTCCATCACTCCCCTCCCTCCCCCCAAAGCATAAATCTGACAGGAGGGCAAATAAAGCTGATCATGCACACCGCCCACAGCACAGACACATGCAGGGCCACACATGGCTGGGAGGGGGGCGAGCCGGGTGCCCGCCCCCGAGCCACCAGCCCGTGCCAGCCTCCGCCCGCAGCGTCAGGAGGCGAGGCCCCAGGCGCTGCGTCAAACGTGAGGAAAGCGAGTGCGTGCCTTGGAGGGCCGTCCCTGAGGAAGCGTGGGGAAGTCAGGCGGAACCGGCGCCGGCAGGACCAGGGAGCAGCCAGAGGTTACAGCCACCGGCCGGGAGGCAGCCACACCACACGGGCAGCCCATGGCCTTCCTGCCAGCCCTCCGACTCTCCCTGCCGTGGCTCAGTGCCCTCATGTGGAGCCCTGGCCCCGGGCTCCGGAGCCAGCAGAGCCGTCTCAAAGGTGTGTGTCTGTCCGGGATGGTCTGGGGGCGGCCTAGAGGCCTGACACCAGTTGATTGCCATGGATTCACCCAGGGCGGGAAGCGTCCCTGAAAAGCACCAAGGGGGCGGGCCCTAGCACTGCAGGGGCGGGCGGGCCACGTGTCCTGAGGGATGGAGAGCCAGGAGCGGGCCCCGGGCAGGGCGCACGCTCAGAAACGTGCTAAGACTCCACGCGTCACCTGTGGCCGACCTCCACGCCCACCTCCAGCAGGAAGTGGAGGCTGAGACAGGTTTGCCAGATCTGACGGGGCTGCCTCAGCACTGGCTGATGTGCAACGATGGGCATTCTCCTCACTCTCCACCCCTCCTCTCTCCTGGTGCCCCAGAAAGTCTCCGTCAGAGGACGCCCTGGAGTTCAACCTGGAGAAGCTGACTTCGGGGCCCACACATGACAGAACATGGATCTCACGGAAATAGGAGTCACTAAACCAGCAGTTGCAGCTCACAACAAGAAAAACCTACTGGGGTTGAACCGTTTTGGCTAGGTGGATAGAGCGTCGGCCTGTAGACTGGAAGGTCCCAGGTTCAGTTCTGGCCAAGGGCATGTACATTGATTGCAGGCACTTCCCCGGTAGGGAGCATGCAGGAGGCAGCTGGCCGATGTTTATATCATCGATGTTTCTAGCTCTCTATCCCTCTCCCTTCCTCTCTGTAAAAAATCAATAAATACATATATTTTTTAAAAAAGAAAAAGAAAAACCTACTGGGGACAGGAGAGAATCTGGTGTTTGGAGTTATTACACTTAATATCATCTCAATAAAAAATGTAGAATGTATGAGCCATTCACAGAAGAAATGGACAGAAACAGTCCCGGCGGAAGTACGGACCTTGAACTTACTGGACAAAGACTTTAAATCAGCTTTTAAAAATAGGCTCAAAGAAAATAAGAAAGAACCGAAGGGAACCAGGACAAGTGGAGACTATCCACAGAGAAGTAGAGATTATAAAAGGGAATTATGCAAATTTTGAAACAAAAATATAATAACGGACGTGGAGAACTCACTCGGGTTTTATTAGCATTCGTGAATGGGGAGAAGAATCTGGACCTGAAGCTAATTCAATTTACACGATCCGGTATGAGGGGTAGAAAGGAAGGATAATTAATATACAGCCGCTCAAATGTCATACCCTCAAATATACCAACACATCCATAGTGGGAGCCCCAGAAGGCAAAGCGAGGGGGTGGGGCAGGAAGAACATTTGAGGGAATAACTGCTGACATCCCCCTGGGCTGGATGGAAAACAGGGCGCTGCCCCTCCAAGGAGTTCATGACCTCAAGGAGACCGATCGCAATCACCTTGTTGCAAGATAGAGCCACAACCGGCGTGAGCGTTACTCATCGCACATGGGATGTTCCAGGCTTCGAGTTGGGAAGCACGTTAGGCAGAAAGTGCTAGGGAGGAGAAACTAAAGTATTCCATGTCTCGCAAGGTTATCTTTCAAGAATGAAGGAAAAAATTACGACATCCCCAGGTGACCATCGCCAAAGGACTCCAGGATGAGTGGACTGGCCCTGCACAAAGGTAAGGGGAAGGCCAGCCCAAGGTCACTCAGAGGCACACAAAACAAAGATTTCCAGCCACAGGCCACTGCCCAGCTCAGCAGGAAGCCAGCATGACCTCAGTTTCAGCCCATAACCTTCCTTGTTCCCTGTACGACTTAGAAGACAGATGCATCAAACAGTGCTCACGCATCCGTGCTGCTGGCAGTCTGGTGCATAAAAATGCAACGTGGATGATTACATGAGGGGCTGGAGCCCTAGCGGAGCCAGTCTGCTATTGAAGCGAAGCAGGTAGGAGTTACAACTAGGTTTCGAATGAATCTAGGATGTAAAAAACCACTACCTGGAATACACACAGAGTTGAGAAGAGAATCACTATTGTGCACTATTCAAAAAATCATTTCCACGTGCGAGAAGGCAGCAAAGGAGGAAATGAGGAGTACAGCCCACAAAAAAGCACAAGACACGCAAAAAACGGGGCAAAGTGCTATAAGTCCTTACCGGTAATTACTTTAAATGTAAATGGGTTACATTTTCCAATGAAAACGGAAATTGGCCAAGTGGATTAAGAAAGTCTCGGACCCACCCTGTCCACCACCTGCTCATGTCAGGCCCAAGGACACAGGCTCGGAGGGACCGCCGGGGGTGGTTTCCCTTGCAAGCCGTCCTCACCAGGGCGCTGGGAAGCTACATGCACATCGGGGAACTAGGTTCAATAAATCATGGTGACGGGAGAGAAAGGGTGGTTGATAAAAGGATCCATTTACTCATAACATTTACACGTAACAACAGAGCCCCCAAATCATGAAGCAAATATTGACAGAATTGGAGGGAGAAATAGTCCAACAGTTGGACATGTCAACACCCCACATTGAACCGTGGTCAACGAAGAAGCAGGAGACAGAACGGCTGTAAACCAACCAGAGCTCACAAATGCGTGGGACTCCCCTCCCGGCGGCACACACACCCTTCCGTGCGTGACTATTTTCCAGGGAAGCTCCCCTTCGGCCAGAAAGCAGTGCATTTTTAGAAACTAAAATCATACAAAGGATCTTCTCCAACCAAAATGGAATGAGGCTGGAAATCAATAATAGAAGGAAAACTAGAGTTACAAGTATGTGGGAAGTAACACACGCTTTAAAGATGAGTGGGGCAAAGAAGACATCACAGAAGACATTTAAAAGTGACTTGGAATAAAGGAAAATGAAAACCACATATCCAGACTTACCAGGCGCAGGGAAAGTGGTGCTTGCACGGCTCCAGATCCCCATAGGAGAGGAGAGAGGACTAGGATAGAACAGAGTCCACAGCACCAGAAGTCGGTTATTGTAAAAGATCAACAAAAATCGGCAAACTTTCACCTAGGCCAGTGTTTGGCAAACTCATTAGCCAACAGAGCCAAATACCAACAGTTACAGCGATTGAAATTTCTTTTGGGAGCCACGTTTTTTAAAACGAAGTTCTTCTAATGCCACTTCAACATAGACTCGCCCAGGCCGCGGTCTTTTGTGGAAGAGCCACACGCAAGGGGCCAAAGAGCCAATTGTGGCTCGTGAGCTGCGGTTCGCTGACCACGGATATAGGGCGACTAAGCAAAAACAAGAGGGGATGCGAATAAGGAAGATCCTAACTCAGCGCAGGGACAGTACAACGGACTCAGGAATAAAACAATGCTGTGAAAGAATACTACCGACAACTGTACAACCGTCAGCCACCAGCCTGGGGGGAACACACCCATTCTTGGTGATGCGTGAACTGCAGAAACGGCCTTCAGAAACAGGTTCTGCACTGAGATCTGGTGAGGAGCTTCCATCGTTTTCAAGCAGCTCTGAGGGGACAAAAGTCCTGCCTCTGGTGAAAGATCCCAACAATTACGGAAGCATTAGTCCGAGTCTGGGCAGGACAGAGCAGCGGAGACTTGTTGCTGTCCTTGAAGTCACCATTCCTGACAGCAACGCCCGGCGAGCCCACCGCCCGAAGACAGCCCGACCCCGGCAGCCCCTGCCAAGCCCGCCGCCAGGACACGCCAGTGTGCCCACGCTCCCGGCACAGTCAGAGGCCCTGCGTCGTGACCAAGGGGGGTTAGCTCGGGAGTGGAAGGGCTGTTCGCCGCACTCAGGACCTTCTCTGTAGACACGGAGGAAGCATCGGACCACCTTCCAGCACAAAAGCACACAGTGAGGGAGGGGGGGAGCCGTGTGACAGCGGCATCTGAGAAGCCCGCCGCCCGCCTCGCCCTCCCCGAGCAGAACCAGAGGAGGACGCCCACGGGCCCCGGGCCTCTCGCAGGCCCTGGGAGCTTTTGCCGGGCAATTAGGCGGAGGGGCCGAGCCCGAAGGAGAAGGAAGGTCCTTTGTGTGCAGGTGAAGGGCTCCCGTGCACAGAAAGGCCGGGGCAGCCACAAAGGAGCCACTAGAGCTAACGAGCAACTGGCAGCTCTGGGCACCTGTGTGACGCACAAAAACCGTTTGTGTTTCTCCGAGGCCAGGACGGAGACAATGGGCTCCAAGCACAATCCCAGGGAGAAGAAAGGACCAAGGAACACAGTTAGCGTGGAGGGGAGAGGCCCCCCCTCTGCCGGAGGTGCCTGCCACGCATGGGACCTCAGCGAGCAGGCAGAGCACATGCTCACCACTGCCGTGGGGGCATCGAGGGAGGGCATGCCCCTCCTGCTAGTCACAATACCACCATGGCGCCATGGACAGTATTCAGACGGCGAAACGCCCTCCGCCTGACCAGTGGTGAAGACCCAGTGGGGGAGACAGAAATGAGCCGAGAAATAAGAATGTGAATGCAACAGGCGACGGAGACAGAGGAAAAGCCTGAGAACAGCCGAGATCACGAAGATACGAGAGAGACCCAGACCACAGGTCCACGGAGGGAAGGAGAAGAACGGGAAAGAGTCAGACCGCCTGGAGAAGTAGGTTCCGTGAATGAGCGAGGCTCGCTCACCCCGAGGCCCCGCAGCACGAGGACACAGGTCCGATCCGCCGGCACGGGCACCTCGTGGTCCACCCACCAGGCTTCCCCGCGGAGACACCGGGCCTCCGGGGGAGCGGGAGTAACTGATGACGTGCGAGCCTCACGCTGACCGCGGGCCAGACAAAAACCGCGCCCAGCAGGGGACCGTGGACAGTCTTCAGGATACTGTAGGACATAGAAACCGACGGGTGTGACCCAGCCAAGCCGGCCTTCATTCGGAGGCCGGAGACTGCTCACAGAGGCCCAGGGGACTGCCCCCCGGCCTTGCTGAAGAATGTGCTGGAAGTCAGAAGACGGGAGCTCTGCAGAACGGTGGGGGCAGTCTGTATGTCACCCAAGCCGGGGAGGCCCCGGATGGAGTCGTGGCTGAGGAACAATATCGGGACGGCGTAGGTCCTGGCGAAGCGGCAGGAAGCCAGACCCCGAGAGGAAGGGGCGGGAGGAAGCTCCGCTCTCTACAGCCCAGGAAGGCGACGTGCACGCCTCCCAGGAACACGCGGAGTCACACGCGGCCACCCAGCATCCACCGAGAAGTAAATAAACGAAGGAGCGAAGCACGGTCGGGAAGCCAGAGGGGACACGGGCTCACGTCCGTGAGTGCCTCATACACAAGAACGCGGCTGAGGAGGCAGCGCCCGCGAGGGCCTGGCACCACGGGAGGAGTGTGATGATCTGGGCAGTGCCTGCCACAAGTGATCACGTCACGAAATGAAAACCAAACGTCACTTGTGAACACACGGGCATACGTGCGTGGCTCCCACACACATTGGCACGGGGCAGTGAGTGAACTCAATCCACCCAGTAAAAAGCACGCCAGACCCCGCAGCGGGGACGGGGATGGCTGGCCAGGTGCACGGAAACATCCAGAACGCAGGGGCCATGGTGCCAACGGCAGGGAAGGCGCTTGGTGCTAAAAGCACTGAATGAGGCGAGTAGCAGACTTTATAACAACGGCCGAAGACACGGCTCATAACGGGGGGAGCCACTGTGAGCAACCAGCGAACACACAGCAGCCGCTCCGCTGGGACGCCGACGCCACGAGGGCCACGTGACCGCCATGAAGGTCTGTGAGCGGCCCGGGTGCGAGCAGCCTGCAGAGTCCCCCCTCCGCAGGGGGGCACAGGAGGACCGCGTGGGAGCGCTGGGAGAGGTGATGAGAGCAGAACACGAGGAGGCAGAACCGGAGCGGAGACCCGTCTGAAACATCAGGACCGTGGTACCCGGGGTGGGACATGGACAGAGTCCTCTCGGGAGCGCAGAGGAGAGACACTGGGAGGAGCCTCCGGCTGGGAGGGAGCACGGACTTCCCGACGGCAGCGCCCGCGCCTCCGGGAAAAGGGAAAACACGCGACATGGGTGCCTTCCGTGCAGGAAACTGACCTCGTTACACATTAAGAGCCTGAACACACTCATTCCCCAAAAATATAAATAAATAAATAAAAAACGAACAGGGAGCGGCGCAGGAGCCGCCCTCAGACAGACGGCACCACGGCCGGCGGCTGCGGGGCGCCTCTGCAGTCAGATGTGCGCTCCTGGGCGGGCGGCAAGGCTCCCCAGCAATGAGCACCATGGGCAGTGAGTCCCGCTCTGAGCACGTGCGAACTGATACCCCGACGTGGCGGGGAGAGGTGGAGAGGAGAGGGGAGGCCACCATGGTTCCTGAACGCCGAGGCAAACCTCTGCCAGCTCTCCCAGACTCACGGGTTTAAGAAGAAGCACGATCACCCCCAAGAGCTCATCCCCAGCCCCCCAAACCCCCGTGCCCTGCCTGCTGCGGAAGGAAGGCCCTCCCATGTGACTGCAGCCCAGAGGCCAGGAGAGAGCCGTCCCTTGACAGCAGGCACATGCAAACCACCCCATGCACCCTGCACAGTGACGAGACTCTGGTGCAGGGAGAACAGCTTTGTGGCTGCCCCTCCGCGCACCTCCCACGCCCTGCGGGAGCGAGGGGCCGCCGTGCCGGAGACGCCAGCTCCACGGGGCGGCAGCTAGAAGGGTGATTCACCGCCGTGGCCCTTCCACGTTTGCAGTTTCTCAGCAAAGTCCAGATGCCATTTTTTCGCTATCAGATCAACACGAACCCCAGGTCTCGCTGACATTCCTGTGGCTGCCTGCGTGCGGTCCTGCTGCCCCGGGAACGCGGGGCCCCGTCCCTGCGGAGTGGAATGCGCAGCATGAACAGAACTGAGGCTGTTTGTCCTCCGATCCGCAGGCCCGGCTCTAGGAATTCACCTCAGGGAGGTGCCTCCAAACATGTGCAAAAAATAAACACCCATGGCTAAAAAAACACCAAGTCCCCCAGCTTACCAGCCCAGCCTGACATGCGAGGACGAAGTATCAGAGGGGCCGGCCCGGCCACGGGAAGCTCCAGGTTCGCAAACGTGCACGCGTACAGGCACGCTCGCACCAGGGAACACACGCACGCACCCCCAGGGAAGAGCGCCCCTGGAGGGAGGGGAGTGAACTCCGTGAGCGGACACAGCGTGGGTCTGGGCACGCCGGGCACTTCCAGAACAAACACCACGTCCGTGGTAACAAGCGAGGGCCATGGGAAAGCCATCACGTGGGTGGTCAAGGACACACAGAGCCTCAAGGATATGCAGGCAGGATGCACGGACGTCAGTTACCCCCCGAGGGCTGGCTCTGCTGGGCTCAGCCCTCAGACCCTCCCTGTGTGGTCAGACGGACGTGGGCCCGTGTTCTAGACACTGAGCCACGGCTGAGTCGGCAGGACGGTGGCCACACCTCTGCCCTGGCGGCCTGGGACCAGGCAGGCTCCTGAGAAAGCACCCGTGACACGGACAATGTGGTCGGAAGCGACCGTGTCAGACGCCAGAAGCCAGCCGGAGGCACGGACACGTGGGAACGTGTGCATCTGGGAAAACCTCAGCCACGTGGACACCTCGCTGCCAACAGCGGGGCCCGTGGCGCTGTCCCGTGGGCCGCCCCCGCCTCCTCCTTCGCCCTGGGCACAGCGGCCCCTCGGACCCTCCTCTCAGCACCCACAAGGGGGGGGGGCGGGGTGTCTGTGCAAACCCCACGCACAGCCGTGATCGCAGCGGCGATGACCGGGGAGCTCACGTCACGGTGACTGGAGGGGCTTCAAGGGGTTCCTGAGGCCTGGAGGCTGCACAGGCCGGGGCGAGGCCAGAGGGGACCCCGCACCCCATCTCCCCCTGGCCGCCGTGAGGCCTGCACAGCAGGAAGGACCGGTGCAGAAAGACCCGTGAGCTGCCGGGACTCTGACCTGTGCACAGCCCCTCGGTACACGGTCTGGGCCCTGGCTCCGGCCTCAAACAAACCTCTGAGCCGTCCGTCTGAGCACCAGCCGGCTGACCGGCGGTGATGGAGGAAGCCAGGCCTAAACATGCACAGAGGAAGGCCTAAGCCCTCGGCCGACACGTCCGCGGCCGCCCGCGCGGGAGACGGACTGCAGACGCCTGAAGGGCCGTGAACTTGGTCTAAACAAGCTTCCCAAGAGCAGAGCGTCCACGAAGGAGAAAAACCAGAGAACGCCAGCGCAAGTCCTGAGGAAGGAACCACTAAGAAACGGTTAAAATAATAGTAATAATAATAGAAAACGATAGGAAAAAAAATAGCAAAGTTTCAAAACATAGGAGAGACCTGACATGCACAAATATGCCACCGTATGTGTCTCCATTCTGTACACGAGGCCCCAGGGCCCTCGGGAATGCCAGCCATTCACCGTGAACCTCACACGGCCCTGGGCACCCCACGCCGGAGCCCCGGGCTGCACCCCCGCTCAGCCCAGCAGGCGAGGCCCAGCCACAGGGGCACGGGTCACGCCGGCGACGCCTCAGAAAAGACAGGAACGACTAAAGTCACTCAAAAGGAGGGAATCAGCGGGGAGCCCGGCCGGCGGGCTCCGCTGGCAGAGCAGGGCCTGTCCCCCCCGAAGGCCAAGGGTTCCATTCCCGGTGAGGCCCTCGCCCGGGGGGCGGGGCGGGGCCCATCGTGGATGGAGGCAGCCGGCTGGCGTTTCTCTCTCACAGAGACGCCTCCCTACGCCCCTCACATGAAAACGTCCATCCCAGGAGGAGGGCGAAGACAACGAGCGCTCAGGGAACACTTCACACAACGGCACCTCCGTCACGCGGACGACCTGGACGGGCGGGACGGGCCGGTCAGAAAGCACTGTCGGCATTGCGCACGCGTGCACGTGCGCGCGCGCGCAAACACACATGCGCGCAGCAAGAAGCCGGAACTACGCACGCACGCACGCACGCAGCGAGAAGCCGGCGTTGTGCGGCCCGGGCCTCGCGAGAAGTCCCGCTAGTGATTTGAAGGTTCCTGCTCTCTTCCTCCCGGGCTGCTGGGAGGTCTGGCCTCCATCCTGAGCGACACGGAACCATCTGGACCGGAAGTTCCTGGCCGGCCCTGGCGGAAGCAGATGCTCCCCGAGGCCCCTCTCCCGGGGCCGGGGCCGGAACTCGGGGCGGAAGTTTGGGGGAAACGGCCCAAACGCACACGTCCAGGCCGACGGGACCCTGGGGTCCGGATTCCAGGGCGCTGTGGGCGGTGGCCGGGCCGCAGGGGGTTCCACACACAGACTCGCACCACGTGGCCCCATGAGAGGACGGCGCCTCGTGGACACAGCGGAGAGGACCGGGGCTGGTGGAGCCGCCGGGCGGGCGGACCGGGCGGAGGCTCTGTCTCCCCGCGGCGTGGGCAGGGGCGCGGGGCGTTCCGAAGCGGGGACCGCGCGGGGAGAATCCCCGAGAAGGGCTCCCCAGGCCCAGGGGGCTTTTCTCCCGAACCCTCAGGGGGAAATGGGTGAAAACGGCACACCCACCTCCCGGGAGGTAGAAGAGGGTCTGCTTTTACCCCATTCTCTGGAAACAGGATTCCCCGATCGCAAAACCGGGTGAGGGCACAGGACACCTGCACACACAGATGCGAAGGCCTTGACCACACGGACAGGCCCCTGGCTCCCTGGTTCACACGGGATTGTGAAGCGGCAGAGTCCCCGGGACGGGACTGGCACGGGAACAGACCCCAGCTCCATGGCAGGGAGAGGGGCGGTGACCCCACACCGCGCTGGCCGAGGAGCTCGGGGCCCAGGAGCCCAGCAGTCTCTTCCGGAAGTGGTGCTGGTGCGGACACACCAGTCCTCACGGCGGGATGACCAGTGCTGCCGGCAGCTCCTGAGAGCGGATCCCCTCCAGCCATGCTGAGGGACCCCGGGGGGCAGGCCCACGGCCCACAGGCCAGCGGCGGGCAGGTGATGGGTCCCCTCGCTGCCGGCTGCAGGTCATTCTCCCTCCCCCTCCGAAGCTTCTCCAGCCAGACCTGCCGCCCCGACCAGCTCATCTCTGGGGGGTACAGGCTCGGACACAGACCCAGAAAGGGTGGCCCAGCCGGTGAGGCTCAGGGGTTGAGCATCACCCTATGAGCCAGGAGGTCAGGGTTCAGTTCCAGGCCAGGGCACAGGCCCGGGTGGCAGGCTCCAGCCCCAGGGTGGGGTGTGCAGGAGGAATCTGAGCCATGATTCTCATCATTGATGTTTCTCTCTCTCCCCCTCTCTCATCCTCTCTGAAACCAGTAAAACAATATATTATTTTAAAGGAGAGAGAAAGGGCAGGAGGCGGTGCGCAGTGAAGCCACATGAGCTCGGACCCGCCGGGCTCTCACCACGCCCCGTCCCGGACGCCCCAGCCCGCCGAGACGGGGGGCTGTAGTGAGACACTCTCTCTCTCTCTGACCGTGTCGCTCCCCAGCCCGAACCCCCCGGGGGTCCCCTCTGCCTGCGTCACAAGCCCGAGTCCTTATCTCGGCCTCCCGCCCCAGAGCGGCTCCCCCGGGTCCTGAATGTGCCCCTTCTGAGCACAGGGCCCCGGGAAGGTCTTTGACGGCCGGTGAGAGAAACACTATGGGCCTCGCAGGCCAAACCAGATTCTGCCCGGCACACACCAGCCACACGCCCAGAGCCTTCTCCCCGCCCCTCCCCATGGGACGGGGTGCCCCCGGTGGGGCGCGGGCCCTGGCATCTCCACGGGCCGCCAGCAGCCCAGAAGTGGGGGCGCCTCTGCATCTGGGGTGCCCCTGGCCTACATGTATCGGGATGCTTGCACAGCCCCGGGGACACACTGAAACCACTGAACTGCACACTTTAAGTGGGCAAATTGCACCTGAATGAAGCTGTTAACCGCAACAAACAGAATCGGAGGGACATTCAGCATCCGGGGGAGGTGGGGACTCAGAAGCACAGGGTCACGCGGCTGACGCTAAGGCTCCAGGTGCCCGGCAGGAAACCTCAGCCAGGCCGCCACCGAGGGTGGAGGGGGGGCGGGGGGGACCCTTTGAAATGTCAATGCCGCAGAGACGGAACCGAGCCGGCCCGGCTTAGACGGGGATCAGGAGGCGTGGGGGTGGAGGGCAACCCGGCCCCGGGCTGGATCCACACGGGAGGCCGTCGCCATGCCAACGGGCGGGGACAGGTGAGGGTCAGGGGTCGGGTTAGCACTCCCCGCTGAGAGGGAGCTCCTGTATTTTTCAGCAAACACAGCACAGCTGTTTGGGTCCATGTCCTCTCCCAACACCAGGGTGCGGGGTGCACAGACGGGGTCAGTGGGGAAGCAGTGGGGTCAGGGGTCACCGTGAGCGAAGCACATCTGATCTCATTCTCCGAGTTCAGCATTTTTCCTGAGAAACCGTGCACCTCAAATCCCCAAACCCTGCCTGGCAGTATGGCTCCGTGGCTGAGCGTCGACCCATGAACCGGGAGGTCAGGGTTCGATTCCTGGGCAGGGCACGTGCCCAGGTTGCAGGCTCCATCCCCAGTATGGGGCATGCAGGAGGCAGCCGATCCATGATTCTCTCTCATCATTGATGCTTCTCTCTCCTTCTCCCTTTCTTCCTCTCTGAAGTCAGTAACAATAAACCCTGGGGTGTCTGTTTATTCAGTGATGCCTGGACACAGGTTAGTTGCCATAACCTGGGGGGGAGGAGAGGTGTTACTGATGGGCTCGCAATGCTGCCGAACAGCCTACGACCCACCGGCAGCCCCTCAGCAACGGCCGACGTGGCCGCAAACATCGCTGGTGCCCGCAGGGGCCCCGCCCATGGGCTGAGAGACAAGACTATGGATGGCGTGGGGGAGCCAGGGAGGGCTTCACCTGGTGTGACTGGGGACCCCATGCGAAGAGGGGACAGGACACACACACACACACACACACACACGGCTGGGGTCCCCGTGCGAAGAGAGGACAGGACACACACACACACACTCACACACACACAACTGGGGTCCCCGTGCGAAGAGAGGACAGGACACACACACACACACTCACACACACACGGCTGGGGTCCCCGTGTGAAGAGAGGACAGTACACACACACACACACTCACACACACACGGCTGGGGTCCCCGTGCGAAGAGAGGACAGTACACACACACACACACACTCACACACACACGGCTGGGGTCCCCGTGCGAAGAGAGGACACACACACACACACACAGGGGCCGCGTGTGGACACAGAGGGGCGGGCCTCCAGCGGACCCATTGGCGAGCCGGGTCTCAGGCCCCAGCCTCCGTCCCGTCGGGAAATCGTCCCCGAAACGCACGGATGTGTCACAGGGACACGGGCGCACGGAGGCATCTAGAGAACCGCCCGGACCGGGCGCCCAGGGGGTTTGCCGCCACCGAGTGCGTCGCCGGCCACAGAGGGAACCATACCCGCGAGATGCCTTTGGAAGGACTCCCAGGGAGCGGGCAAAGCCTCGCTCTGTGTGAAGTCAAGGGAAGGACAAAGCCGAAACCGGTGTGGCTCAGTGGATAGAGCGTCGGCCTGCGGACTGAAGGGGTGTGCAGGAGGCAGCTGGTTGATGTTTCTCTCTCATCAATGTTTCTAACTCTGTCCCTCTCTCTTCCTCTCTGTAAAAAAAAAAAAGTAGAATATATTTTTTAAAAAAATAAAAGAAGGAAAAGCCCTGGGAAGAGGGTCTGACCAACAGAAGGCCACGCTGGGGAACAGAAAACAAGACCGAGAGAACCAAACTGTTTGGAACGAACGGCTCCCGAGTGCGTGGAGGGACGCCACACGGTCACGGAACGGGGGGGGAGGGAGGGGGGCAACATGCAGACAGCGTGTCCAGGCCCCGTGCGTTTGGAATCGAATGCCGAGCCCTCCTGCGATCACGTGCATCCAGCTCATCGCGTCCCGTGAGCCTGGGACAGCTCCGAGGGAGACCCCGCACTGCAGAGGGAGGCGTGAGCCACACTCTCCCCGCACGCCAGTCACATCAGAAACAAACAGCAGCGGTAAAACGCGGACTTCTTGGCCGTTAAGAAAACATCTCTTAGAAGAACCTCAGATCAAAGAGGAAAATCAAAACACAAAATGAAAACCGCCGAGAAAGCCATGAGAAGGGACGTGCTCCACGGCGAGCTCTGGGGCACAGCTAACGCTGCAGCCAGAGGAAAATGGATAGCCTGGCACGCCTTTTGGAAGGAAGGCTTTCCATAAAGGAACGGAGAGTCCCCGGAATTCAGTCTAAGGGAGGGCAGCGTTGCCCAGGAGGAGGGGGATAGGAAGCAGGCGGAAGAGGCGGTGTTCTGACAGGCCGCATGCCCGATGAAACAAACTCTCCTGAGTTTGGTGCGGTTTTCTTTTCTTCAATAAAAGCAAAGCAGTAAAGCTCGAAGGAGGGGAAAGAGAGGCAACAGCTACAGAGGAACATAAAATCATCCGGGGGAAACGTGTGTCTACCACGTGGTGACACCCCGAACCCTGAGCAACGGGACCACGAGGAGTAAACTACCCAGAGGCGTGGCGAGCCGATCGGAGCGGAATCCGTAAACCGGCGAAGGGAGTCCGTGGCCCTTGAAGCCGGCTGGGCTCCGGCCCGGGGGCTGACCACTTCCTCCCTTCGGTGGGGGGAGGGCTCCCCGTCCTCCGTCTGTCCCGGGGCACCCGCTTGGCATGCCTGACGACGGGGCCTTGATCCTCCAGTCCTGGGCGCTGTCATTTTGGGGGTCAGACAACAGGGGCGCCCTTCCCCAGGCAGAGGGGACAGTGCAGAGCGGACGGACTAGCAGGGCGGGCATGACGGAGGGCGGAAGCTGGCTCACGCCTGCTGTTTAATACACGTACACACATGCACACGTGCGCACACACATGTACACACACACAGGCCGGTGTCCGCGTAACAGACCCTGAGCAGACGTGCGCTCCAGCGGGCTCGGAGGGCGCCTGTGACGCCCACGGAAGCGGCTGCGTCCATCTCGGGGAGCCGTGTCCGCACGCACGCGGGTTCCCACAGGAGCGCGGAGCCCACCCGGCGGGCGCTATCAGATGCCTGCTATTGAGCCATCAGATAAGCCAGGCATTCCAGCGCCTTAATTTGTATTTCCCTCATCGTAATGCGGCTTATCAGCGCCTTTTCATCCCCAAGACTGATTGGTATTTCCTTCCCTGGGAACTGCTTCTCGCGGACGTGAGCCTCCCCCTGATTTACGGGCGTGTGCGGCGGTGATAACGCGGCCGCCCGCCGTTCCCAGGCCCAGGCCTGGCTGTTTGCTCGCTGCAAGACGTTTTTTCCTTTGTGTGTTTCTCTCCGTGAGGCAGACGGACACGCCGTGAGCTGCGTGTGTGCTTGAAGGGCACAATCTGGTCGCTGTCGACACGCGATGAGGCCGTTGCTACAGTCAAGGTCATGGTCGTACCACCCCCACCCCCGTCCCCCGCTCGGGAGTCCTGTGTCTGTGTCCCGCGGACGCCTCCCCAAAACCGTCCCCAGGCCCCCCGTCCCTAGGCGGCCACTGAGCGTGTCCCTCTGCGGCCGTCTGCGTGTCCTGGGTCTTACAGAGGTAAAGTAGGACTGTGTGTGCTCTCTTTTTTTTGGCCTGGCTTTTCTCACTCCTGATTACTCGGAGCCCTCTCACTGCTCAGCCAGTCAGAGCAGGTCCTGATTCACCAAGGTTGTGGGTCTGATCCCCGTCGGGGCACATTCAAGAATCAGTCAATGAATGAATGCGTCAATACATGACACGAACCTCTCCCCCCCTCTCTCTCGTCAATAAAAAATAATGGTTACTACTTTGAGATTCACCCAGGCTACTATAAACATTAATAGTTTATTCCTTTTTAAAAATATATATATATATTTTTTATTGATGTCAGAGAGGAAGGGAGAGGGAGAGAGAGAGACACATCAATGATGGAGAATCACTGATCGGCTGCCTCCTGCACGCCCCACCCGGGGGATCGAGCCCACAACCTAGGCCCGTGCCCTTGACCGGGACCCTGCAGTCCGCAGGCCGGCGCTCTGCCCACTGAGCCACGCCCGCAGGGCCAGGAAGAGTGTATCGCTTTGTTCCTGAGCTGCACGGATTTAAGGAAATGTTCAAAGCTGCCGGCCTGTGGGTTTCCCATTTTCCTAAAACCGCCAGGAGCTCCATACGGGTGGGGGCACGCGTCTCCTTGCCCCCCGGCCGGGCCGAGTGAGGGAGGGGGTGGCGCCACCTGACCGCCCGCCCGCCCGCCCACGGTGCACCTGCCTGGCTGACGGAGGCCTGGGCCTGTCCGCCATGGGACGGAGCCGGGGCCGCCCCTGCCCGCAGGCCAGACCCTCCAGGCCTCGCCCCGGGCGGCCGCGGGGCTGCGACGGGACAGCTCGCCGGGGGAGAGGAGGCCGTGCGGAGCCGCTCGCCGGGCGCCGACCTCCGGGCACGGCGCCTCATCAGCATGCGGCGGGCGCGCCTCGCCCGGCAACGCGGCTGAATGGACCCAGCGCCGGCCGCAGTTGGTGACGGGAGAGGCCTCTCCCGGCCCGACCTGCCCATTAGCATCCGCAGAAAAGCCCCCATTTGCATCCCGACAATGGCCCTGCCCCAGCCCCGCCGCGGGCACCGGGCATCTGCGGGCACAATTGTCCTTTGTGCCCGCTCCAGCAGCGGCCGAGGGAGGCATGTCCGGCTCACCGGCGACGCGGCTGGGCCGGAGCCACAGCCAGAGGCACGTGATGCGGCCACGGCCCCGTCCTGCCCGCCCAGCTCCCAGGGCGGTGCCCTCCCCCGGCCCCCCGGCCCCCCGCGCACCGCCCGCCTCCTGCAGGGACGGTGACGAGGCACAGAGGACACAGCGGGTCCTCTGCCCGAGAGCCAGTGCTGGTGGCCGGCATGGCGCCCGTGGGTGCGGAGGGTGGAAGACGGGCTCGCCACGCTGGGACGATGGCCCCGTGGGTCCCAGGACCCGTCCGTGAGGGGAGGGGGGCTGGGAGGGACAGCGAGCGGAGTGCCCGGTGCCAGCCCCTGGTAGGGGTCCGTATTAGGGGCACCCCTCTCCTGACTCGGGGCACCAGCCTCCGAATGATTCAGGCGCCCGGAGCCTGGAGTCCAGGACAGAACATGGTCCCCAGCGTTGGGGGGGAGGGGGCAGGCCTCCTGCAGGGACTCGGCGCCCGGCTTGAAGCAGGGACGGGGCTCTGAGCCCACCGGACGGCGGGGTGTGGGGACGGTGGGGTGCGGGGTCCGGGGGCGGCGGGGGCGGGGGGGGGGACGGGGGGCGGCGGGGGCGGGGGTCACGGGGGCGGCGGGGACGGGGGGGGACGGGGGCGGCGGGGTGTGGGGACGGTGGGGTGCGGGGTCCGGGGGCGGCGGGGACGGGGGCGGCGGGGTCCGGGGGCGGCGGGGGCGGGGGTCACGGGGGGCGGCGGGGGCGGGGGTCACGGGGGCGGCGGGGGCGGGGCGGCGGGGGCGGGGGGAGAGGGGCGGCGGGGGCGGGGGTCACGGGGGCGGTGGGGGCGGTGGGGCGCGGGGACGGCAGGGTGTGGGGACTGCGGGGCGCGGGGCAGCGGGGTGCGGGGCGGAGCGGGCAGGGGTGCGAGCCCGGCCCCCGGGGCGGGGCTCACCGGCGCTGTCGTAGCCGTCCACGGAGAAGGGGTCCAGCCGCCGCTCCTCGGCGGCGAGCTCGCACGTGATCTGAGGGACGGAGAGCGTCTTCTCTCCCGGGCTCAGCCCGTTGTCCTTGTCCAGCTTGAACTTTTTCCTCTTCACCTGAAACAGTAACCACAAAACCGGACGATAGACTGGCGGTTCCCGGGCGTCTCCTGCAGCCCTGGCACCCCCACCCACAGGGCCCGGCCCCGGCACCCCCACCCACAGGGCCCGGCCCCAGCGCCCCCACCCACACGGCCCGACCCCAGCGCCCCCACCCACGGGGCCCGGCCCCAGCACCCCCACCCACGGGGCCCGGCCCAGCACCCCCACCCACGGGGCCCGGCCCCAGCACCCCCACCCACGGGCCCCAGCCCCAGCACCCCCACCCACGGGGCCCGGCCCCAGAGCCCCCACCCACAGGGCCCACCCCCAGCACCCCCACCCACGGGCCCCAGCCCCAGCACCCCCACCCACGGGGCCCGGCCCCAGCACCCCCACCCACAGGCCCGACCCCAGCGCCCCCACCCACAGGCCCCAGCCCCAGCACCCCCACCCACAGGGCCTGGCCCCAGCACCCCCACCCACAGGCCCCAGCCCCAGCACCCCCACCCACAGGGCCCGGCCCCAGCGCCCCCCCCCACAGGGCCCGGCCGCAGCACCCCCCACCCACAGACCCCAGCACCCCCCCCCCCCAGGGCCCGGCCCCCCCGTCCCCCCCCACAGGCCCCCGCCCCAGCCCCCCCACCCACAGACCCCAGCACCCCCCACCCACAGGGCCCGGCCCCAGCGTCCCCACCCACAGGCTCCGGCCCCAGCACCCCCACCCACAGGGCCCAGCCCCAGCGCCCCCACCCACAGGGCCCAGCCCCAGCACCCCCCACCCACAGACCCCAGCACCCCCCACCCACAGGGCCCGGCCCCAGCGTCCCCACCCACAGGCTCCGGCCCCAGCACCTTCCACCTACAGGGCCCGGCCCCAGAGCCCCCATCCACGGGGCCCGGCCCCAGCACCCCCACCCACGGGGCCCGGCCCAGCCTCAGCCCGACAGCTCACAGCCGGGCGGTGGACAGGCGGACGCAGAGGCAGACGCGGGGCTGGGGACAGGGCTGGGGCCCCGGAGGCTCGAGCGCGGGAGGGGGTCTGCGGGGCCAGCCCGGGCGCCCGGAGGCCATGCCCGGCGGGAGGAGGGGGCCCCGGGAGGAGGTTCCGGCCGAGGGTGGGGCCCCGCCGGCCTGTCCCGGGGCGGGGGGGGGAGGGCGGGTACCATGGCCGACTTCTTGGGCCGGGGGCTGGGGGAGAGCAGCGCGTGGCTGTGCCCGCGGGGCAGCTTCCGCACGTAGATCTTCCAGGTGGCGGAGTCGGGGTTCTCGGCCGCGTAGCACCTCCAGGCCGTCTGGAGCCGGGGAGAGGCCGTCATTGCCGAGCCGTGGGGGAGGGCGGGGGGGGGCTGCCGAAGCTGCAGCCGATCCTGCCGCGCCCCCGCCCGCCCCCCCCCGCCCCCACCGCAGGCAGGGGGCCCCCCCCAGGCCCCGCCCCAGCCCCCGGGCGAGGGCGGCACACGCCTGGCAGGGGGCTGCAGCCCAGCCCGAGGCCACGGCTGTGACGCGCTGGGGCCTGCGGCTGCCTCTCCGCGGAGCCCGGCCGCGGCGGGCCCTCACCTGGATGAGTGAGGCCGCCGCTGGGATCTGCCGGTTGAAGTGCTTCTGCCGCTGCTTCTGCTGCACTTTCAGGGCGAAGCCGGAGCCGAGGATGCCCTGGGGGAGATGGCGCTCAGCCCCTCGGCCCGCGTGGTGCCGCCCAGGCAGAGGGCGCCTGGGGGGCTGACGGGGGGACCAGCCTTCAGGCAGGGAGACCCCCGTGCAGAGGGTCCAGGCGCCCGGGACATGTGCACACACAGCACTGCACCGTGGCTGTGCCCGTGCGCTTCACATACAGTGTCCACAGCACACACGCGGGACACAGGTACACACACCACACGTGCCGGGTGCAGAGCACGTGCAAATGCATACGATGCGTGCACCGTGACACACACACACACACACATCCCACATGCATACCCACACGGTCACACCGCACACTGTGTGCGCGCACACACGCAGAGTGCGCCTGACTCACCCTGGGTCACATTCACCCCTCCCAGGCCACAGTGCAGGGCACGCGCTCCCTCCCGGGCACCACAGGGCAGCCGCTCTTGGGGTTCACCCTACCCCTTGGGGGCTGAATAAGCAGGCTGCCCCCCGTGTGCAGGGAACGGCCCTCTCCGGCCGCCTCTCCACGGGGGCCCAGGTAGGACGCTGGGCGTCTCGTGTTTTCTCCAAAATCAGTCTGCTAAGCAGGACCCTGCTCACAGCGGGGATTCTGCTCACAGCGGGACCTGCTCACAGGGGGGCCCTACATATAGTGGGACCCTACTCACAGCGGGGACCCTGCTCACAGCGGGACCTGCTCACAGTGGGGATCCTGCTCACAGTGGGGATCCTGCTCACAGGGGGGATCCTGCTCACAGGGGGGCCCTACATACAGTGGGACCCTACTCACAGCGGGGATCCTGCTCACAGTGGGGATCCTGCTCACAGAAGGGATTCTGCTCACAGGGGGATCCTGCTCACAGTGGGGATCCTGCTCACAGTGGGGATCCTGCTCACAGCGGGGATCCTGCTCACAGCGGGGATCCTGCTCACAGCGGGGATTCTGCTCACAGAGGGGATCCTGCTCACAGAGGGGATTCTGCTCACAGTGGGGATCCTGCTCACAGGGGGAATTCTGCACACAGTGGGGATCCTGCTCACAGGGGGATCCTGCTCACAGTGGGGATCCTGCTCACAGCGGGGATCCTGCTCACAGCGGGGATCCTGCTCACAGTGGGGATCCTGCTCACAGTGGGATCTGCTCACAGTGGGACCTGCTCACAGTGGGGATTCTGCTCACAGTGGGGATCCTGCTCACAGTGGGGATCCTGCTCACAGTGGGATCTGCTCACAGTGGGACCTGCTCACAGTGGGGATTCTGCTCACAGCGGGAATCCTGCTCACAGCGGGGATCCTGCTCACAGTGGGGATCCTGCTCACAGTGGGGATCCTGCTCACAGTGGGACCTGCTCACAGCGGGGATCCTGCTCACAGTGGGGATCCTGCTCACAGTGGGATCTGCTCACAGTGGGACCTGCTCACAGTGGGGATTCTGCTCACAGCGGGAATCCTGCTCACAGCGGGGATCCTGCTCACAGTGGGGATCCTGCTCACAGGGGGATCCTGCTCACAGCGGGGATCCTGCTCACAGCGGGGATCCTGCTCACAGCGGGAATCCTGCTCACAGCGGGGATCCTGCTCACAGCGGGGATCCTGCTCACAGTGGGGATCCTGCTCACAGTGGGATCTGCTCACAGTGGGACCTGCTCACAGTGGGGATCCTGCTCACAGTGGGGATCCTGCTCACAGTGGGACCTGCTCACAGTGGGGATTCTGTTCACAGTGGGGATCCTGCTCACAGTGGGACCTGCTCACAGTGGGGATTCTGCTCACAGTGGGACCTGCTCACAGTGGGGATTCTGCTCACAGTGGGGATCCTGCTCACAGGGGGGATTCTGCTCACAGTGGGGATTTTCTGCTCACAGTGGGACCTGCTCACAGGGGGAATTCTGCTCACAGTGGGACCTGCTCACAGCAGGGATTCTGCTCACAGTGGGAATCCTGCTCACAGGGGGAATTCTGCGCACAGTGGGGATCCTGCTCACAGTGGGACCTGCTCACAGTGGGGATTCTGTTCACAGTGGGGATCCTGCTCACAGTGGGGATTCTGCTCACAGTGGGACCTGCTCACAGTGGGGATTCTGTTCACAGTGGGGATCCTGCTCACAGCGGGGATCCTGCTCACAGGGGGAATTCTGCGCACAGTGGGGATCCTGCTCACAGGGGGAATTCTGCGCACAGTGGGGATCCTGCTCACAGGGGGAATTCTGTGCACAGTGGGGATCCTGCTCACAGTGGGGCCCTGCTGGCCTGGAGCCCGGGGGAGGCTGGTGAGCACCTACCGCTGGGAGCGCGAAGAAGGAGATGGCGAAGACAGAGAAGCAGGAGGCGATGGTCTTCCCGACCCACGTCTGGGGCACCTTGTCCCCGTAGCCGATGGTGGTGACCGTGACCTGGGAGGCAGGAGGGGCAGTGGTCAGCGCCGAGGCCCAGAATCCGGGCACGGGCATCTGCCTCCCTAAACCACCTCCACCCCACGAGCAGGGGCAGGCGGTCTCTGCAGACTCCTCATGTGCTGCCCTACTAAGCGCTCTGCACACAGTGGGGTCCTGCCCGGCCGGTGCATGCGGGTGGGCGGGGTCTCCACCATGCGAGCTGCTCCTGGGCCCACTCGCCGGGTGGCAGGGGCTGGCGCCGACGGGAGCCGGCCCGCGTGGACACCAGGCCTCCGCCTCCACCCCCGCCCGCGCCTCCTCACCCCGGGGGGCTGTCCCAGGCCACCTACTGAGCACGGCCCCCCGACAGGATGACACCACTTCCTGACGCCACCAGCACCACATGTTTCTGTCCTTTCCTCCCCGGGATGCAGCCGCAGCCCCGTCCCCCTCCCGTCGGGGGCCTCCGTCCCGGCTGCGGAGCGACAGTGGGGCTGGGGCTGGGGCTCCGCCCTCCCCTCCCCCCAGGCTCTAGCGTGCGCTGACAGGACATGCTGTAGGGACTCTGGAGCCCGCCCAGCCCGGCCCCGGGCTGCCCACCGAGTCTGGGAACCCCAGGGCCTGGCTTCAGCCTGGGCAGGGGACCGAGGGAGCCCCAGCGCACGCTGCCCGGCGGGCACAGCTCACACCCGCACGCAGGACAGCAGGCTCGGGGCCCAGGGGCCCCGCGGCTCCGGGGCCGTGGAGACTTCCTGCTGTCCTGCCGTCGTGGCCTGGCCGGCCTGGGCCTGGGCAGCGGTTTCTCCCTGTGGGAGGCCAGGCCAGCGAGCAGCCTCCACAGCCCGAGGTCTGCGGGGACTTCCCTCCATCCGGGCCCCTCCCCCTGCCCCCGCCCCCCGCCCCCCGCCCCCCGCCCTGGCCGTGTGGGAGCGGGACATGGAGCCTTTGTCCGCCGGAAGGCACGGCCTCGCAGGCCACGTGGCACGGTGACTGGGCGGAACGGGGAGCGAGATGAGGCCGGCGGGAACCGGGCAGGCGGCCGGGCCTCAGAAGACAGAGCAGGTCCCGCCGGCTCGGCGCCGCCCCGCGCCCTCACCGCGCTCAGGCGGACACCATGCACACGCAGAGGGGGCCCGGGCCTGGCGTGCAGGACGGCCACACGGCACACCTGTGCATGCCTAGCACACGCGCACACACACATGCACACACACACGCACACGCACACACGGCGCGACAAGGTCACACAGACACCGGACACGCTCAGACCCAGGCCCTCACACCGCGAGCCAGGCCCGGGGCCTCAGGGTGGGACAGATTTCCTGGGGCCCAGGCCAGGCGGAGGGGGTGGCCGAGAGGGGGACACGGGGTGTCCTCCGGGAGGGCCTGGCCCCCCGAGGACCTCCTGGGCCGCAGCTGCCTCTCCAGGCCGGACCCTGGGGCACAGGCGTTCTCGGGACTTCGGTCGCTGAGAGCAGAAAGCTCCGGCCAGGACTGCCCGGCAGGGACCTCGGGGACGAGGCAGCAGGGGGTGGGGGCACCCACACCTGGGCACAAAGGCGCGGGGTGCCCGGAAACTCAGGAAACAACAAAAACATAACGCGGCCTTCGAAATGGCCCAAACTCCGGCAAAAGCCCACAGGGCGGGAGGGCAGGAGGGCGGGAGGGCTGGAGGGCTGAGGGGGCAGCGGGAGGGGCCGGAGACCCCCAGCGCAGAGCCGCCGGGCCACGCCGTCCGCGAGGTGCAGGGGTGCCCTCCCCGGCCAGCACAGTCGGGGTGCCCGGGCCGGGGTCCCTGCCCCCACGGAGAGCCGGGCCGGCGCTGGGGACGGCCTCGCCGGTCACAGACCCTCTTTGTCAAGTTAACGAGCCCCCCCGCCCCCCCCCGAGGAAACGCCTCCGGGCTGTTTGTTTTTCCGGAGCTGCAGACGCAGGCAGCTCAGGAATGGGCCCCCGCCGCCGCGGGCTCGCCCCCCACCCTGCGCGGCAGCCAGAATGCCGAGCGGCACGTCCGCGGGCCGCGGGCCGGGGGGGGGGGGCACCGGGCGGCTGCTCCGGGGCCGCGTCCTCCCACGAGCCTGCTGCTCCCTTCCCGCTCGAAGGCCGGGACGCGAGGGCCCCACGCGCTCTGCTGAGGCCGCCTCCTGGGCCGAACCCGGACCCCGAACCCGCTGGGCACCCCACGGGCCGACGCGTCGGGGAATGGCGCGGCCGTCTTCCCGGGGGGCGGGCGGCCAAGAGCAGGGCCCTCAGGGCTCCCACGGGTGGCACGCCCCTCGCCGGACTAGCACCGGTGCCCTGAGCGAGGGGAATGGAGCCGGGGCGGCTCGGTGCCCGGTCACCGCGGGGAAGTGGCTGAGCGGGCGTGACCGAGGCCACCCAGCCCGGACGCCACGCCCGGAGCCAGGAAGGCACACCGCGGTGCGCGAGCCACGTGCGGCTCTCTGGCCCCTGGAGTGTGGCTCTTCCACAAAACACCACGGTCTATGTTGAAGAAGTGGCGTTAGAAGAGGCTGAAGTTAAAAAATTTTGGCTCTACAAAGGAATGCCAGCCGTCGTGCTGTGGACATGTGCCTCGGTGGACGGATGAGTTTGCCGACCACGGCCCAGAGGCAGGGCCCTGATGGGTGGGCTCTGGGCGCGGGGTGGGGCCGGGCTGCCACCCCGGGGACCAGGGGCCTCCGTTTCCCCGGCTCCCAGGAGGTCCTGCCACCGGCCCCGCCAGGGCTCCGTGTGCGTGTCTGGGGGCCCGGTCCTCACCCAGGCGCCCACTTGCCAGTGCCCTCTGACCCCGCCGGAGCCGCGGGAGGCGCGGTGAGGAGGGCGGGACGGAGTCGGACCGGGAAATGGCGGCCGAGAGGAGGCGGCTGCTGCTTCCACGCCGGACTCTAAATTTAGATCCGGGAAACCAGAGCCCGCGGCTCCAACCGGAGACCCCGCTCGGAACAGAGGCCGAGTGTGAGAGCTGCCGCCACCGGCGTGAACAAACACCGCCTTCTGTTCCCGGCGAAGGAGAAGCCCCCGCCTCCCACCTCCCACCGCGGCCGGGGGGCCACACGCGGGGCGCTCACACCACAGGGCGCCCCCTCTCAGGAGCCCGGGGGCCGGCCACGGAGCCTGCCCCTCGCTGCCGTGGGACCTGGGGGGGGGCAGCTCTGTCCCGGGCTCTGGGACAGCCCGGGAGACCCACACCCACTGCCCGGAGCCAGGCAGAGGCCCCCCAGGCACCGGCTCCTCACTCATCCATCCATTCACCCAGCAGCCACCAGGCTGCCGGCCCCGGGGCGCTCCCAGCCTCCCCCGGGGCTCCGGCTGCAGAGGAGACGCAGCGAGCAGCACCCCCAGGCCCGGCGCCCCGTCTTGGGTCTGCCCCCACGACTCAGCAGCTGGTCCGGCTCCCAGGCGGCCCCAGCCTGCAGATCAGAAATGGCCCGGCCAGGGACCTGGCCCTGTCCAGGGTCCGGGGTCCGGGGGCCTCACACCCCATGGGGTCGGAGCCCCGTCTCTCAGGGCGGGGGGGGGCGGCACGGCCAGGGGTGGGGTGGGGAACACGCGGCCGGACACAGGAAACCGACGCGCAGCAACTGCGGCCACAGGCGCCCTGTCGGAGCCCCGCCGGCAGCCTGTCTGTCCGGGACGCCAGGGGCTCGGCCCATCGCTCAGCCGGGGGCACGGACAGCTGCGGGGCGGCCGCTGTGAGCGGGGCCTGTGCCCCGGCCGGGCGTCAGGGCCAGGCGGCCGGGCCCGGGGAACAATGCCGGGCCAGGGCCACGGGGCGGGGGGGCTGCAGCTGACGGCGGCCGGGGCACCGGTGCCAAGCCGGGCACAAAGGGGCCGTTCTCCCGGCCGCGGCGGATGTTTGCACAGGTGTGGGAGTGGGCGCGCCGCCGTGCGGAGGGCGGGGGAGCGGGGGGGCGGCGCCGAGCCCCCGCCATCGCCACGTGCTGCTGGCCCCGGGCGCCTGCGCCCCTCTCTGAGCCGGCGCCCCTCTGCCCCCGCGGGCCGGCGAGGCCCCCACCGGACCCAGGCCGGGGGCACAGGCCTGTGGGAGGGAGGGCGGCGAGGCCGGAGCCGGGGCCGTGCCCGCCCAGAGCGTGTCAGCGTGCCTTCGCCCAGCTGCCTGGCCTGTCGGAAGCTTCCAGAAAGCACACAGACCTGCCCGACGTCAGGAGCACTGTCTGGGAGCCCGGCCTCCTGGGTGGGGGCCGGGAGCGGCTGCCCTCTGCCCCCCCATCTGAGGGGGCGCCCGATGGGGGGTCTGGGGGGGCCTCCTTCCTGGGAGGAGAAGCACATGGGGCTGGCACAGGCCCCGCCCCGCCCCTGGGACCGGAGTGTCCCCCAGGCCCGAGCCCGCCGCCTGCCGAGCTCGTCCCCCAGCCCCAGCACCGGGCACCCCGGCCCCAGCTCAGGGCTCCCACTCGGCCACTCGCCTCCCGGCCCCGAGCTCACGCAGCCCGGAGGCCGGGCCCAGGGAAGGGGCTGGACCCGCGGCACCGGCCCCCACGCCCAGGCCCGCGCGGACGGCATCCCGGCTGTGGGGCCGGAGTCCCATCAATGAGGCATCGAGTCCGGAGAGACCAGGCCCGGGGGCGGGGAGCCCCCACCCAGCCCGCCCGCCGAGGCCCACCTACCACGCCCCACCACAGGGCGTCGGCGTAGCTGCCGAACTCCACGCGGCCCGCCTCGTTCACCGCGTCCTTCTCGGCCAGGTACACGAAGTAGGAGGAGAAGATGAGGCCCAGGAAGCCGATGTACAGGGTGGTGATCAGCTCCTGGGGGGAGGGCGGCTCAGCGGGCGGCGCGGGCCGGGGAGGGTGCCCACGCCGGCCGCCAGGCCCCGCGGCACCACGGGGACCCCGTCTCCGCCGCGTCTCCCACTCCGTTTCTCACAGCCCCCGTCCGAGCCCGCTGGGGGCTGCCCCTGGAGCTGGGCAGACCCCCCCCCCCGCCCCGCCTGGGTGCATGGTATGGTTCCCAGGGGGGGACCGGGAGCAGCAGAGGGGCCCGAGAGCCCCCGCCCCCCCCCAGGGCCCGTCTCCCCTTCCTTGGCCGACACGCCCTTGTCCGCACCCAGAGAAATGTGGGCGCCGCCTCAGACAGGCAGACCAGGGTGCCAGCCATAGGCCGCTGTCCCTGCCCTTGACCCTGACCCCAGCCCCAGCCCCAGCCCCAGCCCCAGCCCCCGCCCCCGCTCAATCCTCTCCCAGGTCCCAGCCCCAGCCCCAGCCTCAGCCCCAACCCTGACCTCAACCTCAACCCCAGCCCCAGCCCCCTCCCAGGCCCCAGCCCCAGCCCCAGCCTCAGCCCCAACCCTGACCTCAACCCCAACCCCAGCCCCAGCCCCCTCCCAGGCCCCAACCCCAGCCTCAGCCCCAACCCTGACCTCAACCCCAACCCCAGCCCCAGCCCCCTCCCAGGGCCCAGCCCCAGCCCCAGCCTCAGCCCCAACCCTGACCTCAACCCCAACCCCAGCCCCAGCCCCAACCCCATCCCCTTCCTAGGCCCCAGCCCCAGCCCCAGCCCCAACCCTGACCTCAACCCCAACCCCAGCCCCAGCCCCCTCCCAGGGCCCAGCCCCAGCCCCAGCCTCAGCCCCAATCCTGACCTCAACCCCAACCCCAGCCCCAGCCCCAGCCCCAGCCCCTTCCTAGGCCCCAGCCCCAGCCCCAACCCCAGCCTCAGCCCCGACCCTGACCTCAACCCCAGCCCCAGCCCCTTCCTAGGCCCCAGCCCCAGCCCCAGCCCCAGCCCCGCCCCCAGCCCCACGCACCTGGCGGGGGATGAAGACCACGGAGCCCAGCAGCCGCCAGGTGCCGCCCTGGCGGTCCACGTGCAGCATCCGCAGGATCTGCAGGAAGCGGATGCCCCTGCCGAGGGAGGAGAGCCGGTGACCCCGGGCATCCCGCCGGGCGCCACCCTCCAACCGCCCCTCCCTGCACCCACCCCGTCCCCTCGCCTTCCTCCAGCCGGGCCAGACCTGCCCGGAGCGGCCCCCCCCCCCCGGCCGCCTCCGCCGGGCCCTCCGCGGACAGGGGAGCAGACGCGGTCCCGGCGGCTCGGCGCCCGATCCCGGCGGAGCCTGCGGCGTACCTGATGGCCGAGGTGGCGAACACCTGGCCCTTGGAGCCCACGCAGAGCACCACCATGGAGGCCACAACCACGATGAGGTCTGCGGGCGGAGGGCCCGTGTCAGCCCGGGGCCGGCTCGGCGGGAGGAGCTGGCGATGGCGGGACCGGGGCCCCCAGAGGGCCGGCCCGCACCCGCCAGCCCCCGCCCGCCCCGGCCGGCCGCGGGCCTCTGCGGGCGGCAGGCACCCCGCTGTGCCCAGCGCACCCCGAACCCCGCCCGGGAGCAGCGCCTGTCAGGGCCGTGGAGCCGGGGCCCCCCCGAGGCGCTCGGGACGGGGTCTGCCCGCCCGGCCCGCCCTCCCGGGGTGTGGCCTGGGTCTCAGGGGTCACTCGCGGGGGACACTCCGGGGCAGCGAGACTCACCGATGATGGAGATGGGCTTGCGGGCGAAGCGCAGCCGCCCCCACACGCCCACATACTTGCTGCGGCAGCCGGCGGACCAGAGGCGGACCACGTACTCCGTGCCGAAGAACACCACCAGCACGATCTCCTGCGGGGAGAGGCCGTGAGCCCGCCGCCCGCCGCCCCCGCCCGGACCGCGGCCGCACCGCGGCCTGCCCGGCCCAGCCACTGGCCGAGGGGCCGGCCCCACAGACCAGGCCCTCGCAGGCCCGGGGGGGGGGGCGGGGGTGCCCACAGGGCTAGGTGGCTCTTGGTCGGGAGGAGGCCCTGGCCGCACACAGACTGAGAAAGGCTGCAGCAGCGGCGAGAGGAGACGGATCAATGTGAGCGCACCGGCCGCCGTGGCCTGGGAGGGGCCGTGGCTGAGCCAGCGCCATGGGGACTGAGATTCGGTGCGAACCCGCGGGGACCCCCAAACAGAAGAAAGGCATCCTCCACGCTGACGGAATCTCAAGGGGCACCCAGCAGCCCAGACACTCCGTGGCCCAGACACTCCGTGGCTCAGACACTCCGTGGCTCAGACACTCCGTGGCTCAGACACTCGGTGGCTCAGACACTCCGTGGCTCAGACACTCGGTGGCTCAGGCACTCGGTGGCTCAGGCACTCCGTGGCACAGCCACACCGTGGCACTGCGCTCGGCCACATCCTGACGCCAGCTCCCGCGTGGACCGGCCTGGAGGATGTGCTCAACAAGTCATGCCGATTGGGGTCAGGCCACCGACAGCAGCTCCCTGCCCCGTGCCACCCAGGACCCATGTCTGCTCCCAGGGTGACAGCCACGGAGCCCTCCGCCACGGAGCCCAGCACAGGGCGCGGGTGCTGCCGGCGGGCACTCCGCAGTGCTGGGCATGAGGGCGCTGTGCTGCCCAGGCCCCCCGCCGGTGTGTGGGCCCGCCCTGTGGGCGGCGGGGGGCCTGCGGGAACAGGGGAGACGTGGCGGGGCAAACGGGCGCAGACCCCGCGGCCTCCTGGTGGCACCGTCCCTCCTCCTCCTCAGCTTCGGGGGTAGCGCCTGGCTGGGAGCTGGCCGAGCCCACAGGGCAGGGGGCACGTCCAGCCGTCCACTCCCTGGGCCCAGCCCCGGGGGCACCTGACACAGGCACACCGAGGGGAGACGGGAGGAAGGGCGGGCGCGCGGACGGGCCGACCGGCGAGCCGGCAGGCACTGCGTCTCGGCCGTGTGTCCGGAGAACGCTCTCCACGGGCACGGGCGTGTCCACCGGCCCGGCTGGCCTCTTTCTCTCTCATTTCGGAGCATTTTTAATTTTTTAAAATATATTTTATTGATTTCTTACAGAGAGGAAGGGAGAAGGATAGAAAGTTAGAAACATCAATGAGAGAGAAACATCAATCAGCTGCCTCCTGCACACCCCCCACTGGGGATGTGCCCGCAACCAAGGTACATGCTCTTGACCGGAATCGAACCCGGGACCCCTCAGGCTGCAGGCCGACGCTCTATCCACTGACCACACCAGTTTCGGCGTTCGGAGGGTTTTTAAGTCACTAAACTCGTCAGCCGCTTCCTGGGCAGGTCTGGGGTGACAGGCGTCTCGGGCGAGACCTCGAAGGAATGACGGTGGCGAGCCTCTGCCGACAGGGACGTGACCCCGGTCCGTCCGCCCTGCCCGGGACCGGCGGCCCTGCCTTCGGGGTGCCGTGGAGACGGGGACCGTCCGTCCGCTCTGCCCCGGGACCGGCGGCCCTGCCTTCGGGGTGCCGGTGGAGACGGGGACCGTCCGTCCGCCCCGCCCCGGGACCCGGCGGCCCTGCCTTCAGGGTGCCGGCGGAGACGGGGAACCCAGGAGGGTGAGGTGTAGGATAATTCCGAACAATGCTAATCCCCCAACCCTGTTTGGGTCTGGAATGCAGAGCCGGCACTGCCCGCCAGGCTCACCGTATCTAAGCGGCCGGGCCCCCAGCTCAGTGACACGGTGGCTGGCTTGCTGGGAGGGGATGGGAGGGAGGCCCGGCCTGCGACCTCTGCCCGCCTCAGGGGCCCGGCAGCACGGCCTCAGCCAGACCGGACCTCCGAGCGGCGCCCTCAGCGGGTCCTGGGCCCCCCAGGCACCGGCTCCTCACTCATCCATCCGTTCACCCAGCGGCCTCCAGGCTGCCGGCCCGCGGGGCGCTCCCAGCCTCCCCCGGGGCTCTGGCTGCAGAGGAGACGCAGCGTGCAGCACCCCCAGGCCCGGCGCCCCGTCTTGGGTCTGCCCCCACGACTCAGCAGCTGGTCCGGCTCAGAAATGGCCCAGCCGGGGACCTGGCCCAGGCCGGGGTCCGGGGGCCTCACCCCCCATGGGGTCGGAGCCCCGGTCTCTCCGGGCTGGGCGGGGGGGTGGGGGGGGCAGCGGCGATCCGGACACCCAGGAGTCAGGCACAGACTGAGGGGCAGGGGCCCATCAGGCCTCACTCTCAGGGCACCGGGGGAGCTGGCGATGGTTCGGTGGTTTGGAAACGTGCGGGGACGGAGGGCGGCCGCCTGATCTGCCACTTGGTCCCCATCAGCCTCGTCCCGGGAGGACCTCAGAGCTGGGGTCCGGGGTTCCCCTGCGGGCACGGGGCCTGAGCTGCTCGCACAGACTGAGCAGGGTCCGAGGCAGCACCCCCTGGGCCGGGCTGCCGGCACCCCGAGCTCGGGGATGAAAGCATTGCTTTCGCTTGGGGGTTCCTGATCCTGCCTGGCGCCCCACTCCGTTCGAGGATAGGTCACCTTTGGGGGGACAGTGAGGAGGGGGCACTGGCGGGGGGCCGAGGGACAGCAGGCTTGGGGTCAGGGCCGACTGAAGCGGGAATCAGGGTCCAGGACAAACGTCACCGCCGACCCTGGCGGCCTGTGGGTGCCTGGCGTGGCCCCCTCAGACCCGGCAGGACCTGTGCCAGCGCGCCCGGTCTCCCCGAAGGCCCCTGGGGTGCGCTGCCAGGGCGAGGGGGCCGGGGGTCCCCACCGCCGGGCGGCCGGCCGGGGCAGCTGTTCCCCCCGGGCCCGCTGAGCCGCAGAGGGGGCGGCCGGCGCCCGGGTCAGCCGGACGGCCGGACGGTGTGGGGCCGCGCGAGGGCTGCTCAAAGCGCCCTTTGTTCGGGGTCCCGCCCGCGGGCAGCTGCTGCGGCCGCGCCCCCGACAGCTCCTGGCCCCCGACATGTGCTGGGCACAGCTGGGCCTCCGCGCCCCGCCCCCCGCCCGCCACGGCGTCGCCTGGTGTGGGCCGGGGCCGGGGCGCCCCGCGGGGCGGGCGGGGGGGAGGTGGAGCGGGCAGCTGCTGGGACCACCCTGGGACCGACCTCCCGCCTCCCCAGACCTCCCCCTCGGCCGCTCGGCCTGCGGTCCTGGCTGCCCCCATGACCCCGGTGTCTGTCCCTGCTGCCCGTGACCTCTGACCTGCACACAAAGGCCACGCGCCCCCCCGGACGCCCCCGGGACGGCAGGCGGGAGGTGCCGTCGGCAGGCGTCTGCGTGTTGGTGCTCAGACGTGTGTTTTCTGTGTTACATTTGCCTCTAATGAGGGAATGTCACCGTGTGGGAGCCAGAGCCGGCACCTCGTCCCCTGGAGAGAAATGCAGACTGTTCGCATTTAATGCAAAACCGGGTCCATCAGGCTCCTCCCCACATTCCCCGTGGGCTGTCACGGCGTGGCTGCTCCCACGTGGCTCCTCCCACGTGCCCCCCCGTGTGGCTCCCCCCGCGTGGCTGCTTCCATGTGGCTTGTGGTTTCTGAGCTAATCACACCCAACTTTCTCCACCACCGAGACCCTGCTGAACCCTAACTGCAGAGGGAGCCTGCTCTGTGCTGGGGGGCCTGGCCCCGCCGCCCTGAGACTGCGTGCGTCTCACTTAATGTCCTCCCTCTCCCTTCACCCCTCGACAGCCTCGTGGGCGAATAAAGCAACGTCTCCAACATCACCTTTATAGGGTTCACAGGACCCTGTATGGATGCAGAGGTGGATGTAGCTATAGATTAGGTATAGATACAGATATGGATGTAGATGTGGTTATCGGTAGAGATGCGAATGTAGATATAGATATGGATATGGATACGGATGTGGATATAGATGTGAATGTGGATATAAGTATAGATGTAAATATAGATACAGATACAGATAAGGTAATGGATATGGATATAGATACGGATATGAATGTGGATATAGGTATAGACGTGGATGTGGATATAGGTATAGATGTAAATATAGATACAGATACAGATATAGATAATGGATATGGATATAGATACGGATATGGATATAGATATGGATATGAATGTGGATATAGATACAGATGTGGATGTGGATATAGGTATAGATATAAATATAGATACAGATACAGATATAGATAATGGATATGGATATAGATATGGATATGAATGTGGATATAGATATGGATGTGGGTGTGGATATAGGTATAGATGTAAATATAGATACAGATACAGATATAGATAATGGATATGGATATAGATATGGATATGAATGTGGATATAGATATGGATGTGGGTGTGGATATAGGTATAGATGTAAATATAGATACAGATACAGATATAGATAATGGATATGGATATAGATACGGATATGAATGTGGATATAGATATAGATGTGGGTGTGGATATAGGTATAGATATAAATATAGATACAGATACAGATATAGATAATGGATATGGATATAGATACGGATATGAATGTGGATATAGATATAGATGTGGGTGTGGATATAGAAGCAGAGGGGGTAGGTAGATACAGACAGTATGGCTGTGCAGACATGGGTACGGTAGATTACTTATTTTTTTGCAGCCGCCTGCGCCTGGGTGTCCCGTCTCCCGCGGGCAGCCCCGGGCCCTCGCACACCACACCCGGTGGGGCAGAGCGAACCGCAGGCCAGGGGCGCCCCGCCTCGCCCGCACAGGGGGCGCTGTGCCCTCCGATCCACACGCCGGGTCCTGAGCCCGGGCGTGGCGGGATAGGACCAGGGTTTCTGGACGTGCCCGGTCCCGATGGGACACCGACCACAGGAGGCGGGGGCCCATGAGCGTGAGGCTGAGCCGGTGAGCCTTCGGGGTGCAGGGAGCCCCCGGTCACCGCACACCGGCAAAGGGGGGCTTGGATCAGACGCCGCCTCACGCCGGAGGGACACCCGCCCCACGCCCCGGCCTTGGGCTCCGGCTCTCGGGGGCTCCGGGCTCAGGCCGAGGCCGGACCAGGGTCCCCGGGGAGCCCGGCCGCGGGCCTGAAGCTGCTCCCCAGAGAGGGTCCCCGGCCCGGGAGACGGGGCCCCTTCTTATGGCACAACAGGCTCGAGGGCAGAGCTCAGCGCAGCGCACGAGGGCCTGCCTGGGAGAGGGGCCGCCCCCGGGCCGGGGCGGGTGGGGGAGGGGGGCGCCGGGACGCTCAGCAGCGAGAAGGTGGGGGCCCTGGAGCCCCACTGCACCGCCTCGGGGCCGAGACTCCCCCATCCCACACGGGCCGCGCACAGGAGGGGCCGCGGCCGCCCTGCAATTAGTGGTCGGAGCGGAGGCCCGCGCCCCTGCCCGAGGCAGCCCCTTCCCCCCGACCGCCGGGCTATTTCCGTCCGCAGAACCCCGCTACGGAGGGCTGTTAACCCCAAAGGCAGTCCCACCCTGTGGTCGCTCCCTGCCGGGGGCGAGGGGAGGACAGCGGGCGGTGGGACTTATCGCCCGAGAGCCTGAGCTTCTGGAAAATTCTACTGAAGAATTCACCCGGAACTAGGCGCGCCCCAACCGAGAGCCTCGGGGGGCAGCCGGCGTGGCCCTGGGTGCGAGTGGGGTTCCCTGCGGCTGAGCCGAGGGCGCCCGGGACCCGGGCCCAGGCCGGAGGTCGGAGGGACGGCCTGTGTGTGGGGAGCGTGCCCGTGTGCAGCAGTGCTGTGAGTGGACGCGGTGCCCACGCGTGTGCGCCGGGCCGCGCCGTGTGCCCCCGGGTGCGGGCAGGCGGTGCCGGGAACGTGTTCCCCTCAGGAGGGCCCGGGCGGAGGGGACGGCTCCGCCCGCGGCGCCAGGCTCGTAGCGAGCATCCCGGGCCCGTGCCGTGTTAAGGCCGAGTTCACGGACAGAGCGTGAGCCACGGGCCTGCTGGGCGGAGGGCGTTCCCCGCATTCCGGCCGGAGAGGGGGTGCGCCCCCCGAGGCCCCGCCCGGAGCGCGGAGCGGGCGCCCGCTGGCCGGCCGGCCGGCGGCTCGGGGACGGGGCCCCGCGCTCGGCTCCAGCAGGGAGGAGCCGCATCCGGACAGCTGCATGCCGAGGCGGCAGACCCGGTCCCCAGCCCCGGCCGACATCCATCACGGGGGCCCGCTCCCCGGCTGGCCGGGCTCCGGCGCCCGGAACGTGGGAACGAGCAGCGCCAGACACACAGGCTCCGGGGGCCGCGCGGGAGCGGGGGGCCGAGGCCCGGGGCCAGGAGAGAAACGGGGTTCCCCCCGAGACAGCCCGGGCGGGGGGCTCCGGGACGCGGGGGCCATCGCTCACGGCTCCCCGCCCCCGCCCCCGCCCCGGCCCCTCGCCGACGCCAAGAGCAGCGCGGCTCCGGGAACACGAGACGGCGGCTCCCTCGTGGCCGCAGATGCGAGCGGCCCGCCCAGCGCCTTTGTGGGAAACGCGCCCCGGCCAGGTGGGGGGGCCGGGGAGGTCAGCGAGGGGCCATCTGCACCGCGGCCTCGGTGAGGCACGGGGACGGGCTCGGACGGGGAGAGGCGGGGGCGCCGGGCGCATGTTACCAGCAAAGGGGGAAAAGACATGACCGCTCCATCGGCGCCGGGAGCCGGTCACAGACCCGGCAGCCCGCTCGCTGCCCGCTCCGGCGACACCCCAGCTCACCCACCGCACGGCCAGGCCGCGGCCTCCCGGCCAGAACACGCTCCGGCGCGGCCGGGGCTGAGTGGCGACCTAGGAACCATCCCCCTCAGGGCACAGGCCCGGGGTGCGGGCTCGATCCCCAGTGGGGGGCGTGCAGGGGGCAGCCGGTCTGTGATCCTCCCTCATCCTTGATGTCTCTCCCTCTCCCTCTCTCCTCCTCTCTGACATCAATAAAAACATCTTTAAAAAACAAATCACAACCCAAAAAGCAGAGATGGAAAAGGAGGAAATAAAAGTGACTGGGTCAACAGGGTCATCAGCACAGAAAACCCTGAGCCAGAAGGAAAGACATTTTTTTAAAAAGAAAGAGGCTTCGCCGAAGCCGGTGTGGCTCAGTGGTAGAGCGTGGGTCTGCGGACTGAAGGGTCCCGGGTTCGATTCCGGTCAAGGGCATGTACCTTGGTTGCGGGCACATCCCTGGTAGGGGGTGTGCAAGAGGCAGCTGGTCGATATTTCTCTCTCATCGACGTTTCTAGCTCTCTCTCTCTCCCTTCCTCTCTGTTAAAAATCAATAAAATATATTAAAAAAAAAAAAAAAGAAAGAAAGAAAGAAAGAAAGAGGCTTCGAGAGCAAGTGAGCTGAGCCCCTGGGTGCCAGGTCCGCCCACGAGCAACCCACACCTGGAAAGAAGCCGGGAGACGCCAGTCCGCGGCCGACACACGGCTGCTCCGTGGCACATCGCACACGGCACACGTGAGGCCCGCGCCTCCGGGGGAGGTTGGGAATGCACACAGTTCGTGCACCGGCCTCTGGTTTGCACACAAAACGCACCGGCCTGGGCTCACCTCGGCCACTGACAGAAGCGCGAGGCCCAGACGGTTTACAGGCCGCGCCCTCGGGGCCGTGCGGCGGGCAGGACAGACTCAGACCCGCGGGCCGAACGGAGTCCGAGCCGGCCCCACCCCGGGGACCGAGCTCTGGAGAAGGGGCCACGTGACGCGACGGGCAAGGGCCACTCTTTCCCACACGTGGCAGCGGCACAGCCCGACGTTCACACACGTGGCTCACCTCGACCTTCACTCACGGGTTTGCAAAGAGTAACCGCAGATCCACACGGAGGCTTCCGACTGAAGCTGCAAACTGAAGCGGCCAGAGGGGGCCAGTGCCTGGATAAGTGCGACACCTCCCTGCCTTCTCTCTCTCCCTCCCTGTTCCTTCCTCCCTCTCCCTCCCTCTCACTCGCTCTCCCTCTCTCTCTCTCCCTCTCCCTTCCTCTTTCTCCCTCTCTTTCTCTCTCTCTCTCTTCCCCTCTCCATAAATGGAAAAAATAAACCTACTAGAAGAACAAACACAATAGAAGAAAATCTCAGTAATCACGTATTGGGCAGAGATTTCTGAAATGTGGCATAAAAACAGCACAAAACACATAAAAAAGGAAAAAGCAATACATTTTACTCCATGAAAATGGGTCACTTTTCATCTTTTTAAAAAGTACATATATTTTATTGATTTTTCATAGAGAGGAAGAGAGAGGGATAGAGAGTTAGAAACATCGATGACACGATCTACAATAGCTAGGATTTGGAAACAGCCTAGGTACCCATCAGCAGATGATTGGATCAAAAAACTATGGTACATCTACACAATGGAACACTATGCTGCCATAAAAAAGAAGGAATTCTCATCATTTGCAGCAACCTGGATAGAATTGGAGAACATCATGCTGAGTGAAATAAGCAAGTCAATGAAAGAGAAACACCACATGACCTCACTCATTTATGGATAATAAAGAACATTATAAACTGATAAGCCAAAAGATAGATATAGAGACAAGCAGTCTATCAAATTACAGCGGGGAGCGGAGGGAGATCTGGGGGAGATAAGAGATCAACCGAAGGACTTGTATACATGCATATAAGTACAACCAATAGAAACATCGCTGAGAGAGAAACATCCATCAGCTGCCTCCTGCACACCCCCCCACTGGGGATGTGCCCACAATCACTGTACATGCCCTTGACCGGAATCGAACCCGGGACCCTTGAGTCCGCAGGCGGACGCTCTACCCGCTGAGCCACACAGGCCAGGGCCACTTTCCGTGTTTAAAAGACACCATTGCGTGAGGAGAAGGAACGCCGTGGGCGGGGACGTGGGTGTAATCTGTAAAACGCGCAGCCCGGTGCCTGAAGGACCGACGGACGGCGCCACGGCAGACGGGCAGGGACCAGGAACCGTGCCCGCTCATCAGACCCACACGGAGGGGGACGCGGGGGAGAGGCCCGCATCAGTCACGGGGAGGGAACATAGGACGTGGGACACGCTGCCCGGCCACGGGCCGACTCACGCGTGTGGGTGAGGGCAGAGGCACGGGCGCCCGCGGAGGCGGGATGCAGGTCGGCGCGGTCGGTTCTTAAAGAGGAAAACCCAGCCCGGCCACTGGCTCAGGGCTTGGGCATCGACCTCAGAGCCAGGAGGTTAGGGTTCGGTTCGCGGGGCGGGGCGTGCAGGATTCCCTCATCCCGGATGTCCCCTCTTCCTCTCCCTCCCTCTCTGACATCAATAAAAATGTATTTAGAGACAAAAGAAGCGAAGCCCACACGGACTGAGCAGTGGGCTGTTCCCTCCTCTTCTCATCCACGAAAAGACACGCAGGTCCTTCCCACGATGGGAACACGCATGAGTTCACGGTAGCTCACGGCTGGGGACGACCCAATGCCACCGAGCATGTGGCAGGCACGCAGGAACACGCTTGGTCATGAAAAAGGACAGAGGATCGACACGCCACAGCCACGCCCAGCGAAGGAGCCACGCGGGCAGGAGGGCGTGAGCCCGAGGAAACCGGGACGCACAGCCACCCACAGGCACAGGGGCAGGCCCGCCGCCCTCCCGAGAGGGGGCGGGCGGGGTCCCCAGGTCGCGGGGACACTTTGGGGGTCAGGGATGTGCTGGCTGTCCCGATGGCGGCGACGGTCCCGGGGTGCCCGCAGATGCCAGTGTGTACACCCCTAAAGCGGGTTTGGGTGCAAGCGGGCAGAGTCCTTACCCCAGAGGCCACGCACCCTGTGCAGGCCCGGGTGCGTGGGTCCGTCCGTCCGTATTCCGTCCGTCCCCTCCCTTGGGTTTCAGGAGGACATCTGAAACTCCCGATCAACCCCAGCTCCCGCCGGGACCACCCCCCCAGCACCCAGTCCCACTTCATCCCGCGGCGGAGGCACTCTCCCCAGGCCTGAGCCCCCCCCCCCCGAGGCCCAACACCCCCAGTGTTCCATTCACGGAGCCCCAGGCCGGGAGGGCGCCCCCCACCTGGAGCCCGTCTGTCTGGGTGGTCCGGGCGCCGGGGCCTGGGAGAGCTACGCCCACAGGCCGCCCACAGCCAGGAGCCAGGCCCTCGCTGCCCGGCCCCGGAGGCCCCTCCACGGCCGGCGAGGGCACTGCGGGGCGGGGCGCTCCGAGCTGGGAGAACGGGCAGGCCAGGCAGCCCCCCGGCCGCGGCCCGGGGCCCACAGATATGCTCGCTGCAGAGGCCTGGTCCCAGCGTCCCCCCCAGTGACCCCACAGGCCGCACAGCCCTGGCTCTGGTCCCCCCCCCACCCCCCACAGGCCTGGCCGTCCCCCGGCTCCAGTGTGGCTGCCGTGCCGGCCTGAGGCCAGTCTGTGAGGCAGAGCTGGGGCCAGGCTGGAGCCGGGGCTGGGGGTTGTGGTTGGGGCTGAGGCTGGGGCTGGGGCTGGGCTGGGGCTGGGCTGGGGCTGGGGCTGGGGCTGGGGGCTGGGGCTGGGGGCTGGGGGCTGGGGCTGGGGGCTGGGGCTGGGGGCTGGGGCTGGGGCTGGGGGCTGGGGCTGGGGGCTGGGGCTGGGGCTGGAGCTGGGGCTGGGGCTGGGGGCTGGGGCTGGGGGCTGGGGCTGGGGGCTGGGGCTGGGGCTGGGGGCTGGCGGCTGGGGGCTGGGGCTGGGGGCTGGGGCTGGGGGCTGGGGGCTGAGAGCTGGGGCTGGGGGCTGGGGGCTGGGGGCTGGGGTGTTAGGACCCAAGCTACCTCCCTCCTGCGCCGAGGTGCCGCTGACGGGGAAGGGAGCGGTCGATGGCGCCAGGGCCTGGCTCTGTGGGGATGGAGCGGGTGTGGCTGCGGCCCCCGAGGGGCGTGCGGCCTCTGCACCTGCACAGTGAGCCCCTTCGCCAGCCCCCGGGCACCCCATGGCTCGTCCCATTCTCCGCCGTCCCGGCGCCCGGGCCCCCGCTGCGCCCCAGGCCCCGTGTGGTGTCAGCTGCTGCCCGCGCCCCGCAGCCGCTCCAGCTGGCCGGGTCAGACGTGAGAACAAGGCCGAACAAAACGGCCCGGCCGACCCCCCTGACGGGCGCTAATGACAGCGCCCCGGCCCCGAGCATAAAGGGAGCACCTGTCCCAGGACGAGGCCTAATCCCCTAATCCCCGGCCGGGCTGCTCGGGCCGCGCTCGCCGGCGGGCGGAGGGGCAGGGAGCCGGCCGGGGCGGCCGAGCCGGCGAGCGAGACACCTCCCGGCAGGTGTCGCTCTGGGGAGGGCGGGGGCTCTGTGGGGGCAGCGGCCCCTCCGCCCGCACCGAGCTGGGCTGGCGCTGGGCTCCCCACCCGCCTGCACCCCAACCCGGGAGGCTCCGTCTCTGGTTACCGGCCGACCTGGAGCTGACTCATCAATTTCTGAAAAGAGGGAGCGAGGGGGCTGCGGGGGGAGGTGGGGGAAGAGACCACCCAGACGCCGGGCTGTGCAGGGAGAGACCTGGAAACCACGCACACTCAGACTCACACAGGCACACACACTTACACACATGCACATTCAGGCACACGCACGTGCACATGCAGACACACATGGACACACACAAATGCACACACGCACGCATATGCACGCAAACACACACACACACACACACACACACGGTGCCGGCCACGGGCCTGCTGAGTGGGCTCTAGCGTGGTGATGAGCCCTGGTCGGCCCCAGAAGGGATGAGGCCTAGAGCTCCCGGCTCCCCCGGACCAGCGGGAGGCTCCCACAGGGGAGGGTGGCTCCCACAGGGGAGGGTGGCTCCCACGGAGGAGGGCGGCTCCTGAGGAGGAGGGCAGCCCACGGGCCGAGGGGCTCCGGGCAGGGACGCCCCCGGAAGGAAGGTCCAGGTGCCAGGCCGCCCCTGCATTCCCGGGTTGAAGCCGGAAAACAGGAAATGCCATAAAACACACAGGCCGGCCTGCGGCTCCCACAGCTGGGGGCCCGCCGGGCCGGCCTCGGGACCCAGCGGGACCCAGCACCAGGCACGAGCCAAGCCCCCTCCCTGCAGGGCCAGCTGAGCACGCAGGCCCCGCGGTGGCCGAGGGGAGCGGACGGGCCGGGGGCCGGGAGGGGCAGGTGGACGTGCGGCGAGTCCTCCCCTCCCTCCCCGGGGACTCTCGCCGGCCAGGCCCGTCCACCTGACGCAGCCCCTCGCCAAGGCTGGGTGACGTGTTTCTCGGGAACGTTCCAAACATTTCCCCGCTTCCTCCTCCTCGCCCCACCCTCTCCCGAACGGCCCGATCGATAGGCCGGTCCTGGCAGCGAGGCCGCGGCCGCCGGGCCGCACACAGGCCGTCTTTGTTACAGAACTGACTCGAGGACACCGCCCGGGGCAGGGTCCTCCGAGAAGGTTCTGGTTACAGGGCGATCCCCGTGTTCACGCTCTCGTCCCCGGCCGCGCGAAGGAATGCCAGCTGTCCCCGCAGCTGCCTCGGCCGGAGCCAGCCGGCTGTGCCCGCCGGCGGGGCGGGGGGCGCCGGGTCCTTCCAGCCCCCCCGGCCCCGGCCTCCTGCCCGGACCCCCAGGGGACGGAACGCGGGCCCCTCACACGTGGGACCCGCCCCCGGGGCGGCCAGGGCACGGGAGGGGGCGAGGCTGCCCAGGTCCAGCCGCCCCAGCCAGTGACAGCCACCGAGAGGAGAGAAAATGGCCGCAGCCCGACGGCGGGGCCCAGGGCTGAGCGTCCACCCAGGAGCCAGGATGTCCGGTCCGCCCCCGGTCAGGGCACAGGCCCAGGGTGGCTCCCCCCGGGGGGCGCGGCAGCCGACCCAGGACTCTCATCCTTAGTGTTTCTCTCTCTTCGCCCTTCCCCTCTGACATCAATAGAACATCTCTTTTTTTTTTTTTTTTTTTTTAAGAAGACGTTGCTGCAAACGCTGAGCTGGCACCGGCCTGCGAACAGGACACGCACCAGGGTCAGGGGTCAGGGAGCCTCGGGGAGGCGGGAGGCGGCCTGGGCTGTGTCCCAGGACTCCCCAGGGCAGGGCTCTCGGTCTCGGTCCCAAGGCCTCTGCTCACGGCCTCATGCAGGGGCCTCGGGCCTCCCCGACCCCACCCGCAGGCAGGCTCCGGCCCGGCCTCCCCCTGCCGCCCCAGAGGCCCTCGCCCGCCCCGGTCCTGGGGTGGGCACCAGGGGCTCCGAGGGGTGACCCCAGGCCTGGGGGCGGCACCGGGCACCGAGGGGGCAGACAGCGGGGCCTCCTCCAGCTCAGTGCTCCTCCCCGAGCGCGGGGCCCTGATCTGCCTGCAGGAAGCTGCCTGCCACACAGAGGGTCAGCCGGCAGTGGCCTAGCGCCCACGCGTGTGCCCGCACAGACTCACACACGTTCCCGCACAGACTCACATGCGTGCCCGCACAGACCCACACGCGTGCCCACACAGACCTACACGTGTGCCCGCACAGACTCACGTGTGTGCCCACACAGACCCACGTGCGTGCCCGCACAGACTCCCTCCTCCGGGCCCCAGGTGAGGGTAGGGGTGCAGGCGTGGAGCCGGGGTGCCGGCGGAGTGAGGGGGAAGGACCCAGAGCCGGCGGAGTGGGGGGGAAGGACCCAGAGCCGGCGGAGTGGGGGGGAAGGACCCAGAGCCGGCGGAGTGGGGGGGAAGGACCCAGAGCCGGCGGAGTGAGGGGGAAGGCCTGGGCCGTGGGAACATCTCAGCCTGCAGCTCCCAGGGGCCAGGACGGAGACAAAGGGGCCGAGGCCGAGGGGCCAGGAGGGGCCGGGGGTCCTCCCGGGCACCCCGAGGTCCGGGGCAGCAGGCAGGCACCCCGAGGCCACCTCTGAACCAGGCGCTCGCCGAGCTGAGCTGAGGGCTGAGGGGCCCAGGCAGGAGGCGGAGGAGAGAACGAACCTCGGGGTTCATGGGAACTCGGCAGAGCCGGGCCGGGGCGACCGCCGCCCGACTCAGCCTCCACAGAGGGGCGCCGGGCGGGGCGCGGGGCGCGGGGCGCGGGGCCGGGGCCCTCCGGGCAGGGCGGTGCGGGGAGGACGCCGGGCCCGGGGGAGGGGGCCGCTGGGAACTGGGGAGGGGGATGCAGCTGGCAGGGCGGACGGAGGGGCCGGTGGCAGGAAGCCACAGCGATGACCTCATCCCCGGCCTCCGGCTCGGCTCCGGCCGGGCCTGACCGCCCGGCTCCGGGCAGCTACCTGTTCGCCGCTGTGGGGGCTCTGGGCGGGTTTGGGGAGAAAAGCAGAGAAGAGTGTGTTAGAGACAAAGCCGGCCTCTCCCCGTGGGGAGGGCCTCCCCGAGAGCGGGCTTCTGGCCCAGTGGCAGGACGGGGCGGGGCGCGGAGAGCCCCCCAGCCTGGGACCCCTTCGCGGGGCGCGCCCAGAAACACGGGCACGGAGTGTGGACACGCGTGTGCCCCCGCACCATGGGCAAGCAGGCACACGTGTACACACACGCACACACGTACACACGTACACACTTGCACACGCGTGTGCCGGGGGCTGGGGCCGTGCTGCGCCCGGCCGGGAGCCGCGGACAAAGCCCGAGCTGCAACGTGGCGGGAGCAGGCCCCGGGCAGACCCCGGGCGGGGCGCTCCCAACAAAACGCTTTTTCAGCGAATTTGCCTGGCTCAGCAGAACGCTAATCCCCAGGCCGGCCTCCCGGCTGAGATAACAGGCTTCTGGCACCGGCGCGGAGCGGGAAGAAATATGGGCTCTCTGGGAAAACACAGGCCGAGCACATTTTTTCCCATTTTTTCCGCCGCGGAGCCGAGCCGAGCCCCGCGCGGGGCCCAGCCGCCTCCCCGCAGCCGGTCTGGCTCGCTGGGCCCGCGCCAACCCCGCCGCCGCGCGACCACAGCGCCCCCTGGCGGCCGGGCCGGGCCTGGCATCTGTGAGGATCCCGGCCCGCTCCCCGCCCTGCCTCCCGGGGCTCGGCGCCCCCAGACCGAAGCCCGCCGGGAAGTGCCCCCGACCCCCACTGCCCCAGGAGCCCCGGGCCCTGAGACGGTGAGCTGGGGGCCCTCCTGTCTGCCCCCCAGCACCCGTGCCCCTCCCGCCAACGCCCTTCGCAGGGTGACCCCTCAGGCGTCTCTCTGCACCTCGCACCCCCTTCCCGGCCGCCCCACGGCATGCACAGCTGCCCCCGGGCAGGGGATCCCCATCTTCCCCAGCACCCCACACCCTGGCCCCGACTCAGCTGGCTCCCGGGACCCAGCAAGGCCGTAGCCGAGGCGTCCCGCCACCCCTCCCCTCACAGGAGGGGAGCTGGGGCCAGTACCCGCAGCCACTCTCCTGTCCTGGGGTCACTCGGGGTGCTGGGCCCCGGAGGCCACGCTGGGCTTGGGGCGAGCACCCCGGGCCCGGCCTCCAGCGTGCGGAGGGGGCACTGAGCCGCCCAGCCCAGCACCCGGTCTGAGAGCAGCGGCGAGGGAGGGGGGCAGGCGCCCACGGGGGAGGGACCCACGGAGGAGGGAACCCCATGGAGGGAGGGAACCCCACGGGGGAGGGAACCCCACGGGGGAGGGACCCCTACGGGGGAGGGGACCCCATGGAGGGAGGGACCCCATGGAGGAGGGGACCCCATGGAGGGCGGGGACCCCACGGGGGAGGGGACCCACGGAGGAGGGAACCCCATGGAGGGAGGGACCCCACGGGGGAGGGACCCCACGGAGGGAGGGACCCCACGGAGGGAGGGACCCATGGAGGGAGGGACCCACAGAGGGAGGGGACCCCATGGAGGGAGGGACCCCATGGAGGGAGGGACCCACGGAGGGCGGGGACCCCATGGAGGAGGGGACCCCATGGAGGGAGGGACCCCATGGAGGAGGGGACCCCACGGAGGGAGGGACCCCACGGAGGGAGGGACCCCATGGAGGAGGGACCCCACGGAGGGAGGGACCCCACGGAGGGAGGGACCCCATGGAGGGAGGGACCCACGGAGGGCGGGGACCCCATGGAGGAGGGGACCCCATGGAGGGAGGGACCCCATGGAGGAGGGGACCCCACGGAGGGAGGGACCCCACGGAGGGAGGGACCCCATGGAGGAGGGACCCCACGGAGGGAGGGGACCCCACGGAGGGAGGGACCCCACAGAGGGAGGGACCCCATGGAGGAGGGACCCCACAGAGGGAGGGGACCCATGGGGGAGGGGACCCCACGGAGGGAGGGACCCCACGGAGGGAGGGACCCCATGGAGGAGGGACCCCACAGAGGGAGGGGACCCCACGGGGGAGGGACCCACGGAGGGAGGGGACCCCACAGAGGGAGGGGACCCCACGGAGGGAGGGACCCACGGAGGGAGGGGACCCCACGGAGGGAGGGGACCCCACGGAGGGAGGGACCCACGGAGGGAGGGACCCCACGGAGGGAGGGACCCCACGGAGGGAGGGACCCCACGGAGGGAGGGGACCCCACAGAGGGAGGGACCCCATGGAGGAGGGACCCCACAGAGGGAGGGGACCCATGGGGGAGGGGACCCCACAGAGGGAGGGGACCCCACGGGGGAGGGACCCACGGAGGGAGGGGACCCCACAGAGGGAGGGGACCCCACGGGGGAGGGACCCACGGAGGGAGGGGACCCCACGGGGGAGGGACCCACAGAGGGAGGGGACCCCACGGGGGAGGGACCCACGGGGGAGGGACCCACGGAGGAGGGGACCCCCCCGGGGGGCGGTTTGGGGGCTCACAGAGGCAGGAACAGCCAGGCAGCCTGGGAAGGGCCAGAAGCCAGTGTGTGACCTGCCAGTGGGGGGACAGCAGGCCCCGTGCGGGTGCAGGTGTGAGTGTGTGTGTGTGTGTGTGTGTGTGCGTGTGTATGTGTGTGTCAGGGTCAGGGAGAGTGTGGGACTCGAGGGTGTGGGGAGTGAGGGCAGGCGTGGGTGAGGGCGGGCTGGGTGCAGGCGGGTGTGGGGAGTGAGGGCCGGCGTGGGTGTGGGCGGGTGCTGGCTGAGCAGCGCCCTGGGGGCCCGAGAAGCCAGGCGTGTCCTACACGTGCGGGAGCTGCTGGCGCGATCAGGTCTTTCCAAACACGCGTGTTGTACTGACTCCAGAGAGGAGGGAGGGAGAGAGGCCTCAGTGGTGAGAGTCACAGACCGGCTGCCTCCTGCACACCCCATCGGGACGGAGCCCGCACCCAGGCCTGCGCCCCATCGGGACGGAGCCCGCACCCAGGCCTGCGCCCCATCGGGACGGAGCCCGCACCCAGGCCTGCGCCCCATCGGGACGGAGCCCGCACCCAGGCCTGCGCCCCATCGGGACGGAGCCCGCACCCAGGCCTGCGCCCCGCCCGGGAGCCGCCCGTGACCTCCTGGAGCCTAGGTCATTGCTCAGCCCCTGAGCCCGCCGTCCCGACAATCGCAGTTTTTAAAGGAAGACCTGTACCCCTCCTGCCCGTGCACACGCGTGCACACCCACACACGCGTGCACACCCACACACGCCAGGCCTGCTGTGTGCAGAGGGGCCCTCCTGCCCCCAGGACAGAAGAGGGGACGGGGAGGGGGGAAGGGAGGTGGAACCACAGTGGGAAGGGGCTCTGTGCTCGGTGCATTCCCCCTCGCTGGGCCCCATCCTCAGCAGAGGACACTGTGCCCGCAGTTCAGAGATAGGCCACCAGGGGGCATGCAGACCTCAGAAATGTGAGGAGGGAGGAGGCGGCGCCAGGAAGGAAGCTGGCAGCAGGCAGGGAGCAGGGGAGAGGGGGCAGGGCGCAGGGGGCTGGGGGAAGGGGGAAGGTAGCAGGGGGCAGGGGGCAGGGAGCAGGGGGCAGGGAGCAGGGGGCAGGAAGCTGGGGACAGGGGAGCATGGGGACCCCAACACGCTGTCCCTGCGGGCCGGTGGCCATCCAGCTTGGCCGCTGCCTGTCCCTATTTCCACGTGAGCGGCCACAGAGCCGAGTGCAGGGCAGTAACCAGCCGCCAGGACCCGGGGCGGCGGCCCCAGGACAGCGAGGGACCCCCGTGGGGTCGGCCACCGACAGCCACCTCTCCGCGGCCAGCGAGAAGCGTGTGGGCACCTGTGTGAAACCCGGCTCACGGGGGCGCCCACACCAGCCGCTCAGCCCCGCGCCCTCGAGCAGAGGCACTGGGGTGCCTGGGCGGGACGGGTCCCATCCCGGGAAGAGCCAGGGGGCACAGCAGGGCCCGGGAGCCGAGCAGGGAGCCACCAGGAGAAGGAACAGCCTCGGCCGTGTCCACAGCGGGCCCAGAGCGGCCGCGGCCCCCGGACACGCGTCACCGTGAACACGCCACCCGCGTCCCGGCCCTGGCTCCTGGGTGGCACGGCGCCCAGGCACCGAGAGCCCGCGGTTTATTCCCGGTCGGGCACACGCCCTGTGTGGACGGTCAGCAGCCGCCGGCGTCCCAGCCCCCGGGCGCCACCCAGCGGGGTCCCCTCGGACCGGGGGCCCACGTGCAGGCCGGTCGAGTCCCTCCAACCGCAGCCCGGCCCATGGCCACGTCCTCCCTCCCTCCGGCCCAGCTCAGCCGCCTCCCCAGGAGGCCCTCCCAGCCCACCCTCAGGCCTGCTGTCCCACTGCTCCCATCCTGCTGGTACCAGAGCTGGGGATGGGGACCCCTCCTCCGGCCCCCGACATCGAGGCAAGACCCGGCCCGTGGCCAGCAGAGGGGGCCGTCAGGGGGCCCCATGCAGGCGGCTCCGCCCACCCCCCCACGCCCACACGGCGGAGAGAGGCCCCGGGCGCCGTGGCGGCTGCTGGTACGTACCATCCAGAAGAGGGTCCCCGTGGCCAGGGCGACGTACTGCTCGATGGTGGACAGCACGCTGAAGATGAGGCAGACCAGCACGATGAGGAAGCTGCAGACAGCAGACATGGTCAGCCCGGCGGCTCCTGGGGCCGCCCGCCCGCCCCACAGGTGTCCCCCCCCAGGTGTCCCACCAGGCGCCCTCCCCCCCAGCTGTCCCCCCAGGTGTTCCCCCCTCAGGCGCCCTCCCCCCCAGGTGTTCCCCCCCAGGCGCCCTCCCCCCAGCCCCAGGCGCCGAGCCCCGTCCCAGCCCCCGGCGCCCACCGGCCGTGGACCAGGCGGTGAGGGCTGCCCGGCACCCGGTGGGAGCTGACCCCCCGCCAGGGACAGGCCTTCAGCCAGACAGTGCACCCCAGGTCCCTGCAGGGTCCCCACGGCCCTCCCCAAGGACGGACGGATGGACAGACCGCTGCTGCCTTCTGGGCTGTGACCTTTCTCAGCCCTGAAGCCGCCCTGAGGCCGAGGGACCGGACCCCGGCTCCCGGACCGGCCCCCCCCATCCCAGACCCCGGGCGCTGCCCAGGACCACGGGCCCAGGGGGTGCCTGCCTTCGTGTCCCTGACACAAGTCAAAGCATTTCCGCCTCCCTGCACCCCCCGAGGCCCTCTGCCACTCCCAGGACCAGGGTTCGGGACCCGGGCAGCATGCCGCCAGCACCGGGTCACCGTCAGGCGCACACCTCATGCTGCTGCCCCCTCAGCCTGCACGCCCACCCCCGCCCCGGCCCGGCTCAGCTCCCCCCTCGGGGGCGTGGCCTCGGCGGCGGCCTCCGGGCTATGAGGGGCCGAGAGAGCGTCTCTCGTCTGCACGGCCCGCTCTCGCCCACGTCTGGCGTCCTCCCTGCCCAGACGCCGGCTGGCGACCTGGCTGCGGCCACGGCCGGGGCAGCCTGGCCTGGGGCACCGGAGGCCGCGGGCGGGACCGTGAGTGCGGGGAGGGTCCCGGCCCCGTGTGGCTCCGCGGTGGGAGGCGCAGTGCTGGCGGCAGGCGGGACCCCCACGCGTGAGCCTGGGGCTCGGAGCCCGAGGGCGTGGCGCCCCCTCCTGCCGGTGCAGGCGAGCCCGGCCCTGTCCCAGCCGGAGTCCCGGCTCTGAGGCCAGGCAGCCCCACCTGAGAGCGGGCACGGAGGCCCGGAGCGCGGGGCGGCCCTTTCCCAGCAGGCCGTGGGGGAGGCGGGGGAGGGGGGCCCAGGCTGCACGCCCCGAGCCCAGCAGGCGGGTGAGCGTGGCAGGAGGAGGCCCCGCCAGGGGGAGGGCCCGGTGGGAACAATGCCCGGCCTGTGCCAGGGGCCGAGCCGCCTCCGGCTGTGACCGCAGCCCGGCCCGGACGCCCGGCTTATCGGGCATCGCCCGCGCCCGCGGCCCCAGGTGACCGAGCACGCGGCGCCCGGAGCCCTGCCAGGACGAGGACCAGACTCCAGCCCGGCCCCGCCCACCAGCCCAGGCCTGTGCCTCTGAGAAGCGGCAGCCGGGGCAGCCAGGAGGGCAGGAGGGGCCTCCCTCCACCTTCACCGCCCCCGGGAGGCTGCGGGGGGAGGGGGGACGGGCTGGGGTGGGCTTCGGGGAGAGGCCCGCCCTCGGGGTCCCCCAGCCGCGCTCCCAGCCGCCCCATCCCCAGTTCCTCCCACCCCCCACGCCTGGCTACGGGCGGCCGATAAGGGTATATTTAGAAGGTGCCGGAGCACAGTCTGGAGGGACCTCGCAGATGGGCCTTCTCTGTCCCGAGGTACCACGTCCCCGAGAGGGGTCCTGGCCTCCTGCAGGTGCGCCTGCCCCTGACACTCCCCCGTCCGGCCTGCCTCTCGGGCGGAGGGTCCGGGAGCCCGGGCCTGGGCCCGGGCCGGCTGCCTCTGCCCACTGCCTCTGCCGGCTCCCGGCGGCACTGAATGGCCAGGGCAGCCGCTTCCTGCCACAGCACCAGGAGTGGGAGGGCCCTCAGGCGCCCCAGAATGGGCCTGCAGGTCCCTGGGGTGGGGGCCTGGATGGTGGCCTGGATGGTGGCCTGGGGCGGTGGCCTGGATGGTGGCCTGGATGGTGGCCTGGGGCTGTGGCCTGGATGGTGGCCTGGGGCGGTGGCCTGGGGCTGTGGCCTGGATGGTGGCCTGGGGCGGTGGCCTGGATGGTGGCCTGTGGCGGTGGCCTGGGGCTGTGGCCTGGATGGTGGCCTGGGGCTGTGGCCTGGATGGTGGCCTGGGGCGGTGGCCTGGGCCTGGATGGTGGCCTGGGGCTGTGGCCTGGATGGTGGCCTGGATGGTGGCCTGTGGCAGTGGCCTGGATGGTGGCCTGGATGGTGGCCTGTGGCAGTGGCCTGGATGGTGGCCTGGATGGTGGCCTGGGGCGGTGGCCTGGATGGTGGCCTGGGGCTGTGGCCTGGGGCGGTGGCCTGGATGGTGGCCTGGGGCTGTGGCCTGGATGGTGGCCTGGGGCTGTGGCCTGGATGGTGGCCTGTGGCGGTGGCCTGGATGGTGGCCTGGGGCGGTGGCCTGGATGGTGGCCTGGATGGTGGCCTGGATGGTGGCCTGTGGCAGTGGCCTGGATGGTGGCCTGGGGCGGTGGCCTGGATGGTGGCCTGGATGGTGGCCTGGGGCTGTGGCCTGGATGGTGGCCTGGGGCTGTGGCCTGGATGGTGGCCTGGGGCGGTGGCCTGGATGGTGCCTGGGCAGGGGCCTGGATAGTGGCCTGGGGCTGGCCCCGGGGGGAGGGTGGGCAGGGCCGCCCAGCACTCAGCACTGAGGGCCGGGGGTCTGTCAGGGGCGGGTCTGAGGGCAAGCGTCTGGGCGAGGCAGGCACTGGACCCTGGGCTTCCCGGGTCACCCAGGGACAGGCGGTGCTGCCACTCGAGCCGCCATGTGAGGGTCAGCGTGTCCAGGAAGCGCCTGCTTCCTCCCGGCGGCCGGCTGGGGACAGCCCGGGCCTGGGCGCCTCCTCCGCCTCATCTCCTCTCAGCTGTGCCCTTCGCCCCGAACACACACCGGGCCCACGCGTGTGCGAGGCTCGGGCCCGGGCCCGGGCTCTGCAGGTGGGGCCCACGCCGCCGGCCTGGCCCTGCCCCCGCCCCCGCGGACACAGTGAGGGGCAGCGAGGAAGGGCTGCTCTAGGAGGTAACGTATGAGCTCGGGCTGAGGATGGCTACTCCAGGCAGAGGTCACTGCCGTGCAAAGGCCCTGTGGCAGGGCTGGCAGATGGAGGCCAGGAGTGAAAGCAGGATGAGGACCTGGGGCGGCAGCGATGGGTGGGAGGCAGCCAGGCCCAGAGACCCTGCAGGCGGAGGACGGCCAGCTCCGAGCACCACGCCTTCCGGAGCTGCGGACACGGGCCCCGGGCTGGGCCCTGCCGGTGGTCAGCCGCACTCCTGGCCGGGCCGGAGACCCAGGCAGACGTCAGCAGCGCTGACCTTCCGTCCACACCGACACTGAGGCCGGAGGAGACACGGGGCTCGAGCCCCAGGAAACGGACTCGGATGCTGGACGCGTCCAGCAGGAGGGACGTCAGCAGCGGGTCCATCTGGCCACCACACGGCACCGCGGGCACCTCCCAACGGGCTGCCCACACCCCGGCCGCCCGGGAGCCGAGAGCCGGGCCCTCCTCTGTCAGGCCACTGGCCCGGGGCCAGGGAGCCGCACGAGGAGGAAGCAGAGGAAAAGGGGAACCGACGAGGACGGCCAGGCCTCAGCCGGAAACCCCGACTCCTCCGCCACCTCCCGCTGTCCTGTCTCCGACCGGGAGCTGCCACTTCCTGCCGCCGCCGGAGCAGAGACATCCTGGAGCAGCGCCCCCCCCCCCGGGACCCCGCCCTGCCCCGCACCCCGCCCCAGACCCCTGGCCGCCCGGCTCCCGGCCTGGCCCTCGGCAGGGGAAGGGAGCCCCGTCAGGGCTGGGGCTGGAGCTGGGGTCGGGGCCGGGGTCGGGGTCGGGGTCGGGGCCGGGGCTGGGGCCGGAGCTGGGGCTGGGGTCAGGGGTCGGGGCCGGGGTCGGGGCCGGGGTCGGGGCCGGGGCCGGGGTCAGGGGTCGGGGCTGGGGTCGGGGCCGGGGTCGGGGCTGGGACCGGGGTCAGGGGTCGGGGCTGGGGTCGGGGCTGGGGTCGGGGCTGGGGCCGGGGTCCTGGGAGCAGAGACGGGAACAGGTCTGGGAGCGGATGGTCAGGGGCCAGGACAGTGGTGAGAGTCCACAGCTGCGAGCTGCTGAGTGGACACAGGTGGTGTTCTCCCACACGGGCCACATGAGGGGGGACGTTAACCCGTGAGGGACCCCCACGATGCACGCCCCCGTGTGCGCTGTGCTCTCTTTCCATCTTGCCGGCCAATCAGAGCGTCATCACCTGACCCTCCGGCGCCGGACTCGGACCCCCGGGTCCCGGGTGCGGCGAAGGGCTGGCCGGCAGCCGGTGACCTGGCCCCGCGTCCCCGTCACCAGAGTGGCTGGACCTGGGGCCACGGGAAGCCGGGCCGCCGGGGGGGAGGGGAGACGGAGCAGCCGCCGTAGAACCGGGGGGACTTGGCCCGGCGGCCCCCCTTCTGGGCACAGCAGCCCCGGCGGAAGGCAGGGCCGGGGGGGGGGGGGGCGGGCCGTGAGCGTGGCGGCCTCGCCCCACAGCCGGGGAAGGGAGCCCACGCCCGTCCGTGGGCGAAGGAACAACACGGTGTCACGGAGGCCGTGGGCGGACCGGCCCAGGGAAACGCCGGCCACGGCCGAGGTTTCTGAGGCCACGCCCACGGGACCACGGCGCCGCCAGAGCCGCGGACGGGACACGGTGGGGCCGGGGCTGGATCCCCAGTGGGGGGCGTGCAGGGGCAGCCGGTCCATGGCGCTCTCTCCTCAGGGGTGTTTCTCCCTCTCCCTGCCTCTGACACCGACGGGGGCAGAGCTCAGTCTGGGACCACGGAAAGTTCCGGAGAGGGTGGCGGTGGCGTCGGCACAACACGGACGTGCTCCTCGCCTGAGCCGTGCACGTGGCGGTGGCCACGGCCGTCAGTTCCAAGTTGTGTGTTTCCCCACATTAGCAATTTCCACACTTCCCTTCTCGTTCAAAAGGGCGGTTGATTGAAGAGGGGGAAAAAGGCAAAAAGGTAAGGTTAAAAATGAAGAAAATAAAAAGGCCATGACAATGTAGGTGGGCCGGGCCGGCGAGGCTCAGCGGCTGAGCATCGACCCAGGAACCAGGAGGCACAATGCGATTCCGGAGGCCGGAGCGCAGGCCCGGGGCGCGGGCTCCCTCCCCAGCGGGGGGCGTGCAGGAGGCAGCCGGTCCATGACCCTCTCTCAGCATGCGTGCCTCTCTCCCTCTCCGTCCCTCTTCCTCTCTGACATCAATAAAAACATATTTTAAAAACAAAGTGATGGCCCTGCCTAGTGTGGCTCAGTGGATAGAGCATCAGCCTGTGGGCTCAAGGGTCCCGGGTTCGATTCCGGTCGGGGGCATGTTCCTTGGTTGCGGGCACATCCCCGGGGGGGGGGGGCGGTGTGCGGGAGGCAGCTGGTCCATGTTTCTAACTCTCTCTCCCTCTCCCTTTCTCTCTGTAAAGAGGTGACACCTAATGAGGGAGGTGACTGCGCTCAGGCGGACTCATGGCCTTGCGGAGGCGGAGAGAGGCCAGCTCCCGGGGCAAGGGCGGGGTGGGGGCGTGGGGTCAGGGGTCACAGGACACCCGGACAAACAGGGCGAGGCCGAGCCCGTGGGCGGGCGCTCTAACCACTGGGCAACACTGGCCAGGGCGTCTCCGTTCACACGGCCAAGCACAGCCCTACCCGCACCGGGGCCGTGGCACTGCAGCCGGGTCTCTGTCCCTGAGCGCCGCCTCCCCAGGCACCGCCACGACCTCTCCCTCCCGCCTCGTGCCTTCCCGGTTCCGGCCCCGCGGGCCCCGCTGGCCGCCGGGTCACCGCCCTCTGCCCGCCCTCGGACGCCGTATCCCGGTCCTGCCTCCCTGGGCGGCGGCGGCGGCCAGGAGGGGAAGCGCGGGGCCGCAGGCGTGCACGGGTCCTGCCTGCAGACACCAGATGCCATTTTTACCGACGGCGGCCGCTCCGGATAACCGGCTTCAGAGAGAGAAGACGAGCGGCCGGCGGGGTGGGTGGATGCAGGGTGGTGTCCTCAGACGTCCCAGGACGGACGAGCGGTCTCTCGGTTTTACTGCCCCCCCCAGGTCACACGTGCAGGTGCACACGGACGACACTGCTGTCACACGTGTGGCCATGACACGGGGAGACGGAGGCACAAGCAGGGAGGCCAGTGGTCAGGGGGGTCCAGCTGTGGGCCCGCCGCTCACCATGACGGCACCAGGTGCTTCCACATACACATGCCAGACACACATGGGTGCACGCACATGTGTTGTCACGTGTGCGCTCGTATACACGTCACATGTGTGCAGTCGCACACACACATGCACACACTGCCCTGGAGGCACAGACAGCAGGCCCGCCGGGTGGGGTGGGGTCATTTGCAGATTGTCTGCACGTCTCCGCTCAGCTTGTCCGAGGTTCATCATCAGACGATGCCCCTCCCGGCCCCGGTCCCCGTGGCGGCGGGCGGGGCCGGAGCAGCGACCGCAGAGGCGGGGGCGCCCCCTGTCCCTGCGCCTCCTCCCAGCCCGGCTCTGCCCACGCGCGGGAGGACAGGAAGCCGAGCGGCGGGCACTTCTCCTTCGTGCGCTCAGAGCAGCTGAGAGCAGCCCAGGAACTCCCGCGCCCTCTGCCCAGATCCACCAGCGCCCCCACTTCCTGCGTCAGCGCCCGTCCCCCCGGCGGGCTCTCCGGGCTCCCAGGCCCAGCGGGGGCGCCTGCCTGCTCCCCAGGCACGGCCTCTGCCGAGCACGGGACCCGGACGTGTCCACCCGGACACTCGAGCACTGCCCAGTCCCGCCAGCTCGCCTTCCCGGTGACGGCGCCCCCGTCTCTCGGCCCTGCGCCCGAGCTGCCGACCTTGGCGTTCTGAGGTGCTCAGCGCGCTGCGTGGCCTTGTCTGCTCCTCGGCGATCAGATCGGGCCTGTGTCCGGCCGCCGAGCTCCCGGCCTGGGCCTGCCGTCCCTGGGGAGGGGCCCTCCCCCGCGGGAACCGGCCTGTGGTGGCTCTGAGCCACGGATGGCAGCCGCCTCCCACCTGGCGCCCCGTCCCCCCCCCGACACGCCGGTGGGCCGCGGGCACGCGGGCCTCGGGGTCATGACCTAGGCCCGTGGTCGGCAAACGGAGGCTCGCGAGCCGCAGGCGGCTCTCTGGCCCCTGGAGTGTGGCTCTCCCACAAAATGCCACGGCCTGGGCGCGTCTGTGTTGAAGACGCGGCGTTAGAAGACGTTTAAGTTTAAAAACTGTGGCTCTCCGAAGGAACGTCAGTCGTTGTGCTGTTGTATTCGGCTCTGTGGACCAAGGAGTTTGCCGACCACTGGGCTAGACGCTCCCACCACACGTGTGCTCTGATCCGCTCCGGGTGTCCCGCCTCTGCTGGCACACGGGCAGGGAGAGCAAGAGCGAGAGAAACACCAATGAGAGAATCGGACCGGCTGCCCCCTGCACGCCCCTCACGAGGATGGAGCCGCGCCCGGGCCTGTGCCCGGCGGGAATGAACCCTGACCTCTCGGCTCCTGGGTGTTATTTTCAATGCTCATCCCGGGCCTCATGGCTGGACGGGCCGCAGTGCTCACTGTATCTCGGCGAGGTGCTCACGTCAGCACCGTGCTCACAAGGTGAGGCTGGCCGCTCGCCCGTGGAGGGGGAAGGAGGGAAAGGGGGATGGGGGGAGGGCAGTGAGGGCGGAGGAGAGAGTAGACCTCCCCGGGGCCTGTGCTGGGCCCCCCCTGGCCCTGCCTGTGGCCGTGGGCCCCCCGTGTGGCTCCGCCCGCACAGGTGGAACCAGGGCTGAGGCGCTGTGCCCCCCCCCCTGGGGCCTCCGGCTGGCAGCGCGGTGGGCGCACACCAGGCGGAGGGAGGAGCTTGGCCTGGCACGCCGGTGCCCGTGTGACGGTCAGGGTGGGCAGGGAGCGGGCAGTGGGAGGGCCAGGGCTGGGGGATGAGCAGGACAGGCAGAGGGGCTGTGGGCCCCCTGGGGAAGGCCCTGCTGCAGGGAGGGCCCATGGGCGTGCTGACCAGCAGCCCCATGACCGAGACCGCCCCGGAGTGGGCACCCAGGGACCCACACCGGGTGGTCAAACGGAGCCTGAGGCTCCTGGCAGCGGCGGCTCGCAGACGCCCGGGACGCCGAGGGTCCGCGCGGTGAGGGACATCGATGCCACGGGCTTCGAGGCCGAGGGACCGACCGCCTCCGGGAGGAAGGCCCAGCCCCGGGGGCGGACCCCCTGCCCCGGGTCCCCAGAGCGGGGGGCGGGGGGGCATTGAGGGGCGGGCTCCGGAGGGCGGGTGCTGGGGCGCTGGGGCGGGCAGGGGCGGCCCCTCCAGCAGGGGGAGCTGGAAGGCGGGGAGCCTCGTGCTCAGGCCCCACACAGAAGTGACCCCAGGCCTCCGGGGCCTGAACGAGAGGAAACAACGGACACAGCCTCCCGGGGAAATCAGAAGCTCGTGGCCCCCCGTTCGGCTGGGGGCCCTGAGACATCCGGAGCCAACGCCCCCCGCCCCCCCGGAGGCCCCGTCTGCGGTGGAGGCCTCGGTGTCCCGGCGCCGGGACGGGCAGCGAGCCGGCCTGGTCCAGTCTCCGCAGCGGAGGGCGCGGCCTGTGGGTGGCACTGCCCGGCCCGCGGGCGGCACGGCGCGGGCAGAGGCCTGCCCGCTCGCCGGGGGACCTGCTTCGGCTGCCCTTGGCCGGGCCGGGAGGCAGTGCCCTCGTCCCAGCCTGGGGCGCCCCCCCGCGTTCCCCGCTCCCCGGGGAAACGGGTCAAATTACCAGCCAGGCAGGTGGCACCGGGGACCGTCCGAGCCAGAGCCACCCGGCGAGGCTCAGCGCCCGCCACCGCCAGCCGGGCCGGCGATGCCCTCCCCGGCCCCGCAGGCTGCACAGCTCCAGGCACGCTGTGTGTGTGTGTCCGCGCAGGGAGCCCGGGCTGCAGGCACGCCGGGCCAAGGCGCTGGGTTTGATTTATTCAAAGCGGCCAGGTCAGGGCCCCGTCGAGAACAGACTGTGCAAGACACACAGGCCAGGCCACTGGGGCTGCCGGACAATCACCGCCGGACAGACGGCCGGACTGACAGACAGGACCTGCTGATGGACGGGACAGGGCGCCCCCAGCAGCCACTGCGCGCCGGGGCCGAGACGCAGACAGGCACGGTCCTGCCGAGAGGGGGTCGGGGAGCTCGAGGCGGGGTCAGAGCTCGGCCCCTCCAGAGCTCCAGGATGGCCGCACCCCAAGGCCGTCTGGGGGGGCGGGCGGAAGGGCCCAGGCGCCCCGGGCAGCGTGACTTTGAGGTGGCCGAGCTTGGCAGGAGGAGGACGCGATAAGAGCAGGAGGCAGGGCCCGGCCGCAGCGCCCCGGCCGCCCCTCCCCCGGCCAAGGGCAGCTGGAACATTCCAGCGCGGCCAGGAGGGGCGGAGGCCTCACCTCCTCGGAGCTCAGCAGGGCCCTTGAGCGGCCGCTGGTCCGGAGAGATGGGCAGGAAGCAGCCCCTGCCGGGCTGCGTGGCCTGCAGGGCCCGTGTCCCCGTGTCCCTGTGACCCCGTGTCCCCGTGTTTCCCTGTGTCCCCGTGTCCCCGTGTCCCCATATCCCCGTGCCCCATGTCCCCGTGTCCCCACATCCCGTGTGTCCCCGTGTGTCCCCGTGTTTCCCTGTGTACCCGTGTACCTGTGTCCCCGTGTACCCATATCCCCGTGTCCCATGTTCCCGTGTCCCATGTCCCATGTCTCCGTGTCCCCGTGTCCCCACAGCCCGCGTGTCCCACCCAGCGAGGAGGGGTGGGCCTCCCCAGAGACCAGGGAGGCCAGCCTGTCTCCCCAGGGTGCCCAGCAACTTGGGCCGGGCGACATGTCAGATTCCCACTCACCACACACACGCCGGGGCCTCCTGGACCCACCCCGCTCCCCGGCCCCAAAGGCCCCCCACAGCGCTCACCCACCCCCACCCAGCAGCTCCAGAGGCTCAAACCAGGGGGGACCCCGCCCCTAAGACGCTCAGGGGCTGTTTGGTGCCTGGGCCGAAACCCGGCCTCCTGGGTGGGCTGCAGGGACCCCACTTAACCCCTGCGGCTGAAACGGCCCTCTGTCCGCTGTCCATCCACCTGTCCATCCACCTGTCCGCCCCCACGGCCCTGGGCCCGGCTTCCCAGCTGTTTGATTCTCAGGGGGTCACCAAGGAGCCCCCATCACACTGGGTCCCGAGCTCCACAGGCTGAGCGCACCCTCCTGCTCGCCCTGCGCCCAGGGGCCTGGAGAGGAGAGGACCCCGTGCCGCTCGGCATGGCGGGTCCCGGGGTTGGGCCACGGCCGCTGGTCAGAACGCCCCACAGCTCTCACCAGGCCCCCAGCAGACCCTGCCAGACCCCGGGCCTTCGCCAGGAGCCAGACGGTCAGAGGGAGGAGGGAGTGTGAGTCTGAGGGGGACCGAGACCACGGCCCCCACACTGTCCAGCCCGGCCGCCCCCCTGGGGCCAGAGCCTGCACCTCGAGCCGTGACGCTGGCCTCGGGGGCGCACAGCGGGCCGCCCGCCTCGGACCCGGGCCCAGGCCGGGCTCCCATGCCCTCGGGGAGATGTGGGCCAGCCCATGGGACGGAGGAGCCTCCACCTTCTGCGTCTTGGGCGTCGACTCGCTGGCCCAGGACACAGAAGAGTGGTGTCACCGGGATGGACCACAGGGAGCGAATCCCCCTCCAGCCCAGGACAAGGCGGCCGGAGCCGCAGTGACCCTCTCGGAGCCCCTCTGTGGTCAGTGTGCCAGGGGCTGGGGATGGCTCCGTGCACCTGGCCATCCCTGCACCCACCCACTTACCTATCTGTCCACCCACCCACCCGTCCACCCACCCACCCGTCCACCCACCCACCTATCCTCCCACCCACCCACCCGTCTACCCACCCACCTGTCCCCCCACCCACCCACCCGTCCACCCACCCACCTGTCCACCCACCCACCCGTCCCCCCACCCACCGTCCATCCTTCCCCACCCACCTGTCCACCCACCCATCTCTCCATCAGCCCCCACCCACCTGTGCATCTACCCATCACCTCTCCATCTGTCTGTCTGTCCACCACCTACACGCCACCCAGACAAGACCTTCTGCTCTGGCTGTGGCCGCACGCTGGAGAGCTGTGTCCAGCTGAGCTCACAGGAGCCGGGCCTGGAACCCTGACCCCGTGGGCGGGGCACCCACAGGCACATGGCGCCATGGCATGGGGGGGGGGACTGTGCAGCCGGGAGAGGGACCCCTGCTGTGGGGGCCCCCCCTCCGCCCGCCCTGCTCCCGGCCTCGGCGTCAGAGAAGCCCCTCGGCGGTGAGCTGTCTGCTGGGCTCGGCCGCGTCGTGGCTGCCGCCCCTCCCCCCGTGACTCAGTTTCCCCCTCCGCAACAGTGCCCCCAGCTCAGCGTCCACCGTGGTCGGGAGGCCCAGGAGGTCGGGCCCGGGACGGTGGACAGGGCCCATGCCCTCCACACCCTCCCTGCCCGCTGCCGCTCCTGCAGGGTCTGAGGGTGCAGGAGCCTCCCGCCAGGCGGGCACCGGAGCCACCGGCCGGGCACGTGGCCGTCGGCGGGCCTCACTTCGGGGAAGGCGGGCGGCTCGGCCCAGCCAACCCCGGGGCCGGCGTCCAGCACGTCAATGATTAACACCACAAGGTGCCGCGGGCCGCGGGCAGCCCTGGGCCGGGCGGGGCACGGTGCCAGGCGTGAGAGCCTCGCCCCGTCCTCATCCTGGGAGCCTCGGGGACCCCTCCTCCCGGCCCCGGTTCTCCGAGCGGCCCCGAGCTCCGGGGACAGGGACACCCATCCGGGCCCCGGCCGCCTCGGGCGTCCCTCCCGCTCCCCATCCCCCCGGGAAGCCACCCGGCCAGATCCGGGGAGGCCGGGCGCGGGCGCCGCTGAGCGCACTTCCGAGGCCGAACAATCGGAAGCAGGAAGCAAGCACAGGGCGAGCGGAGACTTCCTCTGGGTGGGCCGGCCCACTTCCTCTCCGGCACGGCGTCCCAGGGCGCCCGCCCCCGGGGGACCTCTGGTCAGCGGCATGCAGCGCTGCCCGGCACCTCTCTGCCCACACGCCCGGCCCCTGCTGGGAGCTGGCACCACAGGGTGGGAGGCAGCCAGGCAGGTCCCCTCCAGGCCTCCCCCGGTGAGGGGCGGAGGGACCCCGTGTGCAGGTGACCCACCGCCCGGTGCTGGGTGTCTGCAGAGCCGCACTGCTGCAGGGCGGGGGGGCGGCGAGGGAGTCCCTTGAGGTCACTGCTCAGGACGTCCCGAGGCCAGCCGCTGGGCCTGGCGGGAGGGGAAGGGGTTTGAAGACCGGCCCCTGCCTTTGGGGACATGGCTCTCATCCCGGCTGCCATGGAGGCCCGCCCTCCCAGCACGAGGGCAGCACGCCGGGTACCACGCATCCCCAGAGGCCACAGGGGAGGCCGGCTGCCTGGCCCCACCTGCCTCACCTGCCCTGACGAGGCTCCAGGGCCGGGCCTGGCCCGCTTCCCCTCGGCCCCCGGGAGGAGACAGGGCCCTGGGTGCCCAGCTGGTCCCCCAGCCCCGGCCCGAGGGGCAGCGGGCCAGGCAGGGGCCGTGGAAGGAGGAGGCCGGCCCGGCTCGCTGAGTGAGGCTCCCAGGACAGAGGGAGGCTGGCACCGGACCAAGGGCACCGCGGGGCACCCAGCGCCCGGGCCACCGCGGGGAGGCTCCCCGAGGCCTGAACTTCCTGGTGCCCCGTCCCTGAGCAGTTGGGTGCCCTGCCCCGCCCCTGGCAGGCATTCCCCCCTCCCCCCCCCGCCTGGAGCACCTGCTAACGGCCGGGCAGGTGCTGCTGGGAGGCCCCTTCCTCCCGCTTGGCTTCCGGACGGACACCCGGCCGGTCCCTCTGCACCGCCCGCGCCCCGGTCCCTCTGCTCTGCCCAGGCTGCTCTGAGCGGGACCAGGTGCGAACACCCCGCCCCTCCCGCCCAACGCTGAGCCTCAGGGACACCGCCAGGCCCGCGCCCTGCAGGAGACCACCCAGGGGCCTGCGGGGCCCGGGGTCCGGGGGTCAGAGCACTGCGGCAGGGGCGCCACCCCTCCCCGGGCTCCCGAGCCGGGGCACCAGCCGCCCCTGAGGCATTCTGTCCCTGCACCCGAGGGCGTGCTCCTGGCACAGGCCCCTCCCAGAACGGTTAACACCTGGCGTCCTTCCCAGCCGGCTCCCCCACGCTCAGGCCTGGCAGGGCCAGCGGGGGCTCCGGCTCAGCCAGGGGTCCCTCATGCCTCCAGGGTCAGACCCGCCGTCTGAACTCGAAGGCGCCGGCTCCCGTGGTCCCCTCCCCGCTCCCCGCCTCCCCTCCCGGGCGGGGGCGCGCGGACGCAGGTGGCTCCTCGCGGCGGCAGAGCCGGGTCCGGCCCCGGGGCAGCCCGCCGGTACTCACACGGCGAAGTGGTAGACGAAGCACTTCCAGCCGGTCGGCCGCTCCAGGAAGTTGTAGACGCGGCCCTGGACGTGGGTGCGCGCCAGCAGCGGGCGGCGGGCGCTGTAGATGGAGACGCGCGGGTCCAGGCTGACGGGCGGCCGCGGGCCCGGGGCGGCGGGCAGGGCGCCGGGCGCGCCGGGCGGCCGCTCCTCCGCCAGCTCCAGCGCCAGGGGCGGCCTCCGGGCCGGGCCCGCGCTGCCCCTCCGGGCGCCCGGGCGGCCCCAGGCCCAGCCCCAGCGCTTCCCCTCGGGCCGCGGCGGGGAGGCGGCCATGGCGGAGCGGCCGGCGGCGGCGGCTCCGGGCGGCGGCGGGCGCGGGCACTGAGCGGCGCCTCTGGTGCCAGCCTCCCCGGCCGGTGCCCGCCCGCCGGGCTGGGGGCGGGCCGGAGGGGGCGGTGGCCACGGGTCCCGGGATGGCGCGCCCCGCCCCGGCCGGATGCCCCGCCCCTCCGACCGGCGGCTCGGGGCGCCCTGGCCCGGCGAACGGCTCACCTGCCGGCCGCCCGTCTGCCCGGCCCCGCCCCGCCCCGCCCCGCCCCGCCCCGCCCCGCCCCGCCCACCGGCCCGCCCACCGGCCCGCCCCGCCCACCGGCCCGCCCCGCCCACCGCCCCGCCCCCGGCCCGCCCCGCCCACCGCCCCGCCCCGCCCACCGCCCCGCCCACCGCCCCGCTCTGCCGGCCTCTGCCCGCCTGCGGCCGCCCCTTTGCCTTCACCTGTCTGCCCTGCTCGCCGCCCTCGCCCGCCTCCTCCCCGCTCCACCTGCTCCCCATCCGCACCTGTTGGCCCCGGCGCCCACGTGCTGGCTCCCACGGCCCCCGCTGGGCCCGGGCCAGGCCTCCTGCACCGGGAAGGAAGGCGCCGCCAGGTGCAGGGCCGGGCAGGGCGCGGGCGGCGAGGGCCGGGCACCCGTCACCCCGTCACCCCCTCCGAGTGGCTCCCGAGCGTCGAGTGGGAGCCGGAAGGAGGGGCGCCCTGAGGCTCTGGGCAGGCGCGGGCAACGGCGAGCAGACAGGCCGTGGGGCCGCCTGGCTCCCAGCAGCTCACCCCCCTGAGCCGGAGGCCGAGGGCTCCACGCGGAGGGCGGGCGTGTTCCGCGCCGCCTGGGGGTGGAGCCCCTCCCGTCTGACGCAGACCAGGGAGTCAGCAGGGAAGGGACCCGCTGCCACGGGCTTTGACGTCACATCGCGGGCAGAGAGCACAGCCGGCTTGGCTCAGGGGCTGAGCATCCACCTAGGAACCAGGAGGTCACGGTTCGGTTCTGGTCAACGGCACATGCCCGGTTGTGGGCTGGATCCCCAGTGTGGGGCGTGCAGGAGGCAGCCAATCCGTGACTCTCCTCATGGATGCTTCTCTCTTTCCCTCTGCCTCTCCCCCTCCCTCTCCCTCTGCCTCTCTCTCTCCCTCTCCCTCTCCCTCTCCCTCTCTCCCTCTGCCTCTCCCTCTCCCTCTCCCTCTCCCTCTCCACTCCCTCTCCCTCTCTCCCTCCCTCCCTCCCTCTCCCTCCCCGTCTCCCCCTCTCTCCCTCTCCCTCTCCCTCTCCCTCTCCCTCTCTCCCTCTCCCTCTCCCTCTTCCTCCCTCTCCCTCTCCCTCTCCCTCTCTTTCTCCCTCTCCCTCTCCCTCTCCCTCTCTTCTCCCTCTCCCTCTCCCTCTCCGTCTCCCTCTCCCTCTCTTCTCCCTCTCTCCCTCTCTTCTCCCTCTCCCTCTCCCCTCCCTCTCCCTCTCCCTCTCCCTCTCCCTCTCCGTCTCCCTCTCCCTCTCTTCTCCCTCTCCCTCTCTTTCTCCCTCTCCCTCTCCCCATCCCTCTCCCTCTCCCTCTCCCTGTCGCTGTCCCTCTCCCTCTCCCTCTCCCTCTCCCTCTCCCTCTCCCTCTCTCCTCTCCCTCTCTCTCTCCCTCTCCCTCTTCCTCTCCCTCTCCCTCTCCCTCTTCCTCCCTCTCCCTCTCCCTCTCCCTCTCCTCTCCCTCTCCCTCTCTCCCTCTTCCTCTTCCTCCCTCTCCCTCTCCCTCCTCCTCTCCCTCTTTCTCCCTCTCCCTCTCCCTCTCCGTCTCCCTCTCCCTCTCTTTCTCCCTCTCCCTCTCTTTCTCCCTCTCCCTCTCCGTCTCCCTCTCCCTCTCTCTCTCCCTCTCCCTCTCCCTCTCCCTCCTCCTCTCCCTCTTTCTCCCTCTCCCTCTCCCTCTCCGTCTCCCTCTCCCTCTCTTTCTCCCTCTCCCACTCCCTCCTCCTCTCCCTCTTCCTCTCCCTCCCCCTCTCCCTCTCCCTCCTCCTCTCCCTCTCTTTCTCCCTCTCCCACTCCCTCCTCCTCTCCCTCTCCCTCTCCCTCCTCCTCTCCCTCTCCGTCTCCCTCTCCCTCTCCCTCTCCCTCCCACTCTCCCGAAATCAATAAAAATGCATTAAAAATAAATAAACAAACCACGGGCAGAGCATGAACGGCACTGACACTCAGAGCCGCACGCACACGCGGCAGAAGGCATGTCCGTCCACAAAGGGCCTCCTGGCCTTGGGGTGTGCGGGACACTGTCCAGCGTCACTGTGACGGGAAAAGGGGCCGGGAAGGGACCGTGACCCCGGCCGGAGCGGGGGAGCCGGCGTCGGCTCCGCGGAGCCAAGGGGAGCCGGTGCGGGGCATGGGGGTGGGGACGGCCGGCGGGACTGACAAAGCTCCTCGTCCCATTGGACCAGCCCGTCGCTCCCGTCTGGGGGCGGGCCCAGAGACGGGAAAATGGGACATGATTGACAGGGCGCCCTTGTGTGCGTCAGCACAGCCTAGAAACAGACAGAAAGCCGGAGCCGGTGCAGGGGGTGGTGAAGGGGAGCTCCTGATCAACGAGAGCTTTATCGATAACCCGCGGCCAGGGGCCGGGTCAGGGTGGGGCTGCGGGGGCCGCCCAGGAGGCTCTGTGCTTCTGTGTGTGTTTCCAGGTTTTAAAAATCACAACAAGCCCCAGCCGGTGTGGCTCAGTGGATGGAGCGCCTGCCGTGGGCTGAGGCCCCGGGTTCGATTCTGGTCAAGGGCACCTACGTCGGCGGCAGGCTCCCCCGGCCCGGGCCCTGTTGGAGCTTGTGCAGGAGGCAGCCAATCAGTGTGCGTCTTTCCCATCGATGTTTCTTTCTGTCTCCCTCCCTCCCTCCCATTCTCTCCAAAAATCAATGGGAAAATATCCTCGGGTGAGTATTAACAACAAACAATAAGAATTAAATATGGCCGAAGCCGGTGTGCTCAGCAGATAGAGCCTCAGCCTGAAGACTGAAGGATCCCAGGTTCAATTCCGGTCAAGGGCATGTACCTTGGTTGAGGGCACGTCCCCTGTAGGGAGTGTGCAAGAGGCAGCTGATTGATGTTCCTCTCCCATTGATGTTTCTCTCTGTCTCTCTCTCTTCTCTGTAAAAAATCAATTAAAAAATTTTTTTTTAAAGAGTTAAATATAATTTACTAGAGGCCCGGTGCATAAAATTCGATCCAGGTGGGATCAAACATCCCTCTCACCATCCAGGACTGCTGGCTCCCAACCCCTTGCCTGCCTGCCTGCCTGCCTGCCTGCCTGATCACCCCCTCACCACTCCCCTGCCAACCAGATCGATGCCTAACTGCAACCCTGCCGGCCTGGTCCCCCCCAGCTGCCCTCCCCTGCAGGCCTGATGGTCCACAACTGCCCTCCCCTGCCAGCCATCCTGTGGTGGCCATCTTGTGTGCACATGGGAGCAGCCATCTTGTGTGCTGGAGTGATGGTCAATCTGCATATTTCTCTTTTATGAGATAGGATATAGGGAAAGGGTAAACCATAGAAAGGATTCCTTTAAGAAAATCGTAACAAGCAGCACCCAAGCACGGGGGCTCCTGGAGGGGCGTCCTGCTGCGGGAGCCTGCTCTGGGCCTGGCCCTGTCGGCACGGGACACGGGGGCATGGGGCGGTAGGAGGTTCCTGCGAGCTCAGAGGAGCTGGGGGGCGGCTGAGAGGAGGGAGGGCGGGTGCGCAGGTGGGTGGCCGGACTGAGCTTGGACGGGAGGGCAGGGGGCAGGGCAGGGCCAGCCACGGGGCAGGAAACGCCAGCTCACGGGGGGCGAAGGGGGGCGGGGTGTGGAGGTGTGCAGAGGGCCTGCCAGCCCCTGGCCCACTAGCTGCCCCCCAGGTCCCTGCCCCCGGAAAACCCACCTCCTCCCAGCCTGCGCGGGCCGAGCTCGCTCTGCAGGAACGCGCCCTTCCCGGCCTCAGAACGTTCTGGACACTCGCACTGGCCTTCCCCGGGCGGCATCTCTTTTCAACTCCTCACCCGAGGACATTTTCCCAGAGATTTTCAGAGCGCGTGGGAGAGGGCAGACAGAGGAAGCATCGTGTGAGAGACACACCAGCTGGCTGGCTCCTGCGTGCTCCCCGCCAGGGCCCGGGCCGGGGAGGACCTGCCTGAGGCGGCGCCCGCCACTCAGCAAGAACCTGACCCCGACGCCGAGGCCGAGGCCGAGGCCACGCTCCATCCACACGGCCTGGCCGGCAGCCCTTTCCCTCCCGCCGCTCGCCGTGCCCGCCCCCCGGGGGGTCGAGCCGGCTGCCCGCGTGGGGCCCACAGGCCCACACTCACCCCCAGCCGGGGCTGGGGCTGCGGGGCTGCAGGGGGGCCTCCCGTGTTCTCTGCTCTGAGGTGCGGTCATCTGACGTCCCCCCTTCCTGCCAGCCGCCTCCTGCGCTGGGCTCTGACGCTCCCAGAATGCCCAGGGGCACAGCCCGCTGGTCGGCAGCGGGTGCTCCGGGCAGAAAAGCCAGGTGTGGGATTCGGAATCGGCTCCCTCCGGGCGGCACATCGCTGAGAATTTGCATCAACTATTTGCACAACCAAGACATGAATCCAGCCCAGCCCATGTGGCTCAGTGGGTAGAGCATCGGCCTGCGGACTCAAGGGCCCCAGGTTCGTTTCCCGTCAGGGGCATATACCTTGGTTGCGGGCACATCCCCAGTAGGGGGTGTGCAGGAGGCAGCTGACTGATGTTTCTCTCTCATCTATGTTTCTAACTCTCTGTCCCTCTCTGTTTCTCTCTGTAAAAAATCAATAAAATATATTTTTAAAAAAGAAAATACATAAAATAAAATAAAATAAAATAAAATAAAAAAGACATGAATCCAGCCTGGCCAGTGTGGCTCAGGGGCTGAGCACTGACCTAGGAACCAGGAGGTCATGGTTCAATTCCCGGTCGGGGCCCAGGACTGGGGTGACAGGGCCAACAGGATGAATGAGGGAGAGGAGGTACAGGGGTGACTCAGCCAGCGGGCCGGTGTTTGGGGCGCCTACGGAGTTCCCAGCCTTCTGGGTGATGCCTGCGGTGGGGCGCGTGAGCGGAAGGAGAGGCCCTGCCTCGGGGGATAGTGATCTTGTTCGTGAGACACACAGGCCGAGGGAGAGGCCACAAGACAGCCTCACACGCTCTGCTGTACCCGCCCCCTCCCCCCACGCCCGTGAAAGAGTGTCCTCAGCCAGCACGTGGACACCCCGAGGCGGAACTGACTCACTCATCGCTGGGAGCCCAGGCGCCCAGGAGAGGTGATAGAGAGAGGGATGGGTGCGTGGGTGCATGGGTGGGCAGAGGAATGCAGGGATGGAGGGATGCTTAGAAGGATGGAGGGTGATGGGTAGCTTAATGGATGGCTGGGTGGACAGGTAGATGAATGGACAAATGATGGAAGCATGGATGAATGGATGGACAGAAGGATGGATAGGTGAGTGGGTAGATGGATGGATGGGTGGATGGACAGATGGTAAATGGATGGATAAATGGTTAGATGATGGATGGATGAATTGGTAGATGATGGATAGATAAATGGATGAATGGATGGATAGATTAATAGATGGTTGGATGGGTGGATAGATAGATGGTTGGATAGATGGATGATGGATAGTGGATGGACGGATGGATGGATGGATGGTGGATTAATGATGGATGGGTGGATGATGGATGTGGATGGATGGATAGATAGAGAATGGATGGATGGATGGGTGGTGGATGGATGAATGAATAGACAAATGGATGGTGGATGGATGGATGGATGGATGGTAGATGGATGGATGGATGATGGATGAATAGATGGATGGTGGATGGATGGATGGATGATGGATAGATGATAGATGGATGAATGGATGAATAGATGGATGGATTGTGATGGGTGGGTAGATGCATGAAGGGGCAGACTGATGAGCAGATGGATGAATGGACAGACAGATGGACAAAGACAAATGGATGATGGGTGGACTGATTGGTCCATGGATGGATAGTTGGATTGTGATATGTGGTAGAAGCATGGATGGGCAGTTGGATGGATGAGGGTGGGAGGGTGAGTGGGTGGTGTGCAGATGGACCACCTTCTCCCAATGCTTTGCACAAATGGCACCTTCCCAATAAGGTATTCTGCAACCAACCCATCCTATCTAACAAAGAGGGAATATGCTAACTGACCCTCACACTGTCTCAAAGATGGCGGCACTCACAGCCAATATGGAGGGAATATGCTAATTGATTGCCATGCCCTCAAAGATGGCAGTGCCCTCAGCTACAAGATGGCAACACCCACTCCCCTCAGCCCTGCTGGGGTGGCAGGCGCACAGCAAGGCTGGGCCCACCCCCAGGCAGGCCTGGCCGCTCCGCACGCCTGCCTCGAGTCCCTTCCCTGCAGCACCGCAGCCACCCAGGCCGGCCTGAGGCTCAGGTAACCAGGTCCAGCTGAGGCTTGCGCTGCCGGCAGTGGCAGCAGCAGAGGTGTGATGGGGTGTCACCTTCCCCTGATCACCTGGTTGCCTCTGCCCCTGAGGGCTCCCGGACTGTGAGAGGGGGCAGGTCGGGTTGAGGGACCCCCTCCAGTGCATGAATTTTCATGGCCCGGGCCTCTAGTCTATGTATGTAAAATCCTAATGTGCAAATAGACCAAACGGCGGAACAGCCAAACAACTGGTCGCTGTGACATGCGCTGACCACCAGGGGGCATCGAGGAACACGGCGGGCATCGGCTGTGGTGGGAAGGTGGAACAGGTGAGTGGGGTGCCGGTCGCTGTCATCGGGGTGAACCTCTAGTGACTGCTAAAAATTCTTTGCTAAAAATTCCTCGGCCCCACCTGCCACTGGCACCCGCTGCCAGTGCCCACCGCCAGCCCCTATTGCTTGGCGCTGTCAGCGGGTGTGAGCGGTGGCCGCGTCCCCGCTCGCCCCTCGGGGCTTCTCCACCTCCCCCTGCTCCTGAGGGGCCATGGGGCCGGCGCCATCGGTGCCCGGAGCGGCGGCAGGAGCCGGCGGCGGCAGACAGGGACCGGGCCGGGGAGGGGCCGGGCGGGCACAGAGGGTGGGCCGAGACCCGCCCTGTGCCCGCACAGCCTCGGGCCCACAGCTCCGTTCCAGGCCCGGGAACTCGTGCACGGGGCCCGGGTTAAGAATAAGATCCCCGGTTAGGTCTCTCCAGCCTCACCTTCTCCGCCGTTTTAACGTGATTTCTTTCTTCTCTGTGCTCATTTCCTGTTCACGGCCTGGCCCTGCCGGACGCCGGGCAGAGGGCGGCACAGAGACGGCACTCATTGGCGGGCTGACAACGAGCCGTGTGAGGGGGAGCTGAGGAGGAGGCTGGTGGGCAGGGGCCGCACAGAACGGGGGGCCCTCGGTGACGAACCCCAACACCTCCCTCCTGCCGTGGCCCAGGGCCTGCCTTTCCCGCCTCCGGGGTCCAAGACGGAGGGCGGGGCAGCCGAGGACCTGTGGTCCCCTGGCTGAGGGGGGGCCCTGGCTGAGGGTGGATCCCCTGGCTGAGGAGGGCCCCTGGCTGAGGGGGGGGGCAGCCGAGGACCAGTGGTCCCCTGGCTGAGGGGGGCCCCTGGCTGAGGGGGGGCCCTGGCTGAGGGGGGCCCCTGGCTGAGGGGGAGCCCCTGGCTGAGGGGGGGCCCTTGGCTGAGGGGGGCCCCTGGCTGAGGGTGGGCCCTGGCTGAGGGGGGGCCCCTGGCTGAGGGTGGATCCCCTGGCTGAGGAGGGCCCCTGGCTGAGGGGGGGCCTCTGGCAGAGGGGGGCCCCTGGCTGAGGGGGGGCCTCTGGCTGAGGGGGGCCCCTGGCTGAGGGGGAGCCCCTGGCTGAGGGGGGGCCTCTGGCTGAGGAGGGCCCCTGGCTGAGGGGGGGCCTCTGGCTGAGGGAGGGCCCCTGGCTGAGGGGGGACCCTGGCTGAGGGTGGGCCCCTGGCTGAGGGTGGGCCCTGGCTGAGGGGGGGGCTGGGGCCCTGGCTGAGGGGGGCCCCTGGCTGAGGATGGGCCCTGGCTGAGGGGGGACCCTGGCTGAGGGGGGGCCCCTGGCTGAGGGGGGCCCCTGGCTGAGGGGGGCCCGTGGCTGAGGGGGTCCTCTGGCTGAGGGGGGGCCCTGGCTGAGGGGGGCCCCAGGCTGAGGGGGGGGCCCTGGCTGAGGGGGGGGCCCTGGCTGAGGGGGGCCCCTGGCTGAGGATGGGCCCTGGCTGAGGGTGGGCCCTGGCTGAGGGTGGGGGGCCTGGCTGAGGGTGGGCCCTGGCTGAGGGGGGGTCCCTGGCTGAGAGGGGACCCTGGCTGAGGGGGGGGGCCCTGGCTGAGGGTGGGCCCTGGCTGAGGGGGGGTCCCTGGCTGAGGGGGGGTCCCTGGCTGAGGGGGGGGGCCCTGGCTGAGGGTGGGCCCTGGCTGAGGGGGGGCCCCTGGCTGAGGGGGGGCCCTGGCTGAGGGGGGGCCCTGGCTGAGGGTGGGCCCTGGCTGAGGGGGGGGGCCCTGGCTGAGGGGGGCCCCTGGCTGAGGATGGGCCCTGGCTGAGGGGGGACCCTGGCTGAGGGGGGGGGCCCTGGCTGAGGGTGGGCCCTGGCTGAGGGGGGGTCCCTGGCTGAGGGGGAGCCCCTGGCTGAGGGGGGGCCCCTGGCTGAAGGTGGGTCCTCTCGCTGAGGGTGGGCCCCTGGCTGAGGGTGGGCCGCTGGAAAGCAATGCCAGGCAGACAGAGCGGAGGGACCAGGGCAGCTCCACGGGGCGTGGCCGGGGCCTGGGCAGAGGGGAGGCTCCGGGGCTGCTGAGGAAGCAGCTGGAAGGCTGGCCGGCTGGACAGGGGGCCAGCTGGGCAGGGGGCGGGCTGGACAGGGGGCCGGCTGGACAGGGGGCGGGCTGGACAGGGGGCGGGCTGGACAGGGGGCGGGCAGGGCAGGGGGCCGGCTGGGCAGGGGGCCGGCTGGGCAGGGGGCAGGCAGGGCAGGGGGCAGGCAGGGCAGGGGGCCGGCTGGACAGGGGGCAGGCAGGGCAGGGGGCCGGCTGGGCAGGGGGCGGGCAGGGCAGGGGGCCGGCTGGACAGGGGGCGGGCAGGGCAGGGGGCGGGCAGGGCAGGGGGCCGGCTGGGCAGGGGGCGGGCAGGGCAGGGGGCCGGCTGGACAGGGGGCGGGCAGGGCAGGGGGCCTGCTGGGCAGGGGGCCGGCTGGGCAGGGGGCCGGCTGGGCAGGGGGCCGGCTGGGCAGGGGGCGGGCAGGGCAGGGGGCCGTCTGGGCAGGGAGCGGGCAGGGCAGGGGGCCGGCTGGGCAGGGGGCGGGCAGGGCAGGGGGCCGGCTGGGCAGGGGGCCGGCTGGGCAGGGGGCGGGCAGGGCAGGGGGCCGGCTGGGCAGGGGGCGGGCAGGGCAGGGGGCCGGCTGGGCAGGGGGCGGGCAGGGCAGGGGGCAGGCAGGGCAGGGGGTGGGCAGGGCAGGGGGCAGGCAGGGCAGGGGGTGGGCAGGGCAGGGGGCGGGCAGGGCAGGGGGCCGGCTGGGCAGGGGGTGGGCAGGCTGCAGGCAGGTGATGGGGTTTTTGTCGGGGTCACAGGGAGCCATGGAGGGCTGTAGGCAGGAGGCACACAGCCTGGCTCTGGGCTGGGTGGCCAGGGCGGGGTTCGCAGGCCGGGGGGTGGGGGTATAAGGGGGGGAGGTGAGCCGAGGGGCAGGGCTGCATCGAGGGGGGAAGGCAAGTCTCTGAGGGCCTGGGACCCCTCGCTCTCCACATGCCAGACTCACAGGCCAGCAGGGGAGGGTCCCCAAGATCAGCCTCTGCCCCTGAGAGCCTGGCCCCAGGCCTGTGGGCCCAAGACCTGGAGGCCCGTTTCCGGGACCTCGGACGGCGCCCCCTCCTGGGGGCTCCAGGGGCTGCTGCCGGAGGGCGTGACCCTCAGGTGGCCCCGCTGGGACTGACCGAGTCCCCGTGTCCAGGGACAAAGCCGGCTGGGCCTCTGCGGCCTGGGCCTCCCGGGCCTCCTGCTCTGCCTGCGGGCCTGGGGCGCCCCCTGGTGGCTGGCGGGCCAGCTGCCGGCCAGCCTGGAGGATGCTCTGAGTCCCCTTTCTCCCCTATACCTGGGGCGCCCCCTGGTGGCTGCCGGCCAGCCTGAGGATGCTGGAGGGCAGCGCCTGACTGTGCCCCCCCCGCCCCCCGTGCCTGACTGGGGACAAGGGGGCCTGGCAAGGGGTTCTGGGAGGGTCTGGGTCTCTCTGGGGAAGGGGCACACGCATATTACCCAGCCTGGTCGTGTCCTCTGTTACCCACAAGCGTCCAGAGGGGGGGGGGTCCCCATATTTTCAGAGAAACGGCGGCCCAGGGGTGTTAGGAGCCTGAGGGTGTGTGTGGGGGGGGTAGCCCAGGATGGTGGGCTCCAGCGGGCACCTCCCCGCAGCACCCCCTGCCCTGAAGGGGAGACACCCAGGGCCCGTGGTGCTGCAGGACCCCGGAGGGGTGGGCACCTCTGTCCTCCATGGGGCGCTGGCCCACTTGTTGGAGAGGTAAACTGAGGCTGGGCGGGAATCGGAGCCTCGTCGGGGAGGCACTCTGCCCCACCCTTAGGCACAGCCCACAGGGACCATGGCAGCAAGCAGCAGCCCGCCCCACAGGGCCACCTCCCTGGCATTGGCTGCCCAGGGCCGGCCGGTGGGCGGGGAGGTGGGGGAGGAGGAGAGGAGGAGGAGGAGGAGGGGGAGCAGAGCTGGCTCGGCCGATCTTGGGCAGCCTCCACTGCTCCTTGGGGAGCGGCAGGTGTCGGGCGCCGGGAAGGAGCAGGCAGGTAGGTGCCCCTGCCCTCAGCTCCCGGGGGGGTGGGGGGCGGAGGGGAGGAGCGGCCCGCGGCCCCCGGGAGGTGGGGGCCGTGACCCTCAGCGACCCTCCTGGGTTCGAGCCCACACCCGTTCCCGGGGACCCCGAGTGGCAGTGGGTGGAGGGGCCATCGCGGGGAGGGGGCTGGGGCCGGGCCGGCGGGGGCTGGGGTCACCTGCGGGCTCTGCTGCACCAGGCCCTCCCGGGCGGCCTGGACGAGGGGTCCGGCGAACACGGCTGAGCCCCTCAGGACTGGCTGGCTCCGGGCATGTCGGACCCCGGCCGCCCCCCACCCCCACCCCCCACCCCACCGCTCGGGGAACAAGGGGACATTGAGCACCGCACCTGCTCATGCAAATACCGGTTTTGCATCGCCTGCCCTCGGCCCATTTGCCTGGCACCTGCCCTGTGCCCCCCACGCCCCCTCCCGACCCGGGTCCGAGGTCCAGGCCGAGGCCAGGGGAGGGGGGGGAGTGAGGGCTGCTGGCTGTGGCCTCCACACCCGCTACAGACAGCTGCCCCGGAAAGGAGGAGCCGGGAGACCCCGGACCCCAGCAGGGCTGTCCCACCTGACCCCCCGCCCAGCACACGGCGCCCTCCAGCTTCTGAGCCTGCAGCCCACACCCTCCGGGAGGGCCCAGAGCTGAGCACCCAGCTTGGGGCGTGGTCCCTGACGTGGACAGACACAGCCCTGCCGGCGGCCAGGCAGGTCAGGGCTGGTGGGAGTGAGGGGCGCCCTGGCCCCTAACCACACCCTCGCTGCACGGAGCCCACCCCCCGCCTCGCTGCCTGGATATTGGGGTAGAAGACTGTCCCCCCAAATCCATGGCCACCTGAAACCTTACTTGGGGAGAGGGCCTATCCCCGTGAGGGCAGTGTCCCTGTGAGGGGGCACCCCGGGCCCACGGAGGCCGCAAGGACGGAGGCGGAGACGGGGTTCACGCAGCCCGCACCCCGGAAGGAGCGCCAGGGGTCCCAGGAGCCGGGAGGGCGGGAAGGACCCTCCCCGGAGCCTCAGGGGTGCGGCCGGGGCAGCTGGGTGCTGGGGGCCGCCCCAGCCTGGCCCTGAGTCCGGACTCTCCTCCCTCCCCAGCCCCGGCCCCAGCTCCTCTCCCTTTCCTGAGGGCGATTCCGCTGGCTTTAGGGAGCAGAACGGGGAGGGAGAGGGAAGCACAGGTGAGAGAGACATCGATGGGCTGCCTCCCGCTCACACCGGACCAGGGCCGGGGAACCTACTCCCCAGGGACATGCCCTTGACCGGAATGGAACCCGGGACCTTTCAGCCTGCCGGCTGACGCTCTCGCCACTGAGCCACACCAGCCAGGGCCCCGGCTCTTGGTACCAAAGCTCCTGGGGCCAGGCTGCTGGGCCTCGGGGGTGCGTGGACACAGCGTGGGCACAGAGAGGGCACAGCCTGCCCGCCCGAGGCCTCTGAGGATAACTGAGCGCCCGCCGGGGCCGTAACCACTGGCTCACACCGGGCACTGAGCGCCAAGCACGGGGCTCCCACGTGGGGGTCGCAGGGCCGCGCCCCGGGCGCCCCTCCCGCCTCTGCGGGCGCTGGCCCGGCGCCCTCTGCCTCCGCGGTACCGAGCCCCAGGCCTGGGGAGCCCGGCCGTGGCTCACCTTCAGCGCCCCCAACAGGTGCCGGACGCACCGGGGGACATGGCGGGGGCCCACGGCGAGGAGTCCCCACCCGGCCTGAGCCGCCCCCCCAAACCCGGGGACGCGGGGACCGGGCAGGGGCCCGGCCTGTGCCGGGGCGAGATCGAGTTTGGAGGGTCTGGGAAGAAGCGAGGCCGGGTAAGCGCCCGCCCCCCCATCCCACACCCACACCCCACCACACACCCCAATCCCCACACCCACATCCCACACCCACACCTCATCTCACACCCCACACCCCACACTCCCACCCCCAGCCCCCATCCCCACCCCCAATCCCCACACCCACACCTCATCCCACACCCCACACCCATAGCCCCATCCCCCATCCCTACCCCCCAACCCACACCCCACCACACACCCCCACCCCCAATCCCCACACCCACACCTCATCCCACACCCACAGCCCCATCCCCACCCCCACCCCCAATCCCCACACCCACATCCCACACCCACACCTCATCCCACACCCCACACCCATGGCCCCACCCCCCATCCCCACCCCCAATCCCCACACCCACCCCCCAACCCACACCCCACACCCCACACTCCCACCCCCACCCCCAATCCCCACACCCACATCCCACACCCACATCCCACACCCACACCTCATCCCACACCCCACACCTCACCCCCACACCCACATCCCACCACACACCCCACCCCAACACCCACACCCCACACCCATGGCCCCATCCCCCATCCCCACCCCCAACCCACACCCCACCACACACCCCCACCCCCCATCCCCACCCCCCAACCCACCCCCCACACCCACACCCCACCACACACCCCCACCCCCCATCCCCACCCCCCAACCCACCCCCCACACCCACACCCCATCCCACACCCACACCCCCTACACCCCGGTAATCCACCCCCGCCCGATCATGGGAACCTCGGCCCCTTCCATCCAGCCCTCCCCCCCCAGCCCTCCCCCATCCAAAGCAGAGCAAGGCCCAGACTGGGGAGGGACCACATGTCACACAGCCTCCGGCTGCCCTGCGCCCCGCGCCCTCTCCGCGCCCCGCGCCCCCTCCGTGCCCTGTCAGCGCCCCCTCCGTGCCCAGCGCCTCCTCCGCGCCCAGCGCCCCCTCCGTGCCCTGTCAGCGCCCCCTCCGTGCCCAGCGCCCCCTCCGTGCCCAGCGCCCCCTCCGCGCCCAGCGCCCCCTCCGTGCCCAGCGCCCCCTCCGCGCCCTGTCAGCGCCCCCTCCGCGCCCTGTCAGCGCCCCCTCCGCGCCCAGCGCCCCCTCCGCGCCCTGTCAGCGCCCCCTCCGCGCCCAGCGCCCCCTCCGTGCCCTGTCAGCGCCCCCTCCGCGCCCAGCGCCCCCTCCGTGCCCAGCGCCCCCTCCGCGCCCTGTCAGCGCCCCCTCCGCGCCCTGTCAGCGCCCCCTCCGCGCCCAGCGCCCCCTCCGCGCCCTGTCAGCGCCCCCTCCGCGCCCAGCGCCCCCTCCGCGCCCAGCGCCCCCTCCGCGCCCAGCGCCCCCTCCGCGCCCTGTCAGCGCCCCCTCCGCGCCCTGTCAGCGCCCCCTCCGCGCCCAGCGCCCCCTCCGCGCCCAGCGCCCCCTCCGCGCCCTGTCAGCGCCCCCTCCGCGCCCTGTCAGCGCCCCCTCCGCGCCCAGCGCCCCCTCCGCGCCCTGTCAGCGCCCTCTCCGCGCCCAGCGCCCCCTCCGCGCCCAGCGCCCCCTCCGCGCCCCGCGCCCGCTCCGCGCCCCGCGCCCCCTCCGCGCCCCGCGCCCCCTCCGCGCCCCGCGCCCGCTCCGCGCCCCGCGCCCCCTCCGCGCCCCGCGCCCGCTCAGCGCCCCGCGCCCCCCCCCCCCCGCAGTTTGTGAAGGTGCCGAGCAGCGTGGCCCCGTCCGTGCTCTTCGACCTCCTGACGGCCGAGTGGCACCTGCCGGCCCCCAACCTGGTGGTGTCCCTGGTGGGCACCGAGCGGCCCGAGGCCATGAAGTCCTGGCTGCGCGACGTGCTGCGCAAGGGGCTGGTGAAGGCGGCCCAGAGCACGGGTGAGCCCCCCCACGGCCCCCCACAGCCCTCCTCCCCACGGCCCCTCCTCCCACGGCCCCTCCTCCCATGGCCCCCCCTCCCCACGGCCTGAGGGGGGAGCACTCTGGGGTACGGCGAGGGGCCGAGGGTCACCCCCGGCCCAGAGCCGCCCCGGCCCTCACTGCTGGGCCACAGGCCTCAGGGAGACGCCCCGTGGCCCACATGCGCCCCCGCCCTCGGCCTCGGCCGGTCAGCTCCCGGGCGGCTCAGGCTGCGGAGCCGCTGTCAGTCCACCCGCACGGGGGCGGCTGCGGCAGAGGAGCGCCAGGCCGGTGGACGGAGCCCGGCCTCCCCGCGCTGGCCACTGCCCGGGGGCCGTTGGGCGGGCAGCTTGGCGGAGGCCCTGCGGTGGGGGGACCGGCGTGGGGGACCGGCGGTGGGGGGACCGGCGGTGGGGGGACCGGCGTGGGGGGGGCCGGCGGGGGGGGGCCCGGCGGTGGGGGCCCGGCGGTGGGGGGCCCGGCGGTGGGGGACCGGCGGTGGGGGGCCCGGCGGGGGGGGGCCGGCGGTGGGGGGCCCGGCGGCGGGGGGGCCGGCGGCGGGGGGGCCGGCGGTGGGGGGCCGGGGACCTGGCCGCCGGCACAGTGGACCCCCCTCCCCCCCCCCCCCCCCCCCGCAGGCGCCTGGATCCTGACCAGCGGGCTCCGCGTGGGCCTCGCCCGGCACGTGGGGCAGGCGGTGCGGGACCACGCGCTGGCCAGCACGTCCGCCGAGGCCCGCGTGGTGGCCGTGGCCTTCGCCTCTCTGGGCCGCGTGCTGCACCGCCAGCTGCTGGACCAGGCCCCGGTGAGCGCCCGCCGGGGTCCCCCGCCCCATCTCCCCCCGGGCTGTGCCCCCGCCCCATCTCCCCGCCGGGCTGTGCCCCCGCCCCGCCCAGCCCCGCCCCCCTGGCTGTGCCCCCGCCCCACCCCCCTGGCTATGCCCCCTGACCCCTGGCTGTGCCCCCTTCCCCCCCCCTCCCCCCCCCCCCCCCCCCCCCCCCCCCCCCCGTCCTGCCCCCTGGCTGTGCCCCCACCTCTGTCCCCTGGCTGCACGCTAGGAATGCGCGTCCATCCCCCCTGGGTTCGGGGGAGCCAGCTAGCAGGTCTCTCAAGGATGGACCAGGAGAGGCAAGGGAGGACGGAGCCGGGCGTCTGTGCCCAGCACACGGCCAGCGGGTGGCAGCACCAGGGAAGGGCGTGGGCAGGGCACAGACCTGGGCAGGGGACCGTGCCCAGAGGCCAGGCGACCCTGGGCAGGCCCCCCTCCCCCCAGGGCTGTCCTAGAGGTCAGGGCCAGGGGTCGCCCGCAGCCCCGGGGAGTGGAGCCCTGCAGCCCAAGTCCCCCCTGGGGGGGGCCCCTCGCCAGCAGCCCAGCCCCCGGGTTGGGGGGCACGGCCGGGGCAGAGCCGGCCGGCTCAGTGTGTGCTTGGGCCAGGAGCACAGCCCCAGGTAGGGGGCGGGGGGCAGAGCCGGCCAGCTCACCGTGTGCTCGGGGCCAGGAGCACAGCCCCGTCCACTACCCCGCGGACGAGGGCGGCGGCCAGGGCCCCCTCTGCGCGCTGGACAACAGCCTCTCCCACTTCGTGCTGGTGGAGCCGGACGCCCCCGGCTCTGGGGACGGGGCCATGGAGCTGTGGCTGAGGCTGGAGAAGCACATCTCGGAGCAGAGGACGGGCTACGGGGGTGAGAACCCGAGGCCGGGACTACGGTGGGCGGCGTGTGGGCGGGGCGGCAGGACCCCCGGGCGGCGGGAGGGGAGGACTCGCCGCCAGGAGCCGCGCAGCCCCGTGTCTGCTGGGCCTCCCGGCCAGGGCTCGGCCAGGGCTCAGCCCAGGGCTCGGTCAGGGCTCAGCCCAGGGCTCAGACCAGGGCTCAGACCAGGGCTGGGTCAGGGCTCAGACCAGGGCTCGGACCAGGGCTCAGACCAGGGCTCGGACCAGGGCTCAGACCAGGGCTCGGTCAGGGCTCGGACCAGGGCTCGGACCAGGGCTCAGACCAGGGCTCAGACCAGGGCTCAGACCAGGGCTCGGTCAGGGCTCAGACCAGGGCTCGGACAGGGCTCAGACCAGGGCTCAGACCAGGGCTCGGTCAGGGCTCAGACCAGGGCTCAGACCAGGGCTCGGTCAGGGCTCAGACCAGGGCTCGGTCAGGGCTCAGACCAGGGCTCAGACCAGGGCTCGGTCAGGGCTCAGACCAGGGCTCAGACCAGGGCTCGGTCAGGGCTCAGACCAGGGCTCGGTCAGGGCTCAGACCAGGGCTCAGACCAGGGCTCAGACCAGGGCTCGGTCAGGGCTCAGACCAGGGCTCGGACAGGGCTCAGACCAGGGCTCAGACCAGGGCTCGGACCAGGGCTCAGACCAGGGCTCGGTCAGGGCTCGGACCAGGGCTCGGACCAGGGCTCGGACCAGGGCTCAGACCAGGGCTCAGACCAGGGCTCGGTCAGGGCTCAGACCAGGGCTCGGACAGGGCTCAGACCAGGGCTCAGACCAGGGCTCGGTCAGGGCTCAGACCAGGGCTCAGACCAGGGCTCGGTCAGGGCTCAGACCAGGGCTCGGTCAGGGCTCAGACCAGGGCTCAGACCAGGGCTTGGTCAGGGCTCAGACCAGGGCTCAGACCAGGGCTCGGTCAGGGCTCAGACCAGGGCTCGGTCAGGGCTCAGACCAGGGCTCAGACCAGGGCTCAGACCAGAGCTCGGTCAGGGCTCAGACCAGGGCTCGGACAGGGCTCAGACCAGGGCTCAGACCAGGGCTCGGTCAGGGCTCAGACCAGGGCTCAGACCAGGGCTCGGTCAGGGCTCAGACCAGGGCTCAGACCAGGGCTCGGTCAGGGCTCAGACCAGGGCTCGGTCAGGGCTCAGACCAGGGCTCAGACCAGGGCTCGGTCAGGGCTCAGACCAGGGCTCGGACAGGGCTCAGACCAGGGCTCAGACCAGGGCTCGGTCAGGGCTCAGACCAGGGCTCGGACAGGGCTCAGACCAGGGCTCAGACCAGGGCTCGGTCAGGGCTCAGACCAGGGCTCAGACCAGGGCTCGGTCAGGGCTCAGACCAGGGCTCGGTCAGGGCTCAGACCAGGGCTCAGACCAGGGCTCGGTCAGGGCTCAGACCAGGGCTCAGACCAGGGCTCGGTCAGGGCTCAGACCAGGGCTCGGTCAGGGCTCAGACCAGGGCTCAGACCAGGGCTCAGACCAGGGCTCGGTCAGGGCTCAGACCAGGGCTCGGACAGGGCTCAGACCAGGGCTCAGACCAGGGCTCGGTCAGGGCTCAGACCAGGGCTCAGACCAGGGCTCGGTCAGGGCTCAGACCAGGGCTCAGACCAGGGCTCGGTCAGGGCTCAGACCAGGGCTCGGTCAGGGCTCAGACCAGGGCTCAGACCAGGGCTCGGTCAGGGCTCGGACCAGGGCTCGGACCAGGGCTCAGACCAGGGCTCAGACCAGGGCTCAGACCAGGGCTGGGTCAGGGCTCAGACCAGGGCTCGGACAGGGCTCAGACCAGGGCTCAGACCAGGGCTCGGTCAGGGCTCAGACCAGGGCTCAGACCAGGGCTCGGTCAGGGCTCAGACCAGGGCTCGGTCAGGGCTCAGACCAGGGCTCAGACCAGGGCTCGGTCAGGGCTCAGACCAGGGCTCAGACCAGGGCTCGGTCAGGGCTCAGACCAGGGCTCGGTCAGGGCTCAGACCAGGGCTCAGACCAGGGCTCAGACCAGGGCTCGGTCAGGGCTCAGACCAGGGCTCGGACAGGGCTCAGACCAGGGCTCAGACCAGGGCTCGGACCAGGGCTCAGACCAGGGCTCGGTCAGGGCTCGGACCAGGGCTCGGACCAGGGCTCAGACCAGGGCTCAGACCAGGGCTCGGTCAGGGCTCAGACCAGGGCTCGGACAGGGCTCAGACCAGGGCTCAGACCAGGGCTCGGTCAGGGCTCAGACCAGGGCTCAGACCAGGGCTCGGTCAGGGCTCAGACCAGGGCTCGGTCAGGGCTCAGACCAGGGCTCAGACCAGGGCTCGGTCAGGGCTCAGACCAGGGCTCAGACCAGGGCTCGGTCAGGGCTCAGACCAGGGCTCGGTCAGGGCTCAGACCAGGGCTCAGACCAGGGCTCAGACCAGGGCTCAGACCAGGGCTCGGACAGGGCTCAGACCAGGGCTCAGACCAGGGCTCGGTCAGGGCTCAGACCAGGGCTCAGACCAGGGCTCGGTCAGGGCTCAGACCAGGGCTCAGACCAGGGCTCGGTCAGGGCTCAGACCAGGGCTCGGTCAGGGCTCAGACCAGGGCTCAGACCAGGGCTCGGTCAGGGCTCAGACCAGGGCTCAGACCAGGGCTCAGACCAGGGCTCGGTCAGGGCTCAGACCAGGGCTCGGACAGGGCTCAGACCAGGGCTCAGACCAGGGCTCGGTCAGGGCTCAGACCAGGGCTCAGACCAGGGCTCGGTCAGGGCTCAGACCAGGGCTCGGTCAGGGCTCAGACCAGGGCTCAGACCAGGGCTCGGTCAGGGCTCAGACCAGGGCTCAGACCAGGGCTCGGTCAGGGCTCAGACCAGGGCTCGGTCAGGGCTCAGACCAGGGCTCAGACCAGGGCTCAGACCAGGGCTCGGTCAGGGCTCAGACCAGGGCTCGGACAGGGCTCAGACCAGGGCTCAGACCAGGGCTCGGACCAGGGCTCAGACCAGGGCTCGGTCAGGGCTCGGACCAGGGCTCGGACCAGGGCTCAGACCAGGGCTCAGACCAGGGCTCAGACCAGGGCTCGGTCAGGGCTCAGACCAGGGCTCGGACAGGGCTCAGACCAGGGCTCAGACCAGGGCTCGGTCAGGGCTCAGACCAGGGCTCAGACCAGGGCTCGGTCAGGGCTCAGACCAGGGCTCAGACCAGGGCTCGGTCAGGGCTCAGACCAGGGCTCAGACCAGGGCTCGGTCAGGGCTCAGACCAGGGCTCGGTCAGGGCTCAGACCAGGGCTCAGACCAGGGCTCGGTCAGGGCTCAGACCAGGGCTCAGACCAGGGCTCGGTCAGGGCTCAGACCAGGGCTCGGTCAGGGCTCAGACCAGGGCTCAGACCAGGGCTCAGACCAGGGCTCGGTCAGGGCTCAGACCAGGGCTCGGACAGGGCTCAGACCAGGGCTCAGACCAGGGCTCGGTCAGGGCTCAGACCAGGGCTCAGACCAGGGCTCGGTCAGGGCTCAGACCAGGGCTCAGACCAGGGCTCGGTCAGGGCTCAGACCAGGGCTCGGTCAGGGCTCAGACCAGGGCTCAGACCAGGGCTCGGTCAGGGCTCGGACCAGGGCTCGGACCAGGGCTCAGACCAGGGCTCAGACCAGGGCTCAGACCAGGGCTCGGTCAGGGCTCAGACCAGGGCTCGGACAGGGCTCAGACCAGGGCTCAGACCAGGGCTCGGTCAGGGCTCAGACCAGGGCTCAGACCAGGGCTCGGTCAGGGCTCAGACCAGGGCTCGGACAGGGCTCAGACCAGGGCTCAGACCAGGGCTCGGTCAGGGCTCAGACCAGGGCTCAGACCAGGGCTCGGTCAGGGCTCAGACCAGGGCTCGGTCAGGGCTCAGACCAGGGCTCAGACCAGGGCTCAGACCAGGGCTCGGTCAGGGCTCAGACCAGGGCTCGGACAGGGCTCAGACCAGGGCTCAGACCAGGGCTCGGACCAGGGCTCAGACCAGGGCTCGGTCAGGGCTCGGACCAGGGCTCGGACCAGGGCTCAGACCAGGGCTCAGACCAGGGCTCAGACCAGGGCTCGGTCAGGGCTCAGACCAGGGCTCGGACAGGGCTCAGACCAGGGCTCAGACCAGGGCTCGGTCAGGGCTCAGACCAGGGCTCAGACCAGGGCTCGGTCAGGGCTCAGACCAGGGCTCGGTCAGGGCTCAGACCAGGGCTCAGACCAGGGCTCGGTCAGGGCTCAGACCAGGGCTCAGACCAGGGCTCGGTCAGGGCTCAGACCAGGGCTCGGTCAGGGCTCAGACCAGGGCTCAGACCAGGGCTCAGACCAGGGCTCGGTCAGGGCTCAGACCAGGGCTCGGACAGGGCTCAGACCAGGGCTCAGACCAGGGCTCGGTCAGGGCTCAGACCAGGGCTCAGACCAGGGCTCGGTCAGGGCTCAGACCAGGGCTCAGACCAGGGCTCGGTCAGGGCTCAGACCAGGGCTCGGTCAGGGCTCAGACCAGGGCTCAGACCAGGGCTCGGTCAGGGCTCAGACCAGGGCTCAGACCAGGGCTCGGTCAGGGCTCAGACCAGGGCTCGGTCAGGGCTCAGACCAGGGCTCAGACCAGGGCTCAGACCAGGGCTCGGTCAGGGCTCGGACCAGGGCTCGGACCAGGGCTCAGACCAGTGCTCAGACCAGGGCTCGGTCAGGGCTCAGACCAGGGCTCAGACCAGGGCTCAGACCAGGGCTCGGTCAGGGCTCAGACCAGGGCTCAGACCAGGGCTCGGTCAGGGCTCAGACCAGGGCTCAGACCAGGGCTCGGTCAGGGCTCAGACCAGGGCTCAGACCAGGGCTCAGACCAGGGCTCGGTCAGGGCTCAGACCAGGGCTCGGTCAGGGCTCAGACCAGGGCTCAGACCAGGGCTCAGTCAGGGCTCAGACCAAGGCTCAGACCAGGGCTCAGACCAGGGCCCAAACCAGGGCTCGGTCAGGGCTCAGACCAGGGCTCAGTCAGGGCTCAGATCAAGGCTCAGACCAGGGCTCAGACCAGGGCCCAGACCAGGGCTCGGTCAGGGCTCAGACCAGGGCTCAGACCAGGGCTCAGACCAAGGCTCAGACCAGGGCTCGGTCAGGGCTCAGACCAGGGCTCGGTCAGGGCTCAGACCAGGGCTCAGACCAGGGCTCAGACCAGGGCTCGGTCAGGGCTCAGACCAGGGCTCGGACAGGGCTCAGACCAGGGCTCAGACCAGGGCTCGGTCAGGGCTCAGACCAGGGCTCAGACCAGGGCTCGGTCAGGGCTCAGACCAGGGCTCAGACCAGGGCTCGGTCAGGGCTCAGACCAGGGCTCGGTCAGGGCTCAGACCAGGGCTCAGACCAGGGCTCGGTCAGGGCTCAGACCAGGGCTCAGACCAGGGCTCGGTCAGGGCTCAGACCAGGGCTCGGTCAGGGCTCAGACCAGGGCTCAGACCAGGGCTCAGACCAGGGCTCGGTCAGGGCTCGGACCAGGGCTCGGACCAGGGCTCAGACCAGGGCTCAGACCAGGGCTCGGTCAGGGCTCAGACCAGGGCTCAGACCAGGGCTCAGACCAGGGCTCGGTCAGGGCTCAGACCAGGGCTCAGACCAGGGCTCGGTCAGGGCTCGGACCAGGGCTCGGACCAGGGCTCAGACCAGGGCTCAGACCAGGGCTCAGACCAGGGCTCGGTCAGGGCTCAGACCAGGGCTCGGACAGGGCTCAGACCAGGGCTCAGACCAGGGCTCGGTCAGGGCTCAGACCAGGGCTCAGACCAGGGCTCGGTCAGGGCTCAGACCAGGGCTCGGTCAGGGCTCAGACCAGGGCTCAGACCAGGGCTCGGTCAGGGCTCAGACCAGGGCTCAGACCAGGGCTCGGTCAGGGCTCAGACCAGGGCTCGGTCAGGGCTCAGACCAGGGCTCAGACCAGGGCTCAGACCAGGGCTCGGTCAGGGCTCAGACCAGGGCTCGGACAGGGCTCAGACCAGGGCTCAGACCAGGGCTCGGACCAGGGCTCAGACCAGGGCTCGGTCAGGGCTCGGACCAGGGCTCGGACCAGGGCTCAGACCAGGGCTCAGACCAGGGCTCAGACCAGGGCTCGGTCAGGGCTCAGACCAGGGCTCGGACAGGGCTCAGACCAGGGCTCGGTCAGGGCTCAGACCAGGGCTCAGACCAGGGCTCGGTCAGGGCTCAGACCAGGGCTCGGTCAGGGCTCAGACCAGGGCTCAGACCAGGGCTCGGTCAGGGCTCAGACCAGGGCTCAGACCAGGGCTCGGTCAGGGCTCAGACCAGGGCTCGGTCAGGGCTCAGACCAGGGCTCAGACCAGGGCTCAGACCAGGGCTCGGTCAGGGCTCAGACCAGGGCTCGGACAGGGCTCAGACCAGGGCTCAGACCAGGGCTCGGTCAGGGCTCAGACCAGGGCTCAGACCAGGGCTCGGTCAGGGCTCAGACCAGGGCTCAGACCAGGGCTCGGTCAGGGCTCAGACCAGGGCTCGGTCAGGGCTCAGACCAGGGCTCAGACCAGGGCTCGGTCAGGGCTCAGACCAGGGCTCAGACCAGGGCTCGGTCAGGGCTCAGACCAGGGCTCGGTCAGGGCTCAGACCAGGGCTCAGACCAGGGCTCAGACCAGGGCTCGGTCAGGGCTCGGACCAGGGCTCGGACCAGGGCTCAGACCAGGGCTCAGACCAGGGCTCGGTCAGGGCTCAGACCAGGGCTCAGACCAGGGCTCAGACCAGGGCTCGGTCAGGGCTCAGACCAGGGCTCAGACCAGGGCTCGGTCAGGGCTCAGACCAGGGCTCAGACCAGGGCTCGGTCAGGGCTCAGACCAGGGCTCAGACCAGGGCTCAGACCAGGGCTCGGTCAGGGCTCAGACCAGGGCTCGGTCAGGGCTCAGACCAGGGCTCAGACCAGGGCTCAGTCAGGGCTCAGACCAAGGCTCAGACCAGGGCTCAGACCAGGGCCCAAACCAGGGCTCGGTCAGGGCTCAGACCAGGGCTCAGTCAGGGCTCAGATCAAGGCTCAGACCAGGGCTCAGACCAGGGCCCAGACCAGGGCTCGGTCAGGGCTCAGACCAGGGCTCAGACCAGGGCTCAGACCAAGGCTCAGACCAGGGCTCGGTCAGGGCTCAGACCAGGGCTCGGTCAGGGCTCAGTCAGGGCTCAGACCATGGCTCAGACCAGGGCTCAGACCAGGGCCCAGACCAGGGCTCGGTCAGGGCTCAGACCAGGGCTCAGACCAGGGCTCAGTCAGGGCTCAGACCAAGGCTCAGACCAGGGCTCAGACCAGGGCCCAGACCAGGGCTCGGTCAGGGCTCAGACCAGGGCTCAGACCAGGGCTCGGACCAGGGCTCGGACCAGGGCCCAGACCAGGGCTCAGACCAGGGCTCAGACCAGGGCCCGGACCAGGGCTCAGACCAGGGCTCGGTCAGGGCCCAGACCAGGGCTCGGTCAGGGCTCGGTCAGGGCTCAGACCAGGGCTCAGACCAGGGCTCGGTCAGGGCCCAGACCAGGGCCCGGACCAGGGCTCGGACCAGGGCTCGGACCAGGGCTCGGACCAGGGCTCGGTCAGGGCCCAGACCAGGGCTCGGACCAGGGCTCAGACCAGGGCTCGGTCAGGGCCCAGACCAGGGCTCAGACCAGGGCTCAGACCAGGGCTCGGTCAGGGCCCAGACCAGGGCTCAGACCAGGGCTCGGACCAGGGCTCGGACCAGGGCTCAGACCAGGGCTCGGACCAGGGCTCAGACCAGGGCTCGGTCAGGGCCCAGACCAGGGCTCAGACCAGGGCTCAGACCAGGGCTCGGTCAGGGCCCAGACCAGGGCTCAGACCAGGGCTCGGACCAGGGCTCGGACCAGGGCTCAGACCAGGGCTCGGACCAGGGCTCAGACCAGGGCTCAGCTTTGGGAAGTGAAGTTTGCCGGTTTCCCAAGGCCTGTTCCCTCCGCTGCCACCAGGGGGCAGTGCCGCCCGGGGCTCAGGTGCCGGGGCCTTGGGAGCCGGATTTGCCTAGAAACGCCACTTATAACAAGACCCCGAACGGCTCATGGCATGGATCCCTGAGCACTCTAAGGGTGAAACACGGCCGGCGCTCAAACCGCTGCCAGGTGGGCCGGGCACGCCTGGCTGTGAGCCGTGCCGCCTGCGGCCCGTCAGGAGGGTCCCGGGGAGCCCCCACCAGGAGCCCCCAGGGCCAGGCGTCTGGGGGAGCTGCCTCTCTGGTCCGGGTTTGGGGACGGGTGTCCCAGGCCTCCTTGACCCCTCGCTCATCGTGGGAGCAGCCTGGCCACGCAGGGCCGGCCCGGGGGTCACTGTGTGTGTGAACAGCCATGGGGAGGGGGTGGGGGGAAGGACAGGTCCTTGTCCCGGTGACGGGGCCATGGGTGCGCCCCGGTGTCAGCCTGCGGCCCTCCCGCCGCTGGGGCCTCCGGCCGCCGTTGGCTGGGACCCGGGCTCCGGCCCGGCACCGGGGCCTCACGGTCGCTCCCCCACAGGCACCGGCAGCATCCAGATCCCGGTGCTCTGCCTGCTGGTCAACGGGGACCCCAGCGCCCTGGAGGTAGGGGCCAGGCGGGGGGCCCGGGCCCTGGAGGTGGGGGCCAGGCGGGGGGCCCGGGCCCTGGAGGTAGGGGCCAGGCGGGGGGCCCGGGCCCTGGAGGTGGGGGCCTGGCGGGGGGCCCGGGGCCCTGGAGGTGGGGGCCAGGCGGGGGGCCCGGGCCCGGGAGGGGGGGGCCTGGCGGGGGGCCCGGGGCCCTGGAGGTGGGGGCCAGGCGGGGGGCCCGGGGCCTGGAGGTGGGGGCCAGGCGGGGGGCCCGGGGCCTGGAGGTGGGGGCCAGGCGGGGGGCCCGGGCCCTGGAGGTGGGGGCCAGGCGGGGGGCCCGGGGCCTGGAGGTGGGGGCCAGGCGGGGGGCCCGGGGCCCTGGAGGTGGGGGCCTGGCGGGGGGCCCGGGGCCTGGAGGTGGGGGCCAGGCGGGGGGCCCGGGGCCTGGAGGTGGGGGCCAGGCGGGGGGCCCGGGGCCACCCCGGAGCACGGGCTGACTCGGCGTCTCCCTGCGCCCCAGAGGATGGCCCGGGCCGTGCAGCAGGCCGCCCCCTGGCTGGTGCTGGCGGGCTCGGGCGGCATCGCCGACGTGCTGGCGGCCGTGCTGGCCCAGCCGCACCTGCTGGTGCCCCAGGTGGCCGAGAAGCAGCTGCGGGAGAAGTTCCCGGGCGAGCACTTCTCCTGGGAGGACGTGCTGCACTGGACCAAGCTGGTGAGCCCGGCCCCCGCCCCAGCCCCGGCCAGGAGGGACCTGCTCCATGTAACACTCCCCCCCTCCACCCCTCCAGCCCCCGTGCACCCCCTCCAGCCCCCGTGCACCCCTCCAGCCCCCGTGCACCCCCCCAGCCCCCGTGCACCCCCCCAGCCCCTGTGCACCCCCCTCCGGTCCCTGTGCACCCCATCCCGGCAGGCCGGCCCTGGGAGCTCTGTGCCCCTCCCACCCAGACGGCCCAGCCCCTTCGGATGCAGAGCCCCAAACTCCATCGGGTTCGGGTCCTGGAGCAGCCCCTGTGGCAGTAGTTCTGTGCCAGGCCCGTGGGGTCAGGCACACAGGGTGACAGCTGGCACTCTGGGCTGGGGACCCTGCCTCACACACCACCCAGAGCTGCCCAGGGCCTGCCCTCTACCCTCTGCCCCTCCCTGACCTCTGCCCTGCCCTCTGCCCCTCCCTGACCTCTGCCCCGCCCTCTGCCCCTCCCTGACCTCTGCCCCGCCCTCTGCCCCCGCTCTGACCTCTGCCCCTCCCTGACCTCTGCCCCGCCCTCTGCTCCTCCCTGACCTCTGCCCTGCCCTCTGCCCCTCCCTGACCTCTGCCCTGCCCTCTGCCCCGCCCTGACCTCTGCCCTGCCCTCTGTCCCGCTCTGCCCTCTGCCCCTCCCTGACCTCTGCCCCGCCCTCTGCCCCTCCCTGACCTCTGCCCTGCCCTCTGTCCCGCTCTGCCCTCTGCCCCTCCCTGACCTCTGCCCCGCCCTCTGCCCCTCCCTGACCTCTGCCCTGCCCTCTGCCCCGCTCTGACCTCTGCCCCGCCCTGACCTCTGCCCTGCCCTACCCTCTGCCCCGCCCGGTCCATGGCCCCTCCGTGTCCGCCAGCTGCAGTGCATCGCCTCGCACCCACACCTGCTCACCGTGCACGACTTCGAGCAGGAGGGCTCCGCGGAGCTGGACACGGCCATCCTCAAGGCGCTGGTGAAAGGTGAGGCGCAGCCAGCCCACCCGCTGGAGCCCGAAGGCTTTTTGCCGGAGATGAGCTCAGGCCGGGGCTGACACTGGCAGCCGGTCCTGAGGCTGCGCCCCCGCCCGGCCTGCCGCCCGCCCGCAGCCTGCAAGAGCCACAGCCAGCAGGCGCAGGACTACCTGGACGAGCTGAAGCTGGCCGTGGCCTGGGACCGCGTGGACATCGCCAGGAGCGAGATCTTCAACGGTGACGTGGAGTGGAAGGTGCCCTGCCCCGGGCCGGGGGGGGCGGGGGCGGGGGCAGGCGGCGTCCTGAGGGCCAGGCCCACTCTCCCGGCCGCCACGGGGGACCGAACATCAGGGGGGACCGAGCATCAGGGAGGACCGAGCATCAGGCGGCTCCTCGGCTCCCACCCCCGCCCCCAGGGAGCCTGCCCACAGCCGGGCCGCGGCACCCCCAGCTGCCCGCGCCCGGCCGAGCCCCGAGCCGCCCGCGCTCCCAGAGGGCGCCGGGACGGGGTGCGGAGGCCCCGCCCAGCCTCACCCCTGCCCGCTCTGCCCCCGCCCCCCACGGCGCAGTCCTGCGACCTGGAGGAGGCCATGATGGACGCGCTGGTGAGCGACAAGCCGGAGTTCGTGCGGCTGTTCGTAGACCACGGCGCGGACGTGGCCGACTTCCTGACGTACGGGCGGCTGCAGCAGCTGTACCGGGCCGTGCCGCCCAAGAGCCTGCTCTTCTCGCTGCTGCAGCGCAAGCTGGAGGAGGGCCGCCCGGCCCTGCCCGCCCAGGGGCCGCCCCCGGGGCCGCCCGCCTTCTCGCTGCAGGAGGTGGCCCGCGTGCTCAAGGACTTCCTGCACGACGCCTGCCGCGGGCTCTACCAGGTGGGCGGGGGAGGGGGCGGGGGGGGGACACGGGCTCTACCAGGTGGGCGGGGGAGGGGGCGGGGGGGGGACACGGGCTCTACCAGGTGGGGGAGGAGAGGGGGGCCGCGGGCTCTACGGGGGGGGGGGGGCGGGGGCTCTACCAGGTGGGGGGGGCGGGCTCTACCAGGTGGGGGGTGCGGGGCGGGGCACGGGCTCTACCAGGTGTGGGGGGGTGCGGGCTCCACCAGGTGGGCGGGGGGGGGGGCGGGCTCTACCAGGTGGGCGGGGGGGGGGGCGGGGGGGGCCACGGGCTCTACCAGGCGGGCGGGGGGGGGGGCCACGGGCTCTACCAGGGGGCGGGCAGGGGCTCTCCCAGGTGGGCGGGGGGGGGTGGGCCCTACCAGGCGGGCGGGAGCCGCGGGCTCTACCAGGTGGGGGGGGCGCGGGCTCCACCAGGTGGGCGGGGGGGGCGGGGGCTCTACCAGGTGGGTGGGCAGGGGGTGGGGGGGCGTGGGCTCCACCAGGTGGGCGGGGGGGCGGGAAGGGGGGCAGGCTCCACCAGGTGGGCGGGCGGGTGGCTCTCTACCAGGTGAGTGTGTGTAGGGGGGTCAGCAGGGCCACGCCAAGAGCTGACCCCCCCGCCGTCCTGCAGGGGGGGGCCCCGGCGCGCCGGCCCGCCGGGCAGAGATGGCAGCTGGACCTGAGCCAGCGGAGCGAGAACCCGTGGCGGGACCTGTTCCTGTGGGCCGTGCTGCAGAACCGCCACGAGATGGCCACCTACTTCTGGGCCATGGTGAGCGGCGGCCGCGGCCCGGCCACGGGGTCCCCCAGCTCCCCGGGCGGGCCCGGGGCGGGCGGGTGGCCGCAGCCTCCTCAGACCGTCTCCCAGGGCCAGGAGGGCGTGGCCACCGCTCTGGCCGCCTGCAAGATCCTCCGGGAGATGGCGCACCTGGAGGCGGAGGCCGAGGCGGACCGCGGCTCCCGAGGGGCGTCCTACGAGCAGCTGGCCCTGGGTGAGCCCCCGCCCGGTCTGGGGACCCTCCTGGGCCTCTCCCCGGGGGCCTGGCCATCCCCACGGGGGACCATGCCCAGAGCCCACAGCCACACCGGCGCCTGGGCCCTGTGGTGGGAGGGACGCCAGGGGACTGAGACCCCCAGGGTCCCGGGGAGACAGGGGGGCGGGTGGGGATGCCCTGGCAGAGCGGAGCCTGGGCCCTGTGGTGGGAGGGACGCGGGGCAGACAGGGCCGGGCGGGCGGGCGGGCGGACGCCCCGCAGAGCGGCGCCTGGCGGCAGCGCTCCCCGCAGGCCTCTTCTCCGAGTGCTACCACAACAGCGAGGACCGGGCCTTCGCCCTGCTCGTGCGCCGCACCCGCTCCTGGAGCCGCACCACCTGCCTGCACCTGGCCACCGAGGCCGACACCAAGGCCTTCTTCGCTCATGAAGGCGTGCAGGTGAGCGGCGGCCGGTGGGCCCTAGGTGCCCGCGGCCTCCCCCCCGCCCCCCCGCCAGCAGCCGCCCTCGCTCTCCCGTCCCAGCCTCAGGGTGGGTCCCATCCCCCGCACGGCACGGAGGTCCCTGCCCCGGGACGGAGGCCGGGCAGGCTGGGCGCCAGCCGGGCGGGAGGGTGTGCCCGGCACAGGGCAGCGGAGAAGGGCAGCGGCGGCGGGCGCTCTTTGCAGGCCTTCCTGACCAAGATCTGGTGGGGGGACATGGCCGCGGGCACGCCGGTGCTGCGGCTGCTGGGCACCTTCCTGTGCCCGGGGCTGCTCTACACGGGCCTCATCACCTTCAGGTGCGTGGGCGGGGTGGGCGGGGCCGCGGGGGCGGGCTCCCGGTCCAGCGTCCCTGCGGGTCCCACGGGCCCCCACCCGCCCGCCTCCCCGTGCACCCAGATCCCCTGCTGGCGGCCCCTTGAGGCCCCTCGCGTGGCCTGAGGGTGCCCTGTGCTTGCAGCCAGGAGGCCCCGCAGCGGCCGGGCCTGGAGGACCTGCGGGAGCTGGACAGCCTGGACGCGGAGGAGAAGAGCCTGTTGGGCGGCCCGGGCGGCGGGTGCGGCTGAGGCGGGAGGGAGGGGGTCCGGGGCGTGGCTCCGGCCTGGCCCTGCCTCACGCTGTGCCCCCTTCGCGGACAGGCTGGGGGAGCCGGCGGAGCCCCGGAGGACGCAGGGCCTCCGGGACCGGCGGGCAGCCTTGCTGCCCGCACGCTGGCGGCAGTTCTGGGGCGCCCCCGTGACCGTGTTCCTGGGGAACGTGCTCATGTACTTCGCCTTCCTCTTCCTGTTCACCTACGTCCTGCTGGTGGACTTCCGGCCGCCCCCCCAGGGGCCGTCGGGGCCTGAGATCACCCTGTACTTCTGGGTCTTCACCCTCGTGCTGGAGGAGGTCCGGCAGGTGAGCGGTGGGCCCGTCCCAGCACGGAGTCCCCGTCCCGGCCGCCGAGCCCTCGTTCCAGCTCCCGAGCCCCCATCCCAGCCCCCACCCCCCCGTCCCAGCCCCCCAGCCCCCGTCCCGGCCCCCAGCCCCCGTCCCAGCCCCCGAGCCCCCGTCCCAGCCCCTGAGCCCCCGTCCCAGCCCCCAGCCCCCGTACCAGCCCCCAAGCTCCCGTCCCGGCCCCTGAGCCCCCGTGCCAGCCCCCAGCCCCCGTACCAGCCTCTGAGCCCCTGCCCCGGCCCCCAGCCCCCGCCCCGGCCCCTGAGCCCCCGTCCTGGCCCCCAGCCCCCATCCCAGCCCCCAGCCCCCGTCCCGGCCCCTGAGCCCCGGCCCGGCCCCTGAGCCCCGTCCCGGCCGCCGAGCCCCGTCCCAGCCCCAGACTGAGTGCCCTGGGCCCTGCGGACGTCCTGCGCCCCGCTGCTGGGGCCGTGGGGCGGAGGAGGCGCTGCAGCGGCCTGTCTGCCTGCCAGGGCTTCTTCACGGACGAGGACACGCAGCTGGGGAAGCAGCTCACGCTCTACGTGGAGGACAACTGGAACAAGTGTGACATGGTGGCCATCTTCCTGTTCCTCGTGGGCGTCACCTGCAGGTCCGGGCCGGGGGCGGGCGGGGCGGGGCAGGCGGAGCCCGTGGGCTCGGGACCCGCTCCCCTCCGCCCGGCTGTCGGGGGCCCTCTCCCCCGGGAGCCGCAGCCCTCCAGCCCGCCGTGCCCGCCAGGATGCTGCCCGCGGCGTTCGAGGCTGGCCGCGCCGTCCTCGCCATCGACTTCATGGTGTTCACGCTCCGCCTCATCCACATCTTCGCCATCCACAAGCAGCTGGGCCCCAAGATCATCATCGTGGAGCGGATGGTGCGGCCCGGCCCGGCCCGGGGAGGGGGGCCCGGCCTGGGGAGGGGGGCCCAGCCAGGGGAGGGTGACCCCAGCCTGGGGAGGGGGGGCCCAGCCAGGAGAGGGTGATCCCGGCCTGGGGAGGGTGATCCCGGCCTGGGGAGGGGGGCCCGGCCTGGGGAGGGTGACCCCGGCCTGAGAGGGTGACCCCGGCCTGGGGAGGGTGATCCTAGCCTGGGGAGGGTGACCCCGGCCTGGGAGGGTGACTCCGGCCTGGGGAGGGTGACCCCGGCCTGGGGAGGGTGACCTGGCCTGGGGGAGGGTGATCCCGGCCAGGGAGGGGTGACCCCGGCCTGGGGAGGGTGACCCCGGCCTGGGGAGGGTGATCCCGGCCTGGGGAGGGTGACCTGGCCTGGGGGGAGGGTGATCCCGGCCAGGGGGGGGTGACCCCGGCCTGGGGAGGGTGACCCCGGCCTGGGAGGGTGACCCCGGCCTGGGAGGGTGATCCCGGCCTGGGGAGGGTGACCTGGCCTGGGGGGAGGGCGGCCCGTCCTGGGGGGTCAGTGGCCCTGGCCTGGCTGACGATGTCTGCCCCCCAGATGAAGGACGTCTTCTTCTTCCTCTTCTTCCTGAGTGTGTGGCTGGTGGCCTACGGCGTGGCCACCCAGGCGCTGCTGCACCCGCACGACGGGCGCCTGGAGTGGGTGTTCCGCCGGGTGCTCTACCGGCCCTACCTGCAGATCTTCGGGCAGATCCCCCTGGACGAGATCGACGGTCAGCAGGCCGGGGCGGGCACTGGGCGGCGCCGGGGCGGCCTCGGTGGGACCCTGCGGGGTGGTGACCGAGGTTCCTCCTGAGACCAGCCCGGAGCGTCGAACGGGGCCTTCCTGAGCAGCCCCGGCCCTGCACACGCCCAGGCGGCACGGCCGACCTCAGGCCTGGGCTGGACACAGGCACCCGGAGGCTGGAGGGGGCCAGGGCCGGTCTGGGTATGCACACGGCGGGGCCACCCCCATCCGCCCTGACCATGGCCGGGGTCTGGGCTCCGCTGGCTGGCCCCACGCTCCTGGGCCTCCGCTCTCCTGCACGACCCCGCTGGGCAGCGAGTCTCCTGTCACCTCCCCACCCAGGGCCCCGGCCCGGCCCAGGCCCCCCACCGTGCGCCTTCCCCCTCCCAGGGTCCCTATCCCAGGCCCCCACTGTGTGCCTTCCCTGTGGGGGTGGGGGAGGCTGCCCTGTGCCTGGCGGGGCCAGGGTGAGCTCTGAGCATGTCCCACAACAGAGACCAGGTGGGAGCCAGCTGCCGGCTGTGAGGGGCAGGAGAGGCGGGTGGGGACGGGACAGCAGCAGGGCCCCGGGGCGGGTGGCAGTCTGTGAGGGGGAGGGGAGAGGTGGGCACACAGCCCCGGGCGCTCCTGGGCAGTCACGGGCTCACTGGGTCGCAGAGGCTGACCCTGACCGGCTAATGAGGCAGGACCGCGCATGACGGAGCCACAGGCGGCAGGAAGGGGGGCCGCCATGGCCGGGCCCCCAGCTGGCGCCAAGGCCGGCTCTGCGGGCTGTTTTCCCAGCCCTGCTCCCCCTGTGTTTGCTCACCCTCAGCCTGGTTTTCCAGGCCATTAGTTCACAGGGCGCTGCCCTCGCTGTGGCCCGGCTGGGGAGGGCGCCGCGGCCCCAGGCAGGAGGGAGCGAGGGGCCTCCAGTGTGAGGTGGGGGCACTCCAGCCCGAGACCACATCCCTGGCCGCCGGTCCCACGCAGGCTGGTCCAGGAGTGGTGTGGCAGGGGGCCCCTGGGAGGCCCAGGGCCTGAGACTCCGAGGGTCTGAGCCTCCCGAGGCCTGACCGGCCGCCGGGCTGGGCGGGCAGACCCGCCCGAGGGCCCGGATCAGGGCTGCCGCCCCGGTGAGCCCGCCAGGCTGCGGTGACAGGAGGGCCGGGAGGGAACCGAGGCCCTGCGGCCTCCCTGCTCTCCCCCAGGCGGGAGGGGCCTGCTGGGCTGTGACCGGAGGAGTGAATTTGCAGCCGGGCCCGGCGGCGCCGGGTGAGCAGGAAGCTCCGGTCTCATTACCGGGGCTGCTCCCATGAGATTTACAGCTTCACAAACAGCCCCTGGGAACCGGCCGGGAGAGGCAGCGGGAGGGAGGTCACTGCGCTGCCCGGGACACCCGGGGGAGGGGAGAGGGACACACAGTGAGGAAGGCATGGCACACGCGTGCCCAGTGGTGGAGACACGGCACACGGACCTCCGTGTCGCCTGCCAACAGCTCCTCGGTCCTGCAGGCTGAGCACGCCTCCCCACGGGCTCCCCACGAGGGGCTGAGCACCTGGGACCCCACGGGCCGCCCTCCTGTGCCGAGGGCTGGGCGGGGGCCAGGGCGGGCGCCGGCCTGGCCCAGATGTGCTCCCAGACGGAACTGGTGTCAGAAAAGCCCGCAGGGACCGAGCACAGAACGGGGGGGGGGGGGGGGGGCAGTTGAGGGGCAGCAATCACCCCGGAGCAGACACGGGGCCTCCGTCCGCCCCCAGGGCCTATGCCCTCCCCGTGGCCGCCAGCTGGCCTGGGGTGTCCCGTGATGGGGACTTCCGGAGCGCCGGGTGGGGGTCACCCTGCCATGCCCTCACCCCCGGGGGCGGCCACCAGGAAGCAGATGGCCGCCCGCCAGCAGCCCCCCCTTTCAGAGGCCCGCGTGAATTGCTCGGCCCACCCGCTGATGCCCGAGGGCTCCCCCGCCTGCCCCAACCTCTACGCCAACTGGCTGGTCATCCTGCTGCTCGTCACCTTCCTGCTGGTCACCAACGTGCTGCTCATGAACCTGCTCATCGCCATGTTCAGGTGCCGGCCCGGCCTGCGCCCCATGGGGGGTGGGAGGTCACCCCGGACCGGGCCCCTAGGGGAGGTCACCCTGGGCCTGGGCCCACGAGGGAGGTCACCTCAGACCGGGCCCCACAGGGGAGGTCACCCCGGACCAGGCCCCCAGGGGAGGTCACTCTGGGCCTGGGCCCATGGGGGAGGTCACCCTGGGCCTGGGCCCCCAGGAGAGGACACCACAGACCTGGGCCCCATGCTGGGAGGTCACCCCGGACCGGGCCCCCAGGGGAGGTCACTCTGGGCCTGGGCCCATGGGGGAGGACACCCCAGACCTGGGCCCCACAGGAAGGTCACCCCGAACCTGGGCCCCACAGGGAGGTCACCTCCATACCAGCAGGGCTGGGGCCTTCGGAGGCTGAGGGCATGGAGGTGTCGGGGGGCAGCGGGGTCAGTGGAAGCCCCATGATGAGTGCCCCCACGTCAGACTCCCCCCAGAACCGTGGGGGAGCCGAGGAGGAGGGGCCAGGCTCTGAGGGCCCCTCGCTCCGGGCCTGCAGCTCCACCTTCCAGATGGTGCAGGGCAACGCGGACACGTTCTGGCGGTTCCAGCGCTACCACCTCATCGTGGAGTACCAGGAGCGCCCCGCCCTGGCCCCGCCCTTCATCCTGCTCAGCCACCTGGGCCTGGCGCTGCAGAGGGCCTTCCGCAAGGAGGCGGGGCAGAAGCGGGCACGCCTGGGTGAGGCCGCCTGGCGGGCGGGCAGGAGGGAGGGGCACTGTGTCCGGCCGGACACGGCTGCACTGATGGGGGAGAGGGGGCGGGAGGGCTGGGATGAGCACCCCGGTGCGGGCTCCGGCTGAGCTGCCCCGGCTCCCTGCCTCCCGGGCACTGCTCCGAGGCCCACCTGCCGCTTCCAGAGAGAGACCTGCCGGAGCCCCTGGACCAGAAGATGGTGACGTGGGAGGCGGTGCAGAAGGAGAGCTACCTGAGCAGGCTGGAGCGGAGCCGGCGGGACAGCGAGGCCGAGGTGCTGCGGAGGACCGCCCACAGGTGCAGGCCGCCGGGCGGGGCCATCCCCGGGCCGCGGGAGCCGCGGCCTCTGCACCCGGGGAGCTGGACGCTGAGGCTGCCTGAGGCTCGGCTTTGGCGGGTCTTGAGGGCCCAGCACCCGCCTCCTGGCCCCGAACAGGGCTCTTCTGGGCCTTGCCTGCCCCGTACTTGGGGGCCAAGGGCCAGTACGTGTGGTGTCCTCCCTGCTGTGGGGTCTCCGAACGGAAGCCCGCCTCTCGCCTGCCCCCCGGTGTCCCAGGCGGTGCACCCGACCTCCTGGGCCCCCGGTGCCTGCCTGCCAGCGGGCGGGAGGGCGCGGCAGCACGGAGGCCAGGGGCAGAGGCCTCAGCGAGCCCGGCCGATGCCAGTGACCCTGGGCGGCAGGACGAGGGAGGACCGAGAGCCCCCGATTCGGAGGCCCCGTGGCCAACGGGGCCTGTGCCCCTGCTCTCCACAGGGTGGAGGTCATAGCCAAGCAGCTCGGGGGGCTGAGAGAGCAAGAGAAGCGCATCCGGGGCCTGGAGTCACAGGTGGGCGGCCAACCAGACCCCGCCCCCTTCCGGCTCAGCACCCCCCTGCCAGCTGTCACTGAGAGCAGGGCGCCCTCCCTGGAGGGGCCTGTCCACCCTGCACACCCGGAGCCTCACCCTCCGCCCCCTTCCTGCGCGTGCAGTGGCTGTCCTGGCAGGAGAGGGCGGGGAGGGGCCTGGGGCTCCCCTGACACCTCTCCCTCTGCAGGTCAACTACTGCACGGTGCTCCTGGCCTCCGTGGCCGACAGGCTGCCCCCGGGCGGTGGCCAGCACAGTAAGTGTCGGGAGGCCGCTGTCCCGCCCTGCCTGGCGGGACCTGCCCTGCCCCGGATGGCCCTGGCCAAACCCCTGACCCAGCCAGGCCTGAGGGTGGTCTCAGACCTGGGGGTTGGGGGGGGCAGGTCCCAGGCTCCCCGGCAGCCGCCTCTCCCTCCCCGGCCCCGCAGTGAGCAGCCCTCCTCCCGCCCCCCAGACTCCTGGAACGTGGCCGTGGGGAGCCGGCAGGCCCCCGCTGAGCGCGGAGGGGGCCGGGCGGGCAGAGGCCACCCAGAGGCCGGCCCGCCGCCCTCGGACACCTGAGCCCCTGCGCCGTCAGCACACGGCCCTCCCGGGGCCCTAGGCCCAGCCGTGGCCCTGTTACCCCAGGTCCAACCCACATACTGTGCCCACGCTACTCCCAACGGCTTCATCGAAAGGGGCCCCTCATGCCTGCCTGGCACCTGCGCCAGGACAGCGAGCGCTCGCCAAGCCCATCCACCTCCCGCCTCAGGGCCCACACCGACCCCCCACAACCTGTCGCCCAATAAACCAACCACTCTGACGTGGTATGGCCGGAGTACCAGCCCTCAACACGCGTGTGCGTGCTCGCCGTGTCGGCCCCCACCCCCAGCCCCCAGCAGCTCAGAGGCTGGCTTGTGTCCAGTCGGGGAGCTCAGGGCACTGCCCCGCCTGCAGGCTGCTCTACCTGGGACGGGACTGGAGAACAGGCCACACCGGGGCTGCAGCCAGACCCGAGGGCCCGGGAGGCATTCGGGTGGCCGGTGTGGACCATGTGCCGTGGGAGAGCCGTGGGTTGGGGGTCAAGGCTCCCCGCCCCCCATGCGAGGCGAGGGCCAGCCCCTCAGTCCCTGGGTAAGACCTGCTGCTGCTGAACGCAGGGCCGTGACGCTATTAGAGGCTCATGTGGGAGCCGGTGATGCTGTCACGATGCTCGTGTGGGAGCCTGTGACACTGTCATGACGCTGGCGTGGGAGCCGTGACGCTGTCAGGAGGCTCGCGTGGGAGTGGAGCTGGGGGAGCTAGAGAGCAGAGGTCCCGGCCTGCGGGTCCTGGGAGGGGGGAGGGTCTAGAGCGACACGGAGCCAGAGTAAAACCCAAAACCTTTATTGTTCCTCACGGCACCGCGGGCCCAGCTTCCAGTCCCCTTGGCAAGGTCCCTGCCCAAAGACGCTGCCGGAGCCCAACCAGGCCACGGCGCCGCCAGCAGGCTGCCCGCCTGGCTCCTGACTGGGCCGGCGCCGTCAGCCCTCAGCCCCGGGGGCCTCGGGGCCCGTGCTCTGGCTCCGGAAGTGGTCTCTACTCCGCTTCCTGCTGCCGTGGAAGCCGACAGTCTCCACCGCCGGGGGGCCTGCCGCTGGCCTGCCATGGGGGGCCCCCTCGGGCATGTCCACCTCCTGCAGGCCCCCGTGGGGGCCCCCCCACTCCTCGGCCTCGGGGCTCCCGGGCCTGGCCAGGTGGGCCAGCTCCACGGTGCCTTCGGCCCGGCCCGGGGCCCCCGCCTCTGGCTGGCCCCTCTTCCTCTCGGGCCGGGCCTCGGCGCGCGGCGGCCTGCAGAAGACCACCCGGCCCTCGCCGCTGCTGGAGGGGTCCTGGTTAAAGGAGGGCTCGTAGGCGCTGGGCGCAGCCCCACCCCGGGAGCCCAGGAAGTCCAGGGCGGCCGCCCGGTTGCTCTGCTCGCTGGCCTCGGCCGTGTCCTCCAGGCTGTACCTGGTCCAGCGCTCGGGGTGGGCCACGTAGTCGGGCACGGGGGGCGCCCGGGGGGGCACGAGGCTCTGCCGGGCTCTGCCCAGGCCTTCTGCTAGGGGCCGGCTGGGGGGCGCCCGGGGCTGCTCGAAGCCCGCACCGTTCCCCAGGCCCGCCTGGCCGGCGGAGGGCACGGCCCGCCCGGCGGCCCCTTCCAGGCAGTCGAAGATGCTCTGGCTGCGCTGGGAGAAGGTGCTGCTGGTGCCCCGCAGGCGGAAAGGCTGCACGGCGGCCGCGGGGGGGCCCCTGGGCGGCGAGGGGGAGCTGTCGGGGCCCGAGTCCCCCCGGGCCTCCCCAGGCGGCAGCTCTGGGGACAGAGCCTCCAGCGGGGCGCTGCCTGGCCAGCTGAGGTCGGAGTCCGAGTCGGAGTCGCTGAGGGAGACGGTGGGCGGGGGCAGGACGTCGTACTCCGTCCCCTGCTCCACCTCCAGGCCCGGGGAGGGCTCGCCGGCCCCCACCTCAGCCATGTGTCCGGCCGCGGCACACCTAGACCCAGACAGCGTGAGGCCCGGCTCACAGCCCCGCCCGGCGCCCTCCCCGCACACCCTCTCCTCACCGTCCCGGTGCCCGAGTCCTGTGGGCTGTATCCTCAACACCAAGTCCCCTGCTCGGCTCTGCTCGGCTGTTCCACGAGGCTGAGGGAGGCGAGGGACGGCCCAGTCAGACCAGACAGTGAACACAACGAGGGTGGGGGTGGGGGTGAGTGGGGAGTGGGTGTGCCATGACCAGCGAGTGGCAGAGGCCAGGTAGTGGTGCCTCCCACCCGCCACCTCACTCAGCACCCACAGGCCAGAGGAGGGCTGGCCTGCCCCACCTCAGCCCCCATCCTGGGCCGCAGCACCCCCAGACCCAAATGCTAAGTCCAAATGCAGGAGAAAGGGGCCTGGGGGGGCGGCGGTGCAGCAAGCGGCCCGGGCTCCGCTCGGACCCTCCCCACGGGCGCGGGCCCTGCCAGGCCAGCAGGACAGGGGCTCCTGTGCGTGCGGGGAGCTGCCCTGAGGTGTCTGCGGTCACGTCCTGGGCATCGGACGGTCCCGCTCGGGGGACAGGGCGCCGACCAGCACCTGCAGGAGCCCCGCTGGGCGGAGGCGAGTCCCTGCGGCTCCTGGAGCGACTTCCGGGGGCGCCTCTCCTGCCCCCCGGCCCCCACCCCTGTCCCGGCTGGGCCCGCCCCCCTCACCCCAGGCCAGGCGGCCCGGGCGGAGCGCCCCCGCACAAGCCCAGCACCCCGAGGCCCCATCCCCGGGGTCCCCCTCTCCCCCCGGGAAGGAGCACACTCCGCGGTGTCCGCTGGGCCCGGAGGCGCCCGCCCACCACCCCACCCCGCAGCAGGCGCCCCGTCGGAGGCCTGGGTTCCGGGGCCACGGCCCGGGCCTCAGAGAGTCGCGGACCCAAGGGCCAGGCTGGAAGGGATTCGAAGGGGCCCCCGCGAGGTGCTACGGGCCCGCGCCGCCGCCCGCGCTCATCACAAACCTGCGGCTTACAGCGCCCCGGCCGTCTCCATCTTGCGTCGTGCTCGGCCCTCTGGGAAACCGAGTCCTTCGCCGGCCGAGCGCCGTAGCTGCTGTGCCCAGTGAACTACATCTCCCACAAGACACTGGGGCGCTCCTCCCGAGGCCTAGCGGGACAAGTGATCGTTGCTCATGCGCTCTCTTGCTAACCTACCCATCCCCGGAACTGGCGTCACTGGTTCGCGAAAAGAACCCGGAATTGATTAAAAGGGGTTAGGGGTGGGGACTGCGAGATCTAACGGTCCTAGTCTTGTTCCCGAGGCCCCAACGCCCCCTACCGGAGGCCGTGAGGACAGCGGCCCCTCTGGCTGGAAGTGTGTCGTAGCGCAAGGGGGGCGCCGTTCGCAGACACTTCCGGTCCCGGCCGGAAGTGACCGGCCGCGTCTTCGAGGGTTCTGGGCCCGGATTGGGCGGTCGGGCCAGGCGGCAGCCGGGGCATCCCGCTCGGGAGCGGCACTGGAAGCGGGTGGCAGGCCCCGGGGACAGGCCGCGTGGCCCCGCTAAGTGCGGGAATCTTGTCCCTCCCCCTCCCCGGGCTGCTGTCCCGGCGCCTCCGGAGCGAGGGTTCCGGCCCGTCCTCCCTGCACCCGGCCCCCAACCCCAGGGCCCCGCGTCCCCAGCACCCAGACCGTGTCACCCGGGGTCACACCGCAGGGCGCCGGACCTCCAGCCCCTGGGCCATCTGCCCGCCCGCCCGGCTGGCACGGCTGTGGAGGGCGACCTGCTGGCCCAGGGGCTCCCCTGCGGCCTGGCTGTTTCCAGCCTCAGTCCCCAAGGAGGCCCACGTGACCCATAGCCAGGCCCTCTGGCCTCAGGTCCATGGACGGTCCACATTGTGGGTGCCCGCCTGAGGCTCATGGTGACGCCCCCCGCGTCCCCCCACTTCCCACGGCCAGCAGCCTGAGTCCACTGGATCGGAGGACGGACACGCCACCCCTCCAGCCCGGCTCCTCCGGGCACCCAGATGGGCAGGGAGGAGCCTTGGGAGGGGCGGGCACGGTCCCCCGTGGAGCCTTCGCAGGAGGAGCAGGCGGGTCTTGCAGAGGCCTCCCCAGCTCACCCCCTCCTGCCCCCTCTGGACAGGGTGCACAGCAGGGGGTTGTGGGTGAGGGTGAGGGTGGATGTTTCTGGGGGCACAGGGCCCAACAGAGGGGCCCCTGCCCCATGGAACGCTCCCCACTGTCCCCCCCCCACTGCCCAGCAGGGTGGGCAGCACCCCTGGGCCCAGCCAGGCCCAGAGCCGAGCCCCCAGCCCCAGATGTCACACTCGGCGGCGGCGGCGGCAGCAGCGGGCACAGGCGGGGCCGGGGTGTTAGCATGCCTAGTCTCTCCTTTATTGAGTGACTGGAGATGTAGTTACAATGGAAGGTGCCGCGTTAGAAGGACAGGTGTGTCGAAGGCAGAGGCTGCTCACAGACCCGGCTCCGAGGCCGGGGCAGGAAGGGGACGAGGATTAAAAAAGGCGGAGCCTTTGGGGGGGGCGGGCGGCAGGTGCTCTCGGCCGGAGAGGCCTGGCTGAGCGGGCAGAGTGCCCCCGTGGCCCAGAGCAAAGGGGACCCCGCCCCGCTGTCCCCAAGGCCTGCTCCTGTGCCTCCTACAGGGATCGCAGCCCCAGGTGATGGGGAGCAGAACCTCAAAGTGAAGAAGCTAGTACGTGTAGCAGAGTAATACCAGGAGGTTATCTACACGGCCGCGCGCCATCCAGACGCCGGGCCTCGGCAGCCCGGCCGCGGGCGGGGCCTCAGTACACGGAGCTGTTCCGGATGCCACAGCAGAGCACCATGCTCAGGATCATCTCGAAGATCTGCGGGAGGGGCGGGGGGGGGGGGCAGCCGTCAGCACCCGCCTCCCTCGCTCCCTCCCTCCCTCCCTCCCTCCCTGGGCAGGGAAGGCACCCCCCGCCCACCCCGCCCGCTCACCATGATCACGGCGACCACGATGGCTGCGATGCCAATGAGGTACAGCTTCCCCGAGAAGAGGTCGTCGATCTTCTGGTGGCAGTTTGCCTGCAGGGGCGGGGCGGGGGTCAGGGGTCAGGGGTGCCAGGCCTCCGCCCCTCCTCCCCAGCAGTGCAGGAGGGTCACTGCACTCCCACCCCCTCAGCCCTGGTCTCTGTACATTTGATCTGACATGTTTTCAAACCAAAGTGGCTCAGGGGTTGAGCATCGACCACGGAACCAGGTCACTATTCCATTTCCTGGCAGGACACGTGCCCCAGTCGCGGGCTCGGTCCGATCAATGTCTGTCTGTCTGTCTGTCTCTCAAATCAATAAAATGTATTTTAAAACAACGTGCTGCACCCGCTTCCCCTCCGAGACCACGCAGCAGGACCCGGGCGCGCCCCACCAGGAACAACCGGGTGGGTAGTCCCTTCCTGGGGCCTCGGCACCAGCCGGTGGGCCACCCGGGCCCTGGAGGGCGGGCCGCCCACGCCCCTCACCTTCAGGTTGTTGAGCAGCGAGCTGTCGGAGGGACACAGGTTGTTCTTCATGATGGAGGTGGTGAGGGTGCTCAGCGCATCGGAGCCACAGCAGCTGAGCTGCAGAGACAGAGGGCAGCCATCAGCCCGCACGCAGCAGTGACCGAAGGTCCCCTCTTCCCCTCCCCTCCCCTCCCCTCCCGCTCAGCTCTGCTGCTCGGAGACCCAGCACCCCGGCCGGCCCGGCCTATCTGATCCCCACCCTGCCAGAGGACCCCCCATCTCCCCCCACCCCACCTCGGCTCACAGAGGGCCACGGCCCTGAGGAGCAGGCTTGCCAGGTCCCTCCTGCCCCCGAGGTGGGAGCTGAGGCCTGACTCGGCCCCAGCCAGGCTTCACCCCTGCCCCGCCCCGCTCCCCCCCTTCCCCAGCGCCCGCCCGGCCGCACCGTCTCGTGGAAGGTCTTGACCACGGTCTTGGCGTTGTTGGCCTCATCGTCCACCACCGCCTGCTGCAGGGCCTGGTCGTAGAACTGCTTCACATCCTTGGCGATCTGCGGGAGGCGGGGGGAGCACCAGTGAGGGCCGGGCCTCCCGGGCTCCAGCCAGCCCCAGCCCAGCCCCAGCCCCCAGGCCACTCCCCCGAGAGCACCCGCCGTCTGACTGCCCCCGACCTCCCTGCCATCCCCACGGCCCAGGCTCACCTGGTCTTTATTGACGAAGCCCCATATGCCGGCGGCCACCTCACAGGCAAAGAGGATCACCAGGCAGGTGAAGAACTGCAGAGGCCGAGAGGGGGGGTCAGGGCAGAGGGGGGCCAGGGCAGAGGGGGGCCAGGGCAGAGGAATCAGGGCAGAGGGGAGGGGGGTCAGGGCAGGCCGGGACCACCCGGGGCTCTCCGAGGCCCAGACCAGTGCGGTGGCGTGGGGCTGGACTCCCACCGATGGCCAACATCCAAGTGACCAGTGTGTGCGGAGGGGGCTGGCCTGGGAGCGGGCCCCATGGAGCAGGGCCACGGCAGGCTCTGCAGGGCCGGCGCTGGGCAGGGAGGCAGGGCCGGTCGGCGGCGGGAGCACAGGGCCCCTTCCGCCCTCCCCCGCAGATGACCAACTGCCTCCTGCACGCCTCGCACTGGGACTTGACCGGGAATCGAACCTGTAACCCCCTTCCTCCCCTCCCTCTGCCCTCCTCCTTTCCGAGAATCAGTGGCGGGAGCACAGGTGTCCCTTCCGCCCTCCCCCGCAGAAGGGGTCACCCTGGTGCCTCCGTTTCCCCACCGGAGGCCACAGCCAGGTCGCAGGGCTGGGGACCCCTGAGGAAGGGGCTCCCCATTTTATTACTTCCAGGGCCCCGCGGGAGGGCTCCCCACGTGTGCCCTCTGTGGCATTCTGAGAAACGGCGGACCGGCTGTGGGGCTGGCCTGGGGGCCCAGGCAGGCAGCCGCCAGCCAGGTGGCGTCTACCACGGCCGTGAGCACGGCCTCGGGGGCGCCCCAGCTCCGGAGCCCGCCCAGCCTCCCGGCTCCTGGCCCTCCCCTGGGCGTCAGCCCCGCGCCCCCGCCCCCCGCCCCCACTCCCCGCCGCGACCTACCGTCCCCAGCAGGCACTGCGACTCCTGGATGGCCCCGTAGCAGCCCAGGAAGCCCACGAACATCATGACGGCGCCCACGGCGATGAGGATGTAGATGCCTGTGGGGGAGGTGCCTCAGTGCCACCGTTCTCCCGCCGTGTCCCCGGCGCCCACCCCCCGGCGCCCGCCCCAGCCTCCCGCCGTGTCCCCGGCGCCCACCCCCCGGCGCCCGCCCCAGCCTCCCGCCGTGTCCCCGGCGCCCACCCCCCGGCGCCCGCCCCAGCCTCCCGCCGAGTCCCCGGCGCCCACCCCCCGGCGCCCGCCCCAGCCTCCCGCCGTGTCCCCGGCGCCCGCCCCAGCCTCCCGCCGTGTCCTCGGAGCCCACCCCCCGGCGCCCGCACCCATTGGCATTCTGGGAAGGGCTCAGAGCTCGGAGGGGACTCTCTCTCCCGTGTGACCCCTGCGATCAGCACCTTTCCGGCCCCACAGCCCTGTCTTGGTGCCACGGCGGGGAGGGCCCGGCTGTGGGCTGGGGGGGACAGGTGGGGCAGCCTGCTGGCCGCATGCAGTGCCCACTGCTGCCGGCGGCGCTGGGGCAGCGGCAGGCCTGGCCGCCTGGGTGGCTGTACAAATGGGAGCTCAGGGCCGGATCACCCAAGGCCCAGCCAGGACGGTGTGGTGGCGGGCAGCTTGAGGAGGGCACACGGGGTCGTGTCCTCCGTCCCAATGCCCACCAGCTGGGCACTCACTCCTGGAGGCAGGAGCGCCCCCGGGAGGCTCCAGAGGCCCCGGCGTGCCAAGCGGCCTTCCTGGTCCCTGTCCCACCACCACGGGGGCCCTGGGGAACGCCGACCTCGTCCCTGCAGGGCCCAGCCCCTCGCCCTCTGCAGCCCTCGGTCGGCACAGCACCCGAGGGCCCCCTCACACACTCGCGCCTGGGGCCTGGGCTCAGGACAAGCCTCCGGGGGCGCCCCCCGATCCCCGCACAGCCCCTCAGTGAGGTTCGGGAGATGCTGAAGGGGCCCGGGAGAAGATTCGTGTCCGGGGCTTTGGAGGGTCCTGCGAGGGGCCAGCAGACACCAGGGCAGGTGCCCGACCCCAGACCGCCAGTGCGGTGCCGTCAGCTCGCAGGCTCAGGGCTGCCCGAGCCGAGGGCGCCCGCTGACCCGCCCTCGTCCCGGGTGGCACAAAGGGCCCTTGTCCTCAGGGCCCACGTCTACCCTCCCCCGCGCCAGGCTGGCCCAGCCACGTCAGGGCCGGCGAGACGCCCGAAGGCCGGGGCTCCTGGCCGGGCAGGGCCAGGCAGCCAGCGGGCTCCGGCAGGCCGTGCCCATGGTGGTGGAGGAGCCCGGTCCAGCCCTCACCCTGCCCACCAAGTGGCCCGGCACCGAGGCTGCTCCCGGGGCCGCCGGAAAGCACCTGCCGAGGGGGAAACCCGCTCCCCGGCCAGCCTCACACTTCCCCATGTGCCTGGGCACAGCCCGAGCCCCACCCTCTGCCGGGGCCAGAGCAGCTGTGGCCCACGGGGCACCCCAACCTCCCAGCCACCTGTGCCCTGTGCCCGCTCCCGTCGAGCCCAGCCCTGGCCGCAGCCGGAGCCTCAGTCCTCTCCAGCCAGCCGGGCCTCGAGCGGGCAGCCCACTCACCCCAGGAGAGGGCCCCCCATCACCTCCCGGGGGGCTCAGTCCCCACCCCGAAAGGGGACGGGGAGGGGTGGCTCCAGCCCCTCAGGCATTGGGACCCGCTGGGTCCCGCCTGGTGGCTGCAGGCTTAGAGTGTGGGGGACAGGGGGAAGGAGACGCCTGAATGGGGCCCCCAGGCGAGCCCAGGGGATCCCCCGAGCCTCAGACACCTGTGAGGCTGGCCCAGGATTGGTGGTGCCCACGTGTGCTCTCGTGGCGCAGGCTCCCCCGGGACCAGCCTGAGAGGGGCTCCCGTCTGGGGGGACTGCAGATGAGGGTTCGGGCCGCCCCAGGGATGGCTGCCCCCCCCCCCAGTTCCCCGGGGAACCACGGCCTGAGGCACAGGCTGGGTTCCAGGGGGGGAAGGGGGCACTTGGTCAGGTCCCTGCCACCCAGCCCTCTGCCTCCCAGCCCGGCCCGGACCCCGGACCCCGGTCTGTGGGCATCAGACCAGGCCTTGCTCCCCAGCCCGCCTGAGCTGGCCCCCAAGGTCACACCCACTTTCTCTGAAGGGAACTCCTCCCCAACCCCCAGATCCCAGCAGGGCCAGCCCGCCTCCGCCCGCCCGTTGGCCAGGACCCACAACAGGCCTCCCTGCCCCTGGAGGTGGCAGCTGTCCAACCCCCTCCCCCCCTCCCCACCCCTGTCCCCCTTCGTCCCCCAGACCAAGGCTGACTGGCCAGTGGGCAGCCTAACTAGGCAGCAAGGTGTGGCTGTGGGGCCTGAGACAGGCCCCCACCCCCCACCCCCAGCTCATGCCCTGGCTGCACAGGCATCTGGCCCCTTCCCAGGCAGGGTCCCAAAATAGCCACCCAGGCCCAGCTCCCCGCCCCCCCAGCGGCCGCCCTCCAGCTGTGACTCAGCCCTAGAGCTATGGGGGCCCAGCAAGCCACACACCCCCAGTTCCGGCTTTCCCGGGACCACCCGGGGTGGGGGACACCCAGGCCCTCAGGCCCAGGCTGCCCTCACCCACTCAGCCGCCTCCTCCTGGGAGCCCTCTCTGCCTGCCTGCCTGGCCTCGCCGAGCTCACGGCCCGATAGATACCTACTGAGCCACCCTGCCGGCCCCGCCCGCGGCCCGGGAACTCACCCACGTAGAAGGTGTTGGGTGCAGGCCTGTCGCCCAGCTCCAGGTAGAGGAGGTTGGTGGTCTGCGGGTCATGGCGCAGCCACAGGGCCACGCCCAGGATCACGCCTCCGGCCAGCTGGGGAGGGACAGGGAGGGTGAGCTGTGGCCCAGGGCCGCAGAGCAGGTGTGACCTGAACACACTGCGTGTGAACCGCCACACCGACACACACATACGCACACGCACACACGTAGCAACCCTAAACAAGGCGGCACATGCCGAGTGCCCCAGCAGCTCGGTGTAAACGGTGCATGTGTTCCTAGGGGGCGCCCTCGTGTGCATTGGCTGGGCCTGGCAGCCCGGGGGGCGCTGGGCCTCGGGGATGGCACTGCCCACAGGCCTGGGCACCAGGGAGCCCGTGGAGGCCAGACCAGGCCCGGCCCGGCCGGGGTGCCCTCCGGGGCTGAGCTCCGGGGGCTGGGGGCCCTGGTGGGAGGGCCTGGCCGCTCCTGCCTCCAGCGTCCACGCTGAGCCTCCCATCCCGGTGCCGGGAACCTCCGGGCCGGCCCCACTGACCGCCCTGGCCACGGGTCCCGCGGGGAAGAGAAATCACACACGGCCCGGCCGGCTGCGTGGCTCCGCGGATGAGCTTTAACCTATGAACCAGGAAGTTTCAGGTTCGATTCCCGGTCAATTCCCAGTGCGAGGCGTGCAGGAGGCAGCTGTCATCAATGTTTCTCTCTCCCTCTCCCTCTCTGAAGTTAATAAAAATAATTTTAAAAAAGGAAGAAGAAACCAGACCCAGAGAGACTAGCTGACCCGCCTCAGGCCTGACCCCACGGGAGGGGGTTCCCGGTGAAACTTAGGCCCAGCGCCCAAAGCCACCCCAAGGGGAGCCCCTGGCAGCCCAGGACTCTGGCAGGAGACACGGGGCAATGACGAGGGGCAGGAAGGACTGGGCTGCGCCCTCGACCCCGACCCTCTACCCTGGGCTCAGTTGGGGGGGGCACTCAGGCACCCAGAGCAGATGGACTCCCTCCGGCGGGGGCTGGGTCCTCAGCTCCTCCTCCCTACCAGCTGGGCGGGTGGGGGAGTGGGGCTGGAGGCAGTGGGACCTGCTCGGGGGAGGGGGAGTGTGGGGGCGGGACGGGGGTGCCCCAGTCCTCCCCTCTGAGCTGGCTGCCATCTGCGACTCCAGAGGCGGCTGGGGGTTGCCATGGTAACTCTGGCCTGAACACATCCCTTCTCTGTTTGGAGAGCGTGGTCCAGGGCCCTGTGAGCCATCCAGGGCTGCGGGAGGGGGAGCTGCCGGGCCTCCCTCCGCGGGGGCAGAGCTGGCCAGCGGGGGGTGGCGCCCGGCTGGGCTGGGGTCTGTGCAGCCAGCCCCTCGCCACGAGCCGAGGGGAGAGCCGGGGCAGGGACCTGGGACTCACCCCCCGTGCCTTCATCAAGGTCAATCCTCGCCAGCCCCCCACGCCACCCTGTTCCCCGTGGCCCCCACCTGCCCTCCGAGAGTCACTGGGAGGCTGTGGCCTGGCTGGGCCGGGGCCCCTCCTCCCGGCACGGCTGGCCGCCCATAGGCAAGAGCAGAGGGAGGGGGAACACGTCTGGAGCCCAGAACCCCACAGCCTCGGCTCGGGAGGCGGGCCGGGCCCTGAGACAGCGCCCGCCCGGAGCCTGCTCCTCGAGACAAGCTGCCCATGTGGGGATTGGGGGCCCCTCCCCCCCCATGCCAGAGTGAAGCCGCGCCCACGGCCACGGTCCCGGGGGTCCGGCGGCTTCCCGGGACACAGCCCCAACCTGGGGACGCCTGAGCCGCCGCAGGGGCCAGACGCGGGGCCAGAGCCCACAGGGGAGGCAGCGCCAGGAACCCGCCGCCGGTGCTGATGGGCAGCCCCCGAAATGCAGACCGGCCCGGGACCCAGGCTGCCTGCCCGGGTGGGGGCGCGGAGCGGGGAGCACGGCCGAGGACCCTCGGGGCTGGTGGACGGGCCCCCTCTCCCGATGGGGGACAGCGTCACGCCACCTGCCTGGGCCAAAGCTTAAGGATTGTTCATGTTACTCACGTGCTGTTTATACCGAATAAAACTTAAAAAACCCACAAGTCACCCCACCCCTCTGGCCCCGAACCTCTAAGCAGCAAGGCCTTCAGGGAACCTGCCCTGGGCTCCCCGTCCGTTCCCCAGGCCGAGGACGCACGCACACCCGTCCCCAGCGTCCAGCGTCCGTCCAGGGGCGGCGATGCCAGGACATCGGGGTGGGTGAGCTGGCCGCATGGGCGCCGGCCTGTGCCCTCCTGGAGCCGGTGCAGAGCTCCTCACGCCAGCGGGAGCCGCGAGGCCGGCCCACCGGGCCCTCGCCATCCACCGGGGCTCGGGACGCCCTGCCGGCCGGCCGAGGGGAAGGCGCCTGCTGTGGCAGTTCTGGGGCTGGTCGGGGCGTCCGTAACTCTGCAGGATGTCCCGCCATCTCCTTTCTCCTCCTTTCCGAGAATCAGTGGGGCTGCCAAGCAGGCTGGGCTCCCGCCCGGCCCTGCATTTCCAAGAATCCGCGTCCCGGTGCTGGGGGAGGAGTGCCGCCCGCAGGCCCGAGGCCCCCTCACCTCCCACCAAGTGCCCAGCCGGCAGTCCCCTCCGTGGGACCCAGACAGGCCCCCGCCCACCTGCCGGCCCCCGCCCCTGCCCCCGTCCCCACCGGGGAGGCCCAGCCGCCCCAGTGCTGCCCCCGCATTCCACGGCCGGACAACACCCGCGCAGGGCCCTGGCCCGGCCGGACCCGCCTGTCCTCGGGGGAGGCAGCCCCTCAGAGCCGGGTGGGCGGCAGCAGGGACACCCACGGCCTGGGCTCCGCTCAGCCAGGGGGCACATCAGGCTGAGAACCGCACGGCCACCCCCGCCCGGCGTGGCGATGGGGAGGCTGGGCCGGAGGCGGTGCAGGCACGTGAAGGCCGCGTGAAGGCCGGAGGCAGGAAACGCCGGGAGCCGGAGGCCCTCCCGGCTGAGATGCCCCGCGGGGCAGGGGGGGGGGGGAGGGGCGGGACAGCTCTTCCTGGCTGAGATGCCCCGCGGGGGGGGGGGGGGAGCCCCTCCCGGCTGAGATGCCTGCGGGGGGGGGAGCCCCTCCCGGCTGAGATGCCCGCGGAGGGGCCGGGAGAGGGTGGGGGGAGGTCCCTGCAGGCTGGCCCTCCTTCCCCCCCCCCTCGGTGGCTCCGGCCCCTCGGGCTCCGGGTGCATGGCTGTCCGGGCCGGAGGAGGCAGGAAGGATGCTGCGGGGCCTGGGCTCTCACAGGAAGCTGAAACTCCCTCGGCCTCTCGACCTCAGGAAGCGCCGGCGAGGCGTCTAAAAATAGGGCTGGGGGGGGCGGGCGCGGGGGGGCGGAGGGCAGTGCCCCCCTGGGCCCCACGGGCCGGGAGCAGGTGCCACCTCCCTCTCAGGGCCCCGCCACCTCGGGGGCAGTGAGAGGCCCAGGCTCAGCTCGGGCCTGCCCCTCCCGGGCCTGCCCGCCCTGCCCCCACCACACCCCGGCCGGAAGGGCCTCCTGTGGAAGCCCCCGGCCCTGGCCCTGTGGGCCCGGTGGACAGACTCGGTGGCCTGCAGAGAGGGGAGGGGCGGCGGGTCTGACGAGGATGCGGGTGATGGACAGCCGCCGCGGAGGAGACGGCTCAGGCAGGGCGTCCGGGCCAGCGGCACCGAGAGCTGCCGGGCACCGGCCCTGGGGGAGCTGCTCTGGTCCCAGCTCTGGTTTCCAGCCGCCCACCAATTCTTCCCGTGGCCCCGGGAATCTCCAGTGCTACGCCCGGGGGAACAGCCTGGCCCGGCCAGGGGATGGCTGTTACCGGGCGGGGCCAAGAGGCGGGGCCGAGGGAAGGCCATGCGTGCAGAGGGCGGGGCCGGCCCCGGGTGGGGCGTGGAGCCCCCGGCGGGCTGCAGTCACTGGCTCCCCAGCCGCTGCCCCCAATGGCCCCCACACCCAGCCCCCAGCCCCCGGGAAGGTGGCCACCTGGGGTCCTCTCCCCGGCGCTCACCGCTGCGCCCAGGGTCTTGAACCCCAAGTCTCCATGCCCCCCCCCGAGGGGCTGCTCTCCGCCGGGCACGGAACCAACCTCAGCACCACCCACAGGCGACGCACAGGCGACACGGGCCAAGGTGCGTCCGACCGGGTCGCAGGGCGGTGGGTGCAGAGCGCCGGGCGGCAGCACCGGGCACCGGGCATCACCTGCCCGCCTGCTCCACCTGGATAGCCCGCCCTGCCTCCCTGGCCCTGGGCCCTCTGGGTAACGGTCACGTCACCCCTGAGCCCGGCCGGTGTCGCTCCGCATGGTCGGCCCTCGAACGGAGAGGTCACCGGTTAGGCTCCCAGTCAGTGGCTCCCAGTCGGGGCGCAGGCAGCCGCCCGGTGGCCCTCAGCGATGTTCCTCTCTCGACCCCCCTCCCTTCTCTCTAAAGAAGCCAGAAAACAAGAAGAGCATGTCCAGTCATAGCAGGGGCACTGCTTCAGGGACCAGGGAAGACGGTCCCAGCTGTCAGACGCCGGGCCGCCGGTGGGTGCTCCCCGAGCACCTGGGGGCCCAGTGGAGGCCCCCGAACAGTCTTCTGTGAACCTGCCCTCACCGGGAGGCTGGGCTGGGCCAGGCCCCCAGGACAGTGTCTGTGTGGGGTGCGGGGTAGGTGTCTCCCGGCTGAGTCACCCAGCCCTCGCCCGGGCCGGGCCGGGCCCAGCAGCTGGGCTCAGCCCCTTTACCCGCCTCCCTCCACCCTCTCTCCGCCCCCTTCCTCCCCTCCCTCTGCCCTCTCCTGTAGAACACGGCCAGTGCCAGGGACCGGCTCCCCCCACGGCTCCCGGCCTGCGGACCTCCCTGATCTGAGGACTCAGCTTTAGGTGAAGGGGAAGCCGGGCTCGGTCTGGGGGAGCCGTGGTTTGGGCGGACGGGGAAGCAGCCAGAGATAACGACAAAGCTGAGCTCCACGGCCGGAAGCAGAGCTGAGCTGGTGCTGAGGGCCTGCGGGCCGGTGAGGCCGCCTCCCGGAGGCCGGGCCCCAGCTCAGACTTCCTCTCCTCAGCCAGGGGCGCCTAGGACCCCTCACCCACCCCACCCCCGAGAACTGCCCCGAGAGCCCATCCCCCCTGGGAGAGGCCCCCCCAGAGAGCCCCTCTGCCCCCCCCCCCCCAGAGCCGCAGGGGACCTCCCCGCCCGAGCCTCCAGGGCCGCCCTCCCAGAGGGACGCGGTGCCCCGCTAAGCGACAGACAGTCATGTGCCGTCTGGCAGGAAAATTAAATGCCCGTTAGTGAGACTTCTCATCAGCCTCGTTCCCATCAGGCCCGGCCCGGCTGCTGGACCGCGGCCACCAGCTGCATTAGGTGCCGGACGGCCAGGCCAAGCGGGCACCCCTGGAGCTCCCTGGGCAGCCCCCCGGGGGGGGGGCCAGCACATCTGACCCCCAGGGGAGGCCCGACTCCGCCCAGGCCACGCCCGCCCAGGCCACGGGCTCTGAGCCTCACCTCCCTGCCCTGCCCCGGCTCTCCGCTCTCGGCCGCCCCAAGGGGGATGGGGATTTCCTGGCTGCCTGGCACCGTGACCCGCTTCCCAGCCAGATGCTGGGAGCCCAGAGCAGGTGGATGCGGCCTGGGGCCCCGGGTGCCCGCAGGGCGAGGCAGGCGCGCCATGTGGGCGTGGAGGCGGCCGCTCCTCCCCGGGCCGGCGTGCCAGGCCGCCCGGGGCCACTCCCGCGTGGGGGCCTCTCACTCTGCGATGTAACTAAAATGTTCCCGATCCAGACACCCATCGTCACCCGTTCTCCGGGCTCCCAGCACCCAGCGGCCGGGATGGGGGCCTCCCTCCCCCAAGGCCACGCCGGCACAGCCAGCACGGTTCCTGCGTCCGCTCCTCGCCGAGCTCATCCCCAGCACCGGGGTCAAGGGTCAGAGGGTGCAGTGCTCCCCATGGGCCAGCACCAGAGCCGTGCGGGGAGGGGGCCTCCACCCAGTTGTTTGGGGGGGGGGTTGGGGGCACACAGAGGGGCTCCCGAGGGTGTGCCCAGCACCCAGGGCTCAGCACGCCCGCCAGCGTGGGGGCGGGGCCGGGCCGGACCCAGGCGCCTGTGGGCGGATCTGGCTCTGAGCTCCACCGGCAGGCCCAGGAGGGAGGGAGCACTTACATCCCTGCGCCGGCTCCACCCGCTGCCTGGGAACCACCGGGCCACCCAGCGGCTCTGACGGGGTGGGCACCCCGGAGAGGGCCCCACGGGGCAGGGGGGCGGGACACACCCCCCTTCTGAGAAGTCCCCTCCCCCGCCCACCCTCCGCTTCCAACAGCATCCTCCTCCTCACGGCCAGCTTGGGGGCCCTCTGACCCCTACCCCGGCCAGAGCAGGCAAACGCTAAGCCCAGATCACCGTCCCTCAGCCAGGCCCGCCCCCGGTGGATGTGACACCCACTGCACCCCTCGGCTGAGCTCACCTGGTCCCCCTCTTCTCACCCTGGCCGGGGGGGAGGGGGAGAACGGACGGTGCCCTCACCCCATACTCGCTCGGGGCCACCCCTAAGGTCTGCCTTCCTGCGTCCACTTGGGGAAGGCACCCCCACCCCACGGCACCCCGACCTCTCTGCGGGGAGGGGGAGCCGCCAGCAGTGTGGGGCCAGGGCAGGGGTCCCAGTCACCGCCCGGGGGCTGGGCCCAGGGAGGCCGGGCACGGCCGTGTGACCCCCACCCATTCTGGCCCCGCACCAACAGGAAGTAAGAACAAAAGTCCAGGCCCGGCCAGGCCCGGGCGGCAGCGAGACGCAGGCCAGGAAGCGGCTCCGGACCCTCCTCGCCCACAGGACCGCCCCGTGGGCCCTGCTTCCCCAGTGGGTGCCCCAGGCCGGGCTGCAGCCCCGGCTGGGTGAGGAGGGCGGGGCGGGGGGCAGGCTCCTCACACCGGGTCCCCGCGGGGCAGGCACCCCAGCCCCGGCCACTGAGGCCCAGGGAGCCTGGACCCCCCTACCCCCGGCCCCCAGGACGGAGCAGCCGGTGAGGGTGCGCTGGGCCGGGCCAGGAGCGGGGTTCGGTCCCAGGACTCCGCCGGGGGATGCACCCCCCACCAGCCGCCCACCCCGGGCGGCGGCGGCCGGATGAGCTCATGGGGGCGGGCCGCCGGGAGCCCCGCCCTCGCGCCCCCCTTCCGCCCCCGCGAGGCCGGACGGTCCCGACTCCGCGGCCGGGGGCGGCGGGCAGGGCGCGCACCCCCACCCCGCACCCCGCACCCCCCCACCCGCCTCCCGGGGCGGAGACAGGCCCCAGGCCCCCGCAATGCCTCCGCCAGCCCGGCCGCGGGGCTTCGGACCCCACGGACCACAGGCCCCCAGGCCCAGCCCGCGGCCCCGCCCGCCAACGAGGGGCGCGGCGGCCCGGACGCCCCCCCGGCGGCCGCACCCCAGGGCGCCCCCCGCCGGGTCCCCGCGCACAGGGCGCCCCGCAACTTGGCGGCCCGGCTGCGCCCCGGAGGGGCCTGGCGGGGCCTAGCGGGTGGCGCGGCTGCGGGCCTGGGGCTCCCCCTCCAGACTCCCCTCCGGCCGCCCCAGGTCCCCCGCCCCCTCCAGACTGCCCCCCGGCCCCCCCAGTCCTCCGCCCCCTCCAGACTGCCCCCGGGCCCCCGGCTCACCCAGAAGACGAAATTGAAGACGAAGAGCAGGTACTTGATGCACTTGGTGCATCCCTCCACCCCCATGGCGGCGGCCGGGCGGCCTGGCAGGCGGCTTGGGGCTGGGCCTGGCGGGCGGGCTGGCTGGCGGGCTGGCGGGCTGGCGGCGCGGGGTTGGGCCTGGCGGGGGCGCGGGGGGCGCGGGGCGGAGTGACGCGGAGGCCGGTCCGGACTCGTGAGGTCGCCGCCGCCGCTGCCGCTGCTGCTGCGCGCTCCCTCTCTGGCCCGGCGCGCGCCCGCTCCGCTATTTGTACGGCGCCGAGGCCCCGCCCCGGCCCCGCCCCTAGGCCCCGCCCACCAGGAGCCCCGCCCCCTTCCGGCCTGAGGCTGATGGATGCTCCGGGTCTGCGGCAGCTGGGACCCCAGGCGAACCCCGGGCAGGGCGCCTTCCAAACCCCCGGGCTGCGCCGGGGACAGGCCTGCGGCCGGGAGGCCCAGGGAGGGGCCCCTCTCCCCGGACCCGCCCCCGGCGCCGTGCACCCCGCCCGGAGGCCCCCGGAGGAGGGCGTGCCTGCGAGGCCAGCCTGGACCCGGAGGGCAGCGCTGAACCAGATGGGCCCGGGGGCTGGGGGCTGGGCCGGGGCGAGGGCCCCCCTCCCCCTCCTGCCCACAGCGAGGGGCTCAGGCTTCCCGGTCCCGTCTGGCTGCTGGGCCGGGGTTGGCCCCCCACAGACACCTGCCACGTTCCGTCTTCTCATCTCACTGCCTCTGTGGCGGGACCGAGACCGAGGGAATGACCACGTGTATGACGGACGGGCGGACAGATGGACAGACGGACGGACGGGCTGTCCACGGGATGGGGGCCCAGGACGGCCAGGCAGTCACGGGCTCAGGAGGAGGGGGAGGAGGGGCTGTGGTTTGGGTTCACAGAGCAGAAGGCAGGGCCCGGGCGCTGAAGCGTTAATGTTTGTTAAACCAACGGTCTCTGCGTCTCTGACCGGGACCGGAGGACTTTGGCCGAGGGATGGCAGCTCCTAGGGCCCAGGCCGCCCTTGATCTCTCCGCCGCCAGCGCGGGTCAAAGGTGGTGTGCGTGTGCGTGTTCCCCCGTGTCTTCTTTCAGGTCCGTAGGCGTGCCCGGGGGCGGGGAGCTCTGTCCACCCCAGTGCCGCCCGGCGGGCGCCTGTCCCTCATCTCTGCCCGGAACCCCCCTCGCATCGCCGTGTCCGCCCGGCCTGGTCCCGGCGGGAGGGGGCTCCCCAGGGCTGTGGGGCCGCGGGGCCCGGGCCCTGCCTCCCCCCGCCCCTTCCGACCGCGTGCCCACTCGCGCCGAGAAGGCTGGAGGCCCGGGGGTGAGCACAGGGACCCGGCCCTTCGTCCGTCTGTGTCCTGGCGTGTCCGCCCCGGGCGTCTCAGGCCGGCGTCTCACTGTCATCTCTGCCTTTCGGCGTCTCCGGACCCCTCCAGACTGGGGTCACGGAGCAGACTGGTGTGGGGCCCTTAAATGTTGGGGGGTCGGAGGGGGTCGCTGGGCCCCGCCCCCTCGAGAGTGCGGCGTGCCCCCTCTGCGTGCGGCGTGCCCCCTCGCGTGCGCCAACGAGCCCCCTCTGCGTGCGCCGGCGTGCCCCCTCTGCGTGCGGCGTGCCCCCTCTGCGTGCGGCGTGCCCCCTCTGCGTGCGCCAACGAGCCCCCTCTGCGTGCGGCGTGCCCCCTCTGCGTGCGGCGTGCCCCCTCTGCGTGCGCCAACGTGCCCCCTCTGCGTGCGCCAACGTGCCCCCTCTGCGTGCGCCAATGAGCCCCCTCTGCGTGCGCCAACGTGCCCCCTCTGCGTGCGCCAACGTGCCCCCTCTGCGTGCGCCAACGTGCCCCCTCTGCGTGCGCCAATGAGCCCCCTCTGCGTGCGCCAACGTGCCCCCGCTGCGGGCGCCAACGTGCCCCCTCTGCGTGCGGCGTGCCCCCTCTGCGTGCGCCGGCGTGCCCCCTCTGCGTGCGCCAACGTGCCCCCGCTGCGTGCGCCAACGTGCCCCCGCTGCGTGCGCCAACGTGCCCGCTGGCTCACGGGATCCGTCCGAAGACCCGCACGGCGGGCGCCCGGGTCCCGCTCGCCCCGTTCGGTGAGGCCGGAGGCGGCTGAGACCAGGCTTCTCCCCGGGCTCCCAGGCCCCCCGGACGCCTCTTTTGCAACTTCCTGTGAGAAAAACAGAAGCTCTGGGCCCGTGGTCGGCAAACCGCGGCTCGAGAGCCACGTGCGGCTCTTTGGCCCCTGGAGGGTGGCTCCTCCACAAAACACCACGGCCTGGGCGAGGCTATTTGAAGAAGTGGCGTTAGGAGAAGTTAAGTTTTAAAAAAAACCGTGGCTCTCCAAAGGAATGTCAATCGTTTTGCTGTTGACATTTGGCTCTGCCGACTGATGAGTTTGCCGACCACTGGGCTCGGCCATGACTTCGGAGGACGCCAGTGAAATGGAGGCACCGATAGGAAATGGCAGGAGCACAAACCGGGCCGAGGAAGAAACGGAGCTAAGAGTCTCCCGAGTTCGCCAGCAGGGCTGAGGGCACGGCAAGCCGGCCTCCTGAAGGGCTGGTGGACAGGAGGGAGCCAGCGGCCCGGAGCTTGGCGGTTTGACACGGCAGCCAGTCGCCCTGGCCAGTGTGGTTCAGTGGGTAGGGCATCGGCCTGCAAACTGAAGGGTCCTGGGTTTGATTGCAGTCAAGGGCACAGGCCCAAGTTGTGGGCCTGATCCCCTGTAGGGGGCGTGCAGGAGGCAGCTGATCCATGGTTCTCTCTCATCACAGATGTTTCTCTCTCTCTTTCCCCCTCCCATCTCCCTATATAAAAGCCTAAGCGACCAGACAGCCGGACCACCGGACGACCGGATGGCTGGCCAGTAGCTATGACGTGGAATGATCGCCAGGGGGCAGACTCGACGCAGGAGCTGCGCTCAGCGGACAGGCGGGCGCCAGAGGCCGGCTCAGCTGGTGAGTGTGGCTGTGGCGTGAGCTTCTCCCCGGCCGCCCGGGCAGTGACCGTTCAGGATGGGCGGGAGCGGCTCGGTGCCCAGCCCAGGCTCAGGCTCCTCCCTGGCCGCCTGCGGGATCGATGCCGACAGCGGGCTGGAGCTCACGGGCAGGGGTGAGGCCGGGCTGCGGGGGGAGGTCCCCTTGTCCCCACAGGCCAGGCCGAGGGCCGGGGACCCCACGGTGCACAAATCCACACCCCGGCCTCCAGTTTAAATAACAATAACAACAACAATAGCCGAAACTGGTGTGGCTCAGTGGATGGAGCCTCAGCCTGCGAACTCAAGATTCCCAGGTTCGATTCCGGTCAAGGGCATGTACCTTGGTCGCGGGGGCACATCCCCAGTAAGAGGTGTGCAGGAGGCAGCTGATTGATGTTTTTCTCTCTCCCTCTCCCTTCCTCTCTGTAAAAAATCAATAAAAAGTATTTTTTTAAAAAAAAAATAATAACAACAATAATAATACATAAGTTAAAACCGCAGCCCGTCCTCTCCCGTCCTGCCGGCCAGGAGCCGCTCAGCGTGAGCCCTGGCTCCGTCCCTCCCCGGGACGACCCCCATGGGGGCTGGAAGTGCCTGGGTCCCGGCCCGAGGCCTCTGCACAGAGCCGTCCCTGCGGCTCCTGGCACAGCCGGCAGGTGAGAGCGGAGAGGGAGAGGAGGGAGTCGGAAGGGATGCCGTCACTCTGGCCTTCTCTGGCTGTCGGAAGCCGGCGCCAGGGCAGGCCACATGGACGTGCGGGGGGCGGGGGAGAGGTGCCCGGGACAGCATGCCGGTGGCTGGTGGCACAGAGGGCTGCACTCTCCGCGGGCTCACGGTGGGCACCCAGCGGCCCCCCGCTGGCGGACCTGGGCCAGGCAGGCCTGAGGCCGGACGTGGGGGGCTCCCGCCGGACCCAGCCTTGGGGGCCGGCCTCCAGTCACAGAGACACGGGACAGACGGGCACACAGCGGCACCGTGGCAGTGGCATCCAGGACCTCCCGCACCTGAACCTCATGACCGGGAGTGGGGAGGGGGGATGGGAGGAAAGTGCTGTAAATGAGAAAAGACTAAAGTGACCGCCATCAGTGGCTGGGCCTGGGGACGAGGGGATGTGATGATGCATTTGGTGCCGACAGGGACTCGGTTTAGCTGGATGTGAAGTGGGGATGCAATATTTTTTTTGTGTGTGTGTGTGTGTATTTTTAATTAAATATATATATTTTTGGAATATATTTCTTTATTGATTTCAGAGAGGAAGGGAGAAGGAGAGAGAGAGATAGAAACACCAATGATGAGAAAAAATCATGGATCGGCTGCCTCCTGCATGCCCCCCACTGGGGATGGAGACCGCAACCCGGGCCTGTGCCCTTGGCCAGAAACGAACCTGGGACCCTTCAGTCCGCTGGCCGACGCTCTGTCCACTAAGCCAAGCCGGCCGGGGCTAAATATATTTTATTGATTTTTTACAGAGAAGAGGGAGAGGGATAGAGAGTTAGAAACATCAATGAGAGAGAAACATCCATCAGCGGCCTCCTGCACACCCCCTACTGGGGATGTGCCCACAACCAAGGTACATGCCCTTGACCGGAATCGAACCCGGGACCCCTCAGTCTGCAGGCCGATGCTCTATCCACTGAGCCACACTGGTCAGGGCGGGGTTGTGGTTCTGTTGGAGATGTTCTGTTTCAGGAGATAAAGCTGACCTAGACGAGCTACTTACTTAGGGTTAAAGGGTCATGATACCCGTAATTACTCCAAAAACAGGCGTATCTCCGTGTCAGCGTAATGTTAATGTAAACAAACAAACAAACATTGAAACCTGTGAGTTTATTGGAGCTAAAGTATCGACGTAGGCCTGGGAATCAGAACCTCAGCGAATTGAGATGATGCTCTGGAGAATGGCAGGCTACACCTGTCTTTATACATTGCAGTCAAAGGAGGGACACAGGTGGGTTACATGAAATCACTGGTGATGGATTAAGGAAGTGGAGGAGGTGGATAAAGCAAAGCAGGGGAAACCCCTGGTTTTGGATAAAAAGTGAAATGATGGACACGTGGGTGCAGGAACAATTAACATTGATGATAAAGGAATTTGAGGCATCTGTCCTGGCGCCCAGCACATTTGGTTGTGCCCCAGGGGCTCCAGAAAAAGGGGGTTACAGGTTACCCAGACATCTCACAGATATGTTATCTTTTTTTAAAAAAATACATTTTATTGATTTTTAAAAATATATATTTTATTGATTTTTTTTTTTTTTTTTTTTTTTACAGAGAGGAGGAGAGAGGGATAGAGAGCAAGAAACGTCGATGAGAGAGAAATATCGACCAGCTGCCTCTTGCACACCCCCTACCGGGGATGTGCTCGCAACCAATGTACATGCCCTTGACCGGAATCGAACCTGGGACCTTTCAGTCCGCAGACCGACGCTCTACCACTGAGCCAAACCGGTTTCGGCCATTTTTATTGATTTTTTACAGAGAGGAAGAGAGAGGGACAGAGAGTGAGAAACATCGATGAGAGAGAAACATCTATCAGCTGCCTCCTGCACACACCCTATTGGGGATGTGCCTGCAACTAAGGTACATGCCCTTGACCGGAATCGAACCTGGGACCTTTCAGTCTGCAGGCTGACGCTCTATCCACTGAGCTACCCCAGTTTCGGCCAGATATGTTAGCTTAGAGGCGAAAGGCAAACCTCAGGAAAGATCTAAGTTGTTCTTTGTAGGGAAAACATCAGCCTAGGACATGACTACTCACTATAACCTGTTTGCAGCTAAATATTTAATTTTCAGACCATCCTTTGTGGTTCCTTTAGGTCTGAGTTTGCAAGACGGCCACGCAGGCCTCCCCTGAGCTGCCAGGCCAGCACGTGGCCCCTTCTGTCCACAGTAAGAAGCGTTCGGACCCGTAGAGAATTTGGGTGAGTTTGAGCCAAGCCATCGACGATTGTGGGGAAGCAAAATCTCGGCAGGCAGAGAGAGTGCCCCGGAGGATGGCGGTCTTCACTGTGTTCTGTACGTGACGCTGAGAGGAGCGCCATGAAACCCACTGGGAATGGGTCAGGGAGGCGGGAGAAAGCAGAGCGGGGACACCTCTGGGGTCGGATAGACATTTCTATTTTTTTTTTTTAAATATATTTTTATTGATTTTAGAGTGAGAAGAGGGAGAAGAGGAGAAACATTGATGTGAGAGAGAAGCATCCATCACTTGCTGCCTGCAGGCCCCTCCTGAGGTGGAGCCCGCGACCTGTGACCCTTCAGTGCAGGGAGGACCCTCAGCCAGCGGGGCCTCGGACCCGACCGGAGGACACAGGACACAGGACACGCTCTCTTTCCCTCAGGTGGGTCCGGGGAGCCCGCAGCTTCCTTCTCTGCAGTCTCGGCGGGGGGCGGGGCAGCGGGACAGGAAGTTGCTGTGACATCCAGACGCACAGACCACAGGCTCAGCCGGGCCTGGTTAAAGGGAGACTCCGGCGGTTGCGGCGAAGCTCGCCTGTGCATCGAGTGGTTAACGTGGGAAGTGGCCTTTGTCGGGCGGTTAGGGTGGGAGTTCGGGCGGTTAACTGATCGGTGATGCTCTCTCATCGATGTTTTTAACTCTCTGTCCCTCTCCCTTCTCCTCTGTAAAAAATCAATAAAATATATTTTTTAAATAATAATAAAATAAAATAAGATAATAAAGAGATTTTTAAAAAATCTTGATTTCAGACGTCCTGTTACCAGGGAGAGGAGGAGACCTGGATTCTTATCTTTTTTTTTTTTTTTTTTTTAAGGCTAATTTTTGGGGGGAGGGGTTGATCCTTTGTTGTGTGTCCCTTGATAGCTAGCTGTGGTGGGAGGCACATGGTGTGCTTTTGGGAGTCTAATGTTTTTCAGAGCTTAAAACTACGCCGCTCACGTGTGGGGTGAGAGCGGAATGCTGGGGGATTTGGCATCGTTGAGAGCAGCAATCAGTGTCCAAGGCAAGCACATCAGACTCTCGGCTTGCAGGCCGCATGCGGCCCACCACGAGTGTTTTCTCGGCCCGGCCAATATAATAGTCTGTAAGAAATGCTGTTTTTTATTTGTTTGTTTTTTACTATATTTTATTGTTTGTTTTGTTTTGTTTTGTTTTAGGGAGAGGGATAAAGAGTTAGAAACATTGATGAGAGAGAAACATCGATCCGCTGCCTCCTGCATGCCCCCGCACTGGGGATGTGCCTGCAACCAAGGGACGTGCCCCCGACCAGAATCGAACCCGGACCCTTAAGTCCACAGGCCGACGCTCTATCCACTGAGCCAAACCAGTTAGGGAAGGTAAGAAATATTTTAATAGAAATTTTGAACTTAATGTTGACAATATCTTGTTATGCATAATTAATAACAATCTACAGCATTCGCTAATGGCACGTTGCATTCATTTCCCTTTCACACCGTACATGCAGGCGTACCATTTCTCCCCAGCTATACTGTCAGCAAATATTTAGCAGCCGATGGCCACGTCCTTAGCCTTAGACTGACCTGTTTGGTGTGAGCAACAGGAAATATTTCGCTTTTAGAGAACGAGGAAAATAGGTTTATTTGCGTTACGCTCATTCATTTGTGCAGTTATTCAGCGTCTGGTAAGTGAATGTTCAAGAAAGACCACTAACATTTATTACAATGTTCTATTTTATGTTAACGATGTCTCACTTCTTCAGCCCTTTGTCTTCAGCGTGTCTCTATCGAAATAGACCCACGTTTCTATAAAGATGGAAGCTTTTCTTTTTTTGCGGCTACATACACTTAACCTAGTTTATTTGGCCTGTGTCAGCCTTGGAGTTCGATGCGCTTGGTCTAAGGCAGGGGTCGGCAATCTCGTCAGTCCACAGAGCCAAACAGCAACAGCACAACGATTGAAATTTCTTCGGAGAGCCACATTTTTTAAACTTAAACGTTTTCTAACGCCACTTCTTCAACATAGAGTGGTGTTTTGTGGAAGAGCCACAGTCCAGGGGCCAAAGAGCCGCCTGTGGCTCGCGAGCCGCGGTTTGCCGACCACGGGGCTGAGGCAGTAGGCGGGACTCTCTGTATATTGTTGACGGACGGAGAGAAACCAATTTGTAATCTTCCCAGGTGAAAGCAAGGAGGCCTGGCCGTCCTTCTGCCGGACGCCGAGCTCACGCTGCGAAGCCCATTAGGGAGAAACACGTGGTCCCAGGAAGGGCCCTAATCAGGGCGGATTGGGTCCTCAGGAGGAATGGATTAGGCGGCTATTTATAGTCCCAGGTCTGCTAACAGCTCCCTCTTGTTCCCCTGGGTTCCTCTACGGGAAGGGGGGAGAACTACAGGGCTCCTACGTGGAATTATAAACACCACCCCCTTTTATTTTATTTTTTTAAATACGTTTTATTGATTTTTTAGAGAGGAGGGGAGAAAGAGAAAGAGTTAGAAACATTGATAAGAGAGAAATCTATCAGTTGCCTCACACACACACCCCCACCAGGGATGTGCCCGCGATCAAGATACGTGCCCCTGACCGGAATCGAACCCGGGACCTCTCAGTCCGCAGGCCGACACTCTATCCACTGAGCCACACTGGTTTCGGCCCCATTTTATTTTTAATAAATTGATTCTCGAGAGAGAGGAGGGGACGGGGAGAGAAAGACAGACATCAATGTGAGAGAGAAACATTGATCGGTTGCCTCCCATACACATCCCAACGGGGGCTGGAACCCGCCACCGGGGCGTGGGCCCTGACCGGCATCGACCCGGCGGCCTTTCGGGGCGCAGGGCGACGCTCTATCCACTGAGCCGCACCGCCAGGCAGACACCCCTTTTTAAAGGGATCTCGCCTGGGGGCTTCGTCCCAGCTCCAGCACCAGGGACACGGTGCCGGACGAGGCCTGGAGCGCGCTGCCAGGTTCTGCGCCACTCGCTCAGCTTCTGTGGAGGGAGGTTTCTTTAGTGTCATCCGGCCGGCGTGGCCCAGGGGCTGAGCGTCGACCTGGAACCAGGAGGTCACGGCTCCATTCCGTCAGGGCACAGGCCCGGGTTGGGCTCCATCCCCAGTAGGGGGCGTGCAGGAGGCAGCCGGTCCGTGATTCTCTCTCATTGCTGATGCGTGTCTCTCTCTCCCTCTCCCTTCTGTCCGAAGCTGCCCACTGTCCTCACTGGCAGAGAACCTGGAGGCTGGTCCACCTTGAGGCTCTGAAAGGCCAGAGCCAAGCACCCCCTGTCAGGTGGAGACAATGGCAGCTGAAGCAACCGCCACCTCTTAGTCTCCTGTAAATCCTTGCTGATTGGCTGTTACTGGAATTGCCTGCGTAGAGCTGTGGGTGGATCATAGTCTTATTTTTTTTTTTAATATAATGATTTTCTACAGAGATTGAGAGTGACAGAGAGCCAGAAACATCGATGAGAGAGAAACATCAACCAGCTGTCTCCTGCACACCCTCTACTGGGGATGTGCCCGCAACCAAGGTAAGTGCCCTTAACTGGAATCGTACCTGGGACCCCTCAGTCCGCAGGCTGACGCTCTATCCTCTGAGCCAAACCAGTCAGGCAGACGCTATAGTCTTAATAGAAGGGATGGCAAGGCCAGAGCTGGTGGAGTCGGGCTCCCGCCTGGCCCCCAATATTTCCAAATTAATATTTTCTAGTCTCTTCCATGGTGTGCGGCCTCCTCCCGAGCCGGAACCCTGAACCTGAGCCCTGAACCTGAGCCATGCAGGGGGGCGGCGGGGGGGGGGAATGACACTCACACCTGGAGCCCAAACTCAGGCGGTCATACCCGCAACCTTCCACTCTGAAATCAATAAAACTTTTTTTAAAAAATCATTCCTTTCCCATGGGTAGACCTGGATGCCCCAGTCCTGGCACGCCAGCTTCCCTCCGCTCAGCGGGGTGCGGCCGAGGACAGAGGAGGGAGCCCCCTTTCACGGTAACGGCCGTTTCTCCTGCCCCGTGAGCTCGGAGAGGGGGCAGCATCGGCAGAGCAGCCCGCCGGCATGGGGCGTGGCTCCGTTTTTCCAAATCCCACCTCCGTCCCGCCGCCCTGCGGGGACGGCTCCCTGAGCCTCGGGGAGTCACTCTGTGCTCTGGCTCCCAGGAGCCAGGAGGTGTGTGACCTGGAACAGGTTAGAGCCGTGGTCGGCAAACTGCGGCTCGAGAGCCACAGGTGGCTCTTTGGCCCCTTGCGTATGGCTCTTCCACAGAACACCACGGCCTGGGCGAGTCTATGTTGAAGAAGCGGCATTAGAAGACGTTTAAGTTTAAAAAATGTGGCTCTCTGAAGAAATGTCAGTCGTTGTGCTGTTGATATTCGGCTCTGTGGACTAAGGAGTTTGCCGACCAGTGGTAGAGTAGCCAGGGTGCCATGTTCTAACCACACACAAACACACACACACACACACACACACACACACGCACACAGACAGGAAGGGGCCCCACATGGAGCCTGACAAGCACACGCAGAGGCTGAGGTGACCACACGGGCCGGCCGGCTCAGGGGGAGCGTCCATCTGCACCAGGAGGTCCCAGCTTGACGCCCGGTCGGGCCCAGGCCCAGGTTGCGGCTCCATCCCCAGCAGGGGGCGTGCAGGAGGCAGCCGATGGCTGGCTCCCTCTAATCAACATTTCCATCTCTTATCCCTCGCCCTTCCTGGCTCTCTAAAGAAATGACATAACAATCAATTTAAAAATATAAAAATACGAGTGGCCACACAGGCGGTCTGACTGAAACGTTCTAACGAAGCAGCCGGCGGAGCCCTGTCCTGGCCGGCATCTCCCCTCCGAAGGCCCATCGCCGCCGAGCCGAGCCGCGGGCAGTTCTCCTGCCTCCGGGGGACGCGCTGGTACCGCCTTCGGAAAGCCAAGTGACTTCCTTTTCTCCGGATCCCTCAGCGCCAGCCACAGAGACCACAATCCCGAGCTGTCACCATGGTCACGTTCCTCACCATGACTACCCTGCACCCGGAACCCTCCCTGGAAACACCCAGAACCTTCCATGGAAACATCCGGAAACACCCGGAACCCTCCATGGAAACAGCCGGAACCCTCCCCGGAAACGGAGTGCAGACCCCGCCGTCCATGGAAACCCCCAGAACCCTCCTGAGAACAGCCGGAACCCTCCATTGAGTGACCGTTTCTACTTTTCTGGATGGAAACTTCCATCTTGTCTTCTAGCTCACTGATGCGTCCTCTGCTTCTTCTAATCTACTCTTGGTGCTTTCTATTGAGTTCTTTACACAACGACGTCATTTTTCATTTCCTCTTGGTTCTTACTCATATTGTCAAATTCATCTTCCATTCTTTTTAGCCATCTTATGATCATTTCTCTGAATTCTTGCTCTGGTAGGTTGCTTGCCTCCAACTCGTTCGCTTGCTTTTCTGGTGATGCCTGCTTCTCTTTCATGTGCGGGCTGTTTGTCTCCCCACAGGTGTCTGGGTGTGTAGTTCACTCTCTCCTTTTCGCCGTGAGTCCAAGTGTTCGCGCCACCTGGGACCGGCGTTCTGGGCCTCACAGCTGCTCCGCGGTCGCTGTGGCTGTGGATATTCAGGCCTCTTTTCCTTTAAAGATGGCGAGATTTCCCGTCCAAGCCCTGGATGGAAACTTTCACTTCAAGGCAAAACCACGCCCGGAAGGACCCGCTTGCCAGAAATCGCTGGAAGGGACACGAGAGGCAAACCACAAGCCAGGAGATGGACGGCACTCGACGTGCCCCAAGCCACGTGACGGAGTGCAGACCCCCGCCGTCCGCGGGAGGTGGGTCCCCCTCCAGGCAGCTGCGGGGCCAGAGGCCTCGCAAACAGGAGCCGGACGCGCAGCTGCTGAACCGGCTCCCGAGCAGGCCAGCCGGAGCCACGAGGGACACGGGAACACCCGCTGGACGGACAGGGTGCAGGAGGGCGGCCTGCACACGCCAGCCCCTGCCCCCTGCGCCCCCAGGCCCAGCCGGAGCCGAGCTGCATCGAGGGGAGGCCGGGGCAGGTGCTGTGAGTCTGCGGGGGAGGCCGGGGCAGGTGCTGTGAGTCTGGGGGGGAGGCCGGGGCAGGTGCTGTGAGCCAGAGGGTGGGGGGGGAGGCAGGGCAGGTGCTGTGAGTCAGGGGGTGGGGGGGGAGGCGGGGCAGGTGCTGTGAGTTGTGGGGGGAGGGGGAGGTGGGGCAGGTGCTATGAGTCGGGGAGATGCCATACTGTGCTTCTACATTTCAGAATTTCAATAAAAATACTGAAAATAAAAATTATTTTTTTAAAAAAGAGACCCTAGAAGGGTCACAGTGATGGCAGGGGTGGGGTGTTACTACAGTGTGAGTGGGAGGAGGGGTCCCCAAGGTCTCCCCACCCTGCACCCCTGGCCGTGAAGGCTGCTGGGGCCTGGCCAGAGCGATGGAGGTCTTCCTGCTTCGGCTCCCTCTGCAGCGAAGGTGGGTCCCGCCACCGGGAGGGGCCGGGAGCGGGGACGGGGCGTGGAGAACGTGACCTGGGTGCGTGCCGGGAGGAGCAGCCCCTAGCTTCCGCCAAAATGTCTTTGCCTGCTGCCACACACATTTTTACAGGATTTTTAAAAATGTTTTTATTGATGTCAGAGAGGAAGGGAGGGGGAGAGGCAGAAACACCAATGACGAGAGAATCACAGATCAGCTGCCTCCTGCACACCCCCCACTGGGGATCGAGCCCACCACCCAGGCCTGTGGCCTTGACGGGGATTGAACCTGGGACCTTCAGTCTACAAGACGATGTTCTATCCACTGAGCCACACGGGCCAGGGCTGGCTGCCCCGTTTGAACTCCATTCCCAGCCTGCCCCACTGAGTCTGTGCGAGACCCCGACCCGGACGCCATCTGCTGAAATGGGGCCGCTTCTCTCCCTGGCCGGGCCTCTGGTCCCGTCCCCGTCCCCCTCCCTGTGGCAGGCACGGCTCACAGCTCGGTGAGGGGACGGGGCAGCTGGGCGGCCGGCTGAGACGTGGCATCAGTTGTCCTGGAGCAGCCGGGGGTCCCCTGAGGGGCCTGGGCCCCGAAGGTGGTCCAGGTGGCGGAGGATGGGGCTCCGTGCAGAGCGCCTGAAGGAGCCGGGCTCCGGGGACCGGTGGCCGCGGGCTCTGAGAAGAGAGGGCCAGGAGCTGGGGGCCCAGGGGCAGGCGAGGTGCGGGCGGCGAGGGGACCGTGGCCAGGAGGGACGGGGCGGGTGAGTGGAGGACGTGGCCGCTGTGGGCCGCTGCCCTCCGAGGGGCTGCCTGGCTGCCGGCCCGGTCCCCCCTGCTCCCCGTGGGGGGGGTGCATTGCCCGGGGTCACGGGCCGGGGGACAGGGCGCGGGTGAGGTCTGTCTGTCTGGGTGCAGCTGGGGACCCGCAGGGGGAGGGGGCCCTGTGCCCCCAGACCTGCCGGCCGGGGAGTGGCTGCAGGTGGGTCTGGCACCTTCCCCCCCGCCCCCCGCCACGCCCCCCTGTGGCCGGGGTCTTCCAGACCCGTGGTCGGCAAACCGCGGCTCGAGAGCCACAGGCGGCTCTTTGGCCCCTTGAGTGTGGCTCTTCCACAGAACGCCACGGCCTGGGCCAGTCGGTGTTGAAGATGCGGCGTTAGAAGACGTTTAACTTTAGAAAACGTGGCTCTCCGAAGGAGCGTCAGCGTTGCGCTGCTGGTGTTTGGCTCTGTGGACCGAGGAGTGTGGGGCCGCTGGGCTGGAGCCTCAGCCTGGCCCTCGGCTCTGGGTCCGTGCGGGGGGGGGGGGGGGGGGCAGGAAGGGGCCGGTGCCTACCGGGGCCTCAGCGCGTACGTCCCCCTGCGGTCCAGGCAGCGGCCGGCGCGGATGGCGAACCAGAGGAAGGAGCTGAGCAGCATGGCGTACACCTGGGAGGGCGGCGCTGGGCCAGCGGTTCGGGAGGGCCCTCTCCCCGGTCCCGCAGGGCCCCCCCCCGCCCCCCGATCTAGGGGAGGGAGCGAGGCGGGACCTCCACCCAGGCCACCCGCTTGGGGTCCGCCCTGCCCTTCCCCGGGGCCGGGGTGGGAGGGGCGGAGGGGGAGGCGCGCCGGTACCATGGTGACCAGGCCCACGCCGGTCAGCGTGGCGGCGACGTGTCCGTGTGTCCTCAGGAAGCGCCGGACGCCCTGCAGGCAGTCCTGCGGAGGCACAGGCAGGAGGCAGCACGGGGGCCCCGCCCGCCCGCCCCTCCCTGCCAGGGGCCTGCAGTGCCGGCCCCCCGGGGCCTAAGGCAGGGGTGGCAGCCGGGGGAGGCGGGCAGGGAGGCTGGCGGGGCGGCTGTCTGTCCGTCCGTCTGCCCAGACGTCCCCTGGACAGGGCCCCCCTGAGGTGCTGGGCCCTCTCCCGGCCGGGGCCGCCCTGCCCACACTTGGAGTCGAGGCCTCTGGCTCCCGGGACAGCCGGCACCCGGGTTTGCCCTCTCCCACCCCCCGGAAGCCGCCCCGGGCCCCTGGGTGCAGCCTGCGGCCTGGCCAGGGTGCCCCCGGGAAGACGAACCCAGCCCGGCCGGCGTGGCCCCGTCGTGGAGCATTGGCCTGCGAACCAGGAGGCCACGGTTCGATTCCCGGTCAGGACTGTGGACTCCGCCCCAGCGGGGGGCGTGCAGGAGGCAGCCGCTCCGTGATTCTCCCTCATCGTGATGTTTCTCTCCCTCCCTCCCCCTTCCTCTCAGAAGTCAATAAAAATACATTTAAAAAGAAGGAAAAGGAACCCCGGTCAGTCTGTCTCTCCATGAAGGCAGCCTGGGCAGCCCAGGGTCCAGGAGGCATGCCCGCCCGCCCCCTCCCGGGCGGGTGGCTCTGCAGACGCAGGCCCAGCGCCCACGGCCCCTCCGGTGCTGCCCCCGCCCCACCCCGAGGCCTGGAGGTGCCTCTCCTTGGGGGGCAGGAGCCGGGCTCCCGCCCTCAGCCCTGCCCTCCCGGCAGGCCGCCTCCTCCCTGGCCCTGCCCTCTGCATCTTCCTGCCTGTGTCCTGGAGGGCGGCCAGGAGGGGCCGTGGGGAGCATTTGTTTCCTGGAGGGGCGGGTGCCAGGCCCGCTCTGGGCCTTAGGGAAGGAGGGGCCTCTGCAGCCGTGAGTACAGCTGGCCCTCGGCGGGCAGGCCGCCTCCGAGGAATGCCCTGGGCCCTCAGGATGCCTGCGTCCCCCCTCCCAGCCCCCAAGGCTGACCCTCTGCTCTGCACCCTCGGCCCTGATCCCTCCGGAGGCTGCCGAGGGCGGGCCTGGCGCCTGGCGGGGCCTGGCCCGGGGCCGCCAGCTGGGAGTGGAGGAATGAGGGCCTGATGGAGCCTGGGCTCCCGGCCAGTCCAGCGGAGGAGGACGGCCTGTGCGGGGTCAGCACACCGCCCGCCCCCTGCACCTCCTCCCCCTGCACCTCCTCCCCCTGCATCTCCTCCCCCTGCACCACCTCCCCCTGCACAGCATCCGGAGCCTGCAGGTCCCCCCTCCCCTGCACCTCCTCCCTCTGCACCTCCCCCCCACACCTCCCCGCCACACCTCCTCCCCCTGCACAGCCTCTGGAGCCTGCAGGCCCGCCCACCCCCTGCACCTCCTCCCCCTCCTCCCCTCTGAGCCTGCAGGCCCGCCCGCCCCCTGCACCTCCCCCCCGCACCTCCTCCCCCTGCACCTCCTCCCCCTGCACCTCCTCCCCCTGCACCTCCTCCCCCTGCACCTCCTCCTCCTCCCCCTGCACCTCCTCCTCCCCCTGCACCTCCTCCCCCTGCAAAGCCTCCGGAGCCTGCAGGCCCCCCCGCCCCCTGCACCTCCTCCCCCTGCATAGCCTCCGGAGCCTGCAGGTCCCCCCCCCTGCACCTCCTCCCCCTGCACAGCCTCCCCCTGCACCTCCTCCCCCTGCACCTCCTCCCCCTGCACAGCCTCCCCCTGCACCTCCTCCCCCTGCACCTCCTCCCCCTGCACAGCCTCCCCCTGCACCTCCTCCCCCTGCACCTCCTCCCCCTGCACAGCCTCCCCCTGCACCTCCTCCCCCTGCACCTCCTCCCCCTGCACAGCCTCCCCCTGCACCTCCTCCCCCTGCACCTCCTCCCCCTGCACAGCCTCCCTCTACACAGCCTCCGGAGCCTGCAGGCCCGCCCACCCCCTGCACCTCCTCCCCCTCCTCCCCTCTGAGCCTGCAGGCCCGCCCACCCCCCTGCACCTCCTCCCCCTCCTCCCCTCTGAGCCTGCAGGCCCCCCGCCCCCTGCACCTCTTCCCCCTGCACAGCCTCCGGGCCTGGGGGAGGCAGAGGGGGCAGAGGCGCTGGTCCGGCCCAGTGCCGCTCACCTGCGTGGCCGCCTCCGGCCCCGGGCACAGGTCGGCCTCCACGCCACCCGGGAGGCCGGGAGGGGAGCTCTTCCCGCAGCACAGGAACTGCAGGGACAGACGGGGGCTTAGGACCCGGGTTCCCGCGAAGACGGGAAAGCGAGGCACAGAGAGCAACTGACGAGGCGGGCCAGGCAGAGACCGGACAGGGCTCAGGGCCACTGCCTCGGGGGGGGGGGGCACCGGGCACTGGGCAGCCTGGCCCCCACCGCTCAGGGCTTCCCAGGGCACAGGAGGGCCCCTAACGCCACCCGCCTGCCTGGGGGGCCACAACGGCCACGTCAGGGCCGGCCTCGCAGGCCTGCCACCTGCCATCGCTCGTGGACGGGCCTTGCACTCTGTTCTGGACCCCCCGAATCCACGGCGCCCCCGCCCCCGGGCCCAGGGAGGAGGCCTGAACCCCTAGGGGTCCGGGCAGCAGATCCATGGCCTGTGGCTGGGACCCCGGCTCAGCCCCTGGCCGGGCCGCCGGCTGAGGGGCCGCCCGGGGAGCGATGGGCCCAGCGGCGCTCACCGTGTCCTGGATGGCCGCCAGCTCCTGCCGCCGGGTGGACGGGCTGGTCACCGCCCGGTCGAACACCAGGTCGTAGGTGTCCAGCAGGGCGTCCTCCACCTGCACCAGAGGGTCTCCTTGAGGCCCCAAGGGCAGGCCGGCCCCTCCCCTCCGTCTCCCTCCGCCAGGCCAGCTCCCCGACTCTCCTGGGTCCCCGGTCACAGTGCTTCCCCCAGACTTCAGTGGTGGGGACCTCCTGCACCCCGAGATCGGCTGTCAGTGCCACTGCTGCTCCCAGGGCCCCAAAGGGTGAGCCAGAGCTCTGGGCTTGGGGAGCTCGGAGGGCCGGCCAAGGGGTGGCCTCTGCTTCTGTCCGTGGCCACAGGCCTGGGGCAGGCAGGGCCGGGCCTGGGCAGTGGCCGGGCGTGAGGGTGCCCTGGGCATTTCCCCAGGACGTCCGGGGGCCTCTCAGGAAGCCCTGAAAGCAGCCCGGCTCCTGGCCGGGGAAGCCACGGGCCCACGGGGCCAGCTCCGGGCCAGCAAGCCCCGGCCCCCTGACCACCCCCAAGCAGACTGCCTCCCCCTGGCCACAATAGTCCTTCAGAGACGCACTAGAGTCTTGCCTCTTTCAGGAAGATTTCCGTGATTGCCCCGGGTGCTGGTCTCTGAGTTCCCCTGCCCTCTGAGGCCTCCCTTCCCACCGCAGAGCCCCAGCCCTCCATCCCCGCCCTGCACCCCACGCCACGCTGAGCTGGGACACAGGGTGCCCGAAGGGCTGGGGTGAACGGGAGCACCGGTGCCTGCTCCAGCCACTAACATCCGCCCTTTGGGAAGGAGGGGCAGCCCCCCCCGCCTCCCGCCCCCCCCCACCCCTCCGAGGGCTGGGCAGCCAGCCAGCGGGCGGTGGGGCTGTCCGGATCGGCCTTCCCTGAAGCCCAATAGGAACCAGGTGGACTTCCGATCACGGCCCCGGCGCTAATTAACCTTCCTCGTGTGACACGCTCTGCGTCGTCCCAAACTCAGACCCAGCCGCTGCCTTCCCCCCACCCCCGCCGGGAGGGCAGCGCCCTGGGCCGGAGGGCCTGGCCGGGGACCCTGACTCCCGTCTCCCAGGGAACCGAGGGTGGGGACCGGCCAGGCCTCTGCGTCCCCCTGAGGAGCTCCTGGTGCCGAGGGGCCCTGGTGGGGCTGGCCTGGGTCCGCGGGGCGGGTGGCCGTGACCGGGAAGCCAGCGGGGACATCACCCCTGCTCCCCTCCACCACGCTGCCCACGAGGCCGGGCCCGGTCACACCCCAGCAGGGACGACGGGCTGTGTGGAGCGTCCGGCCCCACGGCCCTGCGCCAGGCCCCGGGCCGGTCGGGGGCCAGGCTGGGCTCTCCCTGCAGGCCTGGGCGTCCGCCCCATCCCGCGTCCAGGGGGTGTGGAGGCTGCAGGTCCCGACATTGGGTGCTCCCGCCAGGCACCCACTTTAAGCCCCTCTCGCAGAGCCCCAGGGTGCCCTCAGGACGGGTCCTCAGCTCAGAGCAGGTGCCAGGGGCGTCCGCTCCCCCTTCCCGGCCCTCGGCCTGGGCGTGGGAGCTCCAGGCTGTGCCCCAACCCCACCGTCGGCTAACCCTGTGTGTGGAGGAGGTCTCGGGGGACCACGGGGGCTCTGCAGACCCTCTCATGGGGCCCCCAGTCCTCGCTGCCCCAGGGACAGTCGGGAGAAGAGTGGCTTTGCGGGGGGGAGGGGGGGGCAGACCCGGGCTGAGGACAGCTGAGCTCAGCCTCAATGAATAATGCAGCCAGTTCATCTCCCAGCGCCTGGGGACCTGGGCTCTCTCCCCGGCTGTGGCTCCTGTCTGCGGCTCCCTGGCTGTGGCTCCTGACTGCGGCTCTCGGCTGCGGCCCTCCCTCTGGCTGCGGCTCCCGGCTGCGGCCCTCCCTCCGGCTGCGGCTCCCAGCTGCGGCCCTCCCTCCGGCTGCGGCTCTCGGCTGTGGCCCTCTCTCTGGCTGCGGCCGGCGGCGTAATTAATCGCCTTCTCGTTTCGCAGTCCTTGCACAGCCACGGTCCCCAGGGACCTCCGGCTCTGGGCGCCAGCCAGGCCCTTCCCCCGCCGGCCGGGCAGCAGCCTGGCTTCGGGGCCACTGGAAGCGTGGCCGCCCCTCCCCTGTGCTGGGGTTTCCTGTCTGTGGAGTGGCCCTGCATCAGCAGGCCTGACCTTTCCCCAGGCTACGTTAGGGGCCTTTAGGGGGACGTGGGGGGACGGGGGTTAGGGTTAGGGTTAGGGTTAGGGTTAGGTTAGGGTTAGGTTAGGGTTAGGGTTAGGTGTTAGGGCTAGGGTTAGGGTTAGGGTTAGGGTTAGGGTTAGGGTTAGGGTTAGGTTAGGGTTAGGTTAGGGTTAGGGTTAGGGTTAGGGTTAGGGTTAGGGTTAGAAGTTTAGTGTTAGGGTTAGGGTTAGGGTTAGGGCTAGGGTTAGGGTTAGGGTTAGGGTTAGGGCTAGGGTTAGGGTTAGGGTTAGGGCTAGGGTTAGGGTTAGGGTTAGGGCTAGGGTTAGGGTTAGGTTAGGGTTATATTAGGGTTAGGGTTAGGGTTAGGGCTAGGGTTAGGGCTAGGGTTAGGGTTAGGGTTAGGGCTAGGGTTAGGGTTAGGGTTAGGGTTAGGGTTAGAGTTAGGTGTTAGGGTTAGGTGTTAGGGTTAGGGTTAGGTGTTAGGGTTAGGGTTAGAGTTAGGTGTTAGGGTTAGGTGTTAGGGTTAGGGTTAGGGTTAGGGCTAGGGTTAGGGCTAGGGTTAGGGCTAGGGTTAGGGTTAGGGTTAGAGTTAGGTGTTAGGGTTAAGGTTAGGGTTAGAACTTTAGGGTTAGGGTTAGGTTTAGGGTTAGGTGTTAGGGTTAGGGTTAGGGTTAGGGCTAGGGTTAGGGCTAGGGTTAGGGTTAGAAGTTTAGGGTTAGGGTTAGGTTAGGGTTAGGGCTAGGGTTAGTGTTAGGGTTAGAAGTTTAGGGTTAGGGTTAGGTTAGGGTTAGGGTTAGGGTTAGGGTGAGGTTAGGGCTAGGGTTAGGTGTTAGGGTTAGGGTTAGGGTTAGGGTTAGGGTTAGGGTTAGGGTTAGAAGTTTAGGGTTAGGGTTAGGTTAGGGCTAGGGTTAGGGTTAGGGTTAGAGTTAGGTGTTAGGGTTAAGGTTAGGGTTAGAACTTTAGGGTTAGGGTTAGGTTTAGGCTCTGAAATCCCCAGAGCATATAGAATTCCTGCTCATAGGACCTCATGGGCACAGGCGTCTGCTGGACCTGTTTGGCCTGGCTTGTCCTGAGGCCACGAGGCCTGTCACATTGCTAGCTGGGCACAGGAGGGAGGCTTGGCCTGGCCGTGCCCTGGCCCCGAGCACCGCAGTCCTGTAAGAGGGAGGACTGATTGGGCCACCCAGAGCCGCCCTGGCAGTGTCATTCCGCGGTGCGGCAGTGCTGGTGTGTGCGCGGTGCGGTGCGGTGTGAGGGGGGGGTCTCTTTGCTCCTCCTACACAGATGAGGGTACGTCCCCGAAGGGAGGGGGCCGCCCCAACCCGGATTCTAAGCCAGTTCCTTCACCCTCGCCACCTTGGCCCCAAGATGCCCCGTGTGGGTCAGCATGGCCAGACCAGGGCGGATTGGGGGATGGCGGAGGGAAGTGGGAGGGACGGGGACGAGGCCCAGCTGGGAGCCCTCAGCTCTCACCTCCGGGTCTGGCCCAGCCCCAGCTGGACCGCAGCCTGTGCAGTCCCTGCAGCTGGGACTCCCCTGGGGCTGAGGCAGGGAGTGGGAGAGGAGGGGGGGCCGGGGCACCCCGGGAGAAGGGCGGGGCCCGGCGCCCTGGCGGCTGTCTGGAAGGGACCACCCACGCTGTGGCCCGGATGGCAGCTGGGGGGATGGGTGACGTGAGGCCCAACGCGGGTCCGAGCAAGACGCTGGGCTGTCCCCCCGAGAGCCCGGCCGCCTCCTGGGGGCTTCGAGCCCCTCCAGAACCGGGGGGGGAGGGGGTCCTTTTCCCGATCCGGTCACAGCGCGTGCCCCGGGTGCTGCCCCGGGTGCAGGGGGCAGGCCGTCTGGGGAGACCCTCGGGCTGGAGGGGAGAGGCGTTGACCTGGGCAATGAGCCCTGGGGTCTGCCGGGCGAGCTCCCCGCACCTTGGCCTGTCCCTCCCCCCCATGCAGACGGGGTGACCGCCAATCCCTGAGCCTGACCTTGAGCCTGACCCTGACTCTGACCCTGACTCTGACCCTGACTCTGACCCTGACCAAACCCCAAGGCCTGGCACGCCGGCTCGTAGCCCGCGGGGGAGACAGGCCGGTCTCTGAGGGCGAGGAGAGCCAGGACCAGAGCGGGTGGTCACACCCAGGGCACCCAGCACCCACCCGCCCACCGCCTGGCAGCCGGCTCCAGGCCCCCACGCCTGGCCACCTCCGCCCCGCGCCCCGGCCCCGCCCCTCAGTGCATCTTCACAAACTGCCTCCCCACAATCCACCCGAGAGGGACAGCCCTGCCACCCTCCCTTCCCCCAATCCCGGGAGCCGTCTTCCCGGCCAGGCGGGGGCAGGAACGAGGGGCGCTCGTGGGGGGGTGGGGTCCGAGGCCTGTACCCGCCCCCCTCCTCCTGGGAGGTGCTGTCCCCACCCCCCTGGCCCCCGTGGTCCCCACCGGCCCCCTCTCAGCGAGCGGGGGGAGCCCGGCCGCCGCCCGGCCGGGCGGCACTCACCTGGGAGGGGTGGCGCAGGCTCCAGAAGGCGCCCTGCACCAGGGCACAGAACACCAGGGCGAAGCACAGGAAGCCCTGGGAGAGGGGCACGGGGTCAGGAGCCTGAGCACCTCCACCCCCACGCCCCCCACGCCCCCCACGCCCCCACCCCCCCCACGCCCCCCACGCCCCCCACGCCCCCCACGCCCCCCACGCCCCCACGCCCCCCACCCCCCCACGCCCCCCACGCCCCCCACGCCCCCCACGCCCCCCACCCCCCCCCACGCCCCCACCCCCCCCCCACGCCCCCCACACCCCCCACGCCCCCCACGCCCCCCACCCCCCCCACATCCCCCACGCCCCCCACGCCCCCCACGCCCCCCACGCCCCCCACGCCCCCACGCCCCCCACGCCCCCCACGCCCCCCACGCCCCCCACGCCCCCCACATCCCCCACGCCCCCCACGCCCCCCACCCCCCACATCCCCCACGCCCCCCACGCCCCCCACGCCCCCCACGCCCCCCAAGCCCCCCACATCCCCCACACCCCCCATACTCCCCACGCCCCCACCCCCCACGCCCCCCACGCCCCCCACGCCCCCCACCCCCCCACGCCCCCCACGCCCCCCACGCCCCCCACGCCCCCCACGCCCCCCATACTCCCCACGCCCCCACGCCCCCCACGCCCCCCACGCCCCCCACCCCCCCCACCCCCCCCCACGCCCCCCCCCCACGCCCCCCCACGCCCCCCACGCCCCCCACCCCCACGCCCCCCCCCCACGCCCCCCACGCCCCCCACCCCCCCACGCCCCCACGCCCCCCACCCCACGCCCCCCACGCCCCCCACGCCCCCCATACTCCCCACGCCCCCACGCCCCCCACCCCCCCACGCCCCCCACGCCCCCCATACTCCCCACGCCCCCCACGCCCCCCACGCCCCCCACGCCCCCCACGCCCCCCACGCCCCCACGCCCCCCACGCCCCCCATACTCCCCACGCCCCCCACGCCCCCCACACCCCCACACCCCCCACGCCCCCTCATCCCCACGCCCCCATACTCCCCACACCCCCCACGCCCCCCATACCCCCACATCCCCACGCCCCCATGCTCCCCTCACCCCCCACACCTCCACGCCCCCCACGCCCCCCGTGCCCACATCCCCCACGCCCCCCACGAACCCCACGCCCCCCATGCCCCCAGCCCCCACGCGCCCCCCGCGCCCGGGGCAGGCCCTCCGGAGCCGCTGCTGTTGCTATGGTGGCTCCCAGGGCCTGTCCCTGGCAGTGCCCAGCCGCCCACCTCCTGGCTGAGGACAAAGGGGATCCCTGGCATGACAGACCAGCCCACTGCAACTGCCCCGGGAGGGCCCTGACCCTGACCCTGACCTGACCCTGATCCTAACCCTGACCCTGACTCTGACCTAACCCTGACCCTGACCTAACCCTGACTCTGACTCTGACCTAACCCTGACCCTGACTCTGACCTAACCCTGACCCTGACCCTGACCCTGACCTAACCCTGACTCTGACCTAACCCTGACCCTGACCCTGACCCTGACCTAACCCTGACTCTGACCTAACCCTGACCCTGATCCTAATCCTGACTCTAACCCTGCCCCTGCCCCTGCCCCTAATTGATCCTGGACCTGGGAGGACGTGCCCCTTGCTGTGGCCGGGCCTCTCGGCAGGGACAGCTGGCTTATCTTTTGTTTGTTTGTTTAAATAAATCTTTATTGGTTTCAGAGAGGAATGGACAGGGAGAGGGAGAGAGACATCCATGATGAGAGTCATGGATTGGCTGCCTCCTGCACGTCCCACACTGGGGACTGGAGCCCACAGCCCGGGCCTGGCCCTGACGGGGAATCGAACCGTGACCTCCTGCTTCATGGCTCAAGGCTCAGCCCTGGAGCCCCGCCCGCTGGGCTGGCTTGTTTTTGGAAACCTTTGCAGCTGGGCTCACTGGGTCCCAACCCTCAGGCGGGGGCAGCTCAGGCCAGGGGGACACGGCGGGGGGTGGGAGGGCACCCAGGTCACACCCTCCCTTCGTCACACCCCGCTGCTCCCCGTGGCCACGGGCCCGGTCCCTGCCTGTTGGAGGTGGCGGCGGCCCCTGGAGAGCTGGGCCCGCCCCGCCTCCCTCCCTGTCTCTCTCACAGTCAGGCTCTGAGCGTGCAGAAGCCGCTGCCATCGGGGACCCTCCCCGACAAGGCACTGGTGCCCCGAGTTCCTTGGGGGGCAGCGCAGAGGGTCCGGCCACTGACCGCACCCCGTGCCTGCGAGTCCATGGGCCCAGCAGCACTGGGCACCCGCCCCCACCCGAGGGAGGGCGCGGGAGTGGCTGCCGGGCTGACGGCATCCCCTCCCTCCGGGAGGCCCACAGCCCGGCACGCTGCGCCCCGTGTGGAGGGACACCGGAGCCCGTGGCAAACTGACCGCAGAGGTGCCTGCCGACGCAGACAGACACAGACCCGGCCTGGCAGGCGGGCAGAGAAACAGCTGAGTGTGTGTGTGTGTGTGTGTGCGCGCGCGCGTGTATGCGTGTATGCGTGTATGTGTGTGCGTGTGTGTGTGCGCGCGCGTGTATGCGTGTATGTGTGTGTGCACGTGTATGTGTGTATGTGTGTGTGTGCGCGTGTATGCGTGTATGCGTGTGTGTGTGCGCGCGTGTATGCGTGCGCGTGTATGCGTGTATGCGTGTGTGTGTGTGTGTGCGCGTGTGTATGTGTGTGTGTGTTGGGGGCTCTGTGAGAGGGTGGACCACCCATCAGCCCCCAAACTCTAGTGTGGGCGCAGGGCCCCCCTTCTTCCCTGCGTCTCAGGTGGCCTTGAGGGCGCCTTCTCCTCCCCGCTCCTTCTCCTTCTCCCCCTCTCCCTGTTCTCCTCCTCCTCCTCCCCTCTTCCCTCTCCTCTCCCTTCCTCTCCCCCCCTCTCTGCCTTTCCTTCCTCCTTCTATTCCTCCTCCCTTCTGCTCTCCTCCTCCTCCCTCTCCCTCCTCCTCCCTCTCCTCCCCCCTCTCCCTTCTCCTCCTCCTCCTCCCTCTCCCTCCTCTTCTTCCCTCTCCCTCCTCCTCCTCCTCCCTCTCCCTCCTCCTCCTCCTCCCTCTCCCTCCTCCTCCTCCTCCCTCTCCCTTCTCTTTCTTCTCCTCCTTCCTCCTCCTCCTCCTTCTCCCTCCCCCTTCTCCGTCTCCTTCCTCCTTCTCCTTCCCCCTCTCCCTTCCCCTCCTCCTGCTCCTCCCTCCCCCTCCTCCTCCCCCTCCTCCTCCTCCTCCCTGCCTCCTCCTCCTCCTCCTTTTGCTCCCCCCTCTGCCGCCTCCTCCTCCCTGCTGGCTGAGGGCCGCCTTCCCATCTGGAAACCATCGCTCCAGGCTGCCTCCCGGGCTGGGGGCCCGAGCCAGCTCAGAGGAGCGGCATTTCCTCCCAGAGAGCACCCACCCACGCTCCCACCACCCGCCCGGGGCCGTGGGCGAGGACCCCGTGGTCCCCGGAGGCCTCCGAGGGCTCGGCCTGCTGGTGCGGCCAGGGCGTCCTCCTCCTCCTCCTGGTCTGAACAAAAGCCCAAACCACGTGGACATGGCTCCCTCCGGCCCTCCCAGGCCCGGGCCCAGCCTGCGGCTCGCGTTTCCTGTCCCGGAGGCCACCGGGGGGGGGGCAGGAAGGGGGGCCGCCGGGCGCTGTCACTTTGGGAAAGATCTCCCGGCTCCCCAGCTGCTTCATATGTGCGTACACGCACACACACGCGCGCACACACGCTTCGGACACACCACGCACACGTGCACGCACACACACGCGCGCACACATGCTCCGGACACACCACGCACACGTGCACACACACACACACCGGACACAACACGCACAAGCACACGCACACGGGCCAGATACAACACGCAGCTTGGTGAGCAGGTGAGAGCCAGGGCGTCCAGCACCCACGGGCCAGACTGGGAGCCCGCGGGCAGGGAGGGGACAACCCCCCAAAACAGCCCTGCTGCCTGCAGAGGTCAGGGGTCAGGGGAGCCGGGCACACCCCGGCGCCCGGCTGAGCTAAGAACAGGCCTGAGCTCCCAGACACGCAGCCTGGTTTATGCCTTAAGCCAGCACCACGTCGCCCCCTGGTGGCCGCTGCTGGCCTCTGCAGGCCTCCTCCCGTGGAGTGCACACCTGCTCTGCCCGCTGCGGGCAGCCTGCCCTACGGAGCGCCCTGGTGGCTGGCCCTCACCTGAGGGCTCCCCGCTGGCTGCTTCCCTCCCTCCAGCACCGGCTCGGCCATTCGGCCAGCGATGTTCAGCCTCTCCCCTCACGGCACATGGAAGTAATAAAGTCCTGCGGCACACCAAAAAACAGTGTGTGTTTTGCCGATCTGACAAGGTGTAATTCTGACTCATTCACGCCTGATGGCTGTTGTCTTGGCCGCTGTCTTGTTTTTTGTTTTTTTAACTAGGTTCACCGGTTAACAATGCGGACACCGGTCAATGCTATGGATTTGGTAATCAAAGAAAACATGATACTTTCAAGAGAAACCTCAAAAGTGCTTTGTTCAGCCCTGGACCGGGTTGGCTCAGTGGATAGAGCGTCCGCACTCGCCCCTGGCTGGAATCGAACCCGGGACCCTTTAGTCCGCAGGCCGACGCTCCGTCCACCGGCTGGGGCACCGCTGTCTTTTTATTTCGTATCTGACAGCCTTCGGGACAGAGGCCGTGCCCCTGGTGGCCCGATGTGGCCGGTCTTAGATTCCTCGCTGGGCACCGGGAGCCTAGGCTGAGCATCGCTGCCCGGGGCTCCGCATGGGCCGGAGTGAGGTGGACCCCCAGCCGCCCTGCCCGGCCCGGCTCTGCCGGTGGGGCCCGGGTTGGGTCCGGGCCGCAGCTCCAGGGGTGACCCTGTCCCTGCCCCTGTCCCAGAAGGCTGCACCCGGAGCCACTCCACAGACATGGACGGCACAGGCGGGGCAAGAACCCGGACCGCCCTGGGGCTGGACCGCCGGCAAGCACCGCCCCTCCCCCGCCCACGGGCTTCCGCAGCAACGCAGGGGCCTCCTGGCTGGAATGGGGGGGGCTGCACCCCATGTACCCCGAGCACTGAACAGGCGCCAGGTGGTGGCTGGGGGAGCAGGGGGGAAGGGGGATCCTGAGCTGGCACAGGTCTGTGGGGGCCCGGTGGGCAGGTTTGGGGCCTTGGGGGCCGGGGGGCGGGGCGCTGAGGGGGGCGGGGCGCTGAGGGGGGCGGGGCGCTGAGGGGGGCGGGGCGCTGAGGGGGGCGGGGCGCTGAGGGGGGCGGGGCGCTGAGGGGGGCGGGGCGCTGAGGGGGGCGGGGCGCTGAGGGGGGCGGGGCGCTGAGGGGGGCTGGGGTGGGCTGGGAGGCCTGCGGAGAGTTGCCCAGGCGGGTGGGGCTCAGGAGGGGCGGGGTGCAGCCACCCAGGGCGGCCACTCAGACCCAGGCCGCAGGTGAAGGCCTGGCTGCCTCCCGGGCCTCCTGCACCAGGAGAGGGAGCGGCCGAACCCCGCCTTCGTCTAACGGAACCGGACTCTCCCGGGCCCTGGGGAAGGGCGCCCAGGCCTGGTGGCCAGCTCTGCCTCCCATGGGCCCAGGTGACTCCCTGGAGGAGGGCAGGGGGCTGGCCCACGAGGGACCCTGGCTGGTTTGGGTGGAGGGTCCTTCTTGGCCTCGGCAGGGGGTCCCGGCTTTGGTCTAGGGGGCGGGGCCTGCCTGGTGTCTAGGGGGCGGGGCCTGCCTGGTGTCTAGGGGAGGGGCCTGCCTGGTGTCTAGGGGGCGGGGCCTGCCTGGTGTCTAGGGGGCGGGGCCTGCCTGGTGTCTAGGGGAGGGGCCTGCCTGTGTCAGGGGGAGTGGCCCTGTGGGGCTCACATCCTCCAGTCTCTGCTTCTGTCAGGCCTCTGTGGGGAGAGGCAGGCTCCTTGGGCTTAAAGGCCTGACATCCCCATTCCCACCTGGGGGCGGGGCTGGGGGCGGGGCTGGGGTTCGGGGCTGGGGCTGGGGGCTGCGGGCTGGTGCGGGGGGCTGTGGCTGGGGCTGTGGCTGGGGGCTGTGGCTGGGGCTGGGGACTGGAGCTGGGGCTGGGGCTGGGCTGTGGCTGGGGGCTGGGGACTGGAGCTGGGGCTGGGGCTGTGGCTGTGGCTGTGGCTGTGGCTGGGCTGGGGCTGGGGGCTGAGGCTGGGGCTGCGGCTGTGGCTGTGGCTGTGGCTGTGGCTGTGGCTGTGGCTGGGCTGGGCTGGGGGCTGGGCTGGGCTGGGCTGGGGCTGGGCTGGGGCTGGGCTGGGGCTGGGGCTGGGCTGGGGCTGGGGCTGGGCTGGGGGGGCTGGGGCTGGGCTGGGGGCTGGGGGCTGTGGCTGTGGCTGGGGCTGTGGCTGGGGCTGGGCTGGGCTGGGGCTGTGGCTGGGCTGGGCTGGGGCTGGGCTGGGGCTGGGGCTGGGGCTGGGGCTGGGCTGGGCTGGGGCTGGGCTGGGGCTGGGGCTGGGGCTGGGCTGGGGCTGGGGCTGGGGCTGGGGCTGGGGCTGGGGCTGGGCTGGGGCTGGGGCTGGGGCTGGGCTGGGGGCTGGGCTGGGGCTGGGGCTGGGGGCTGAGGGCTGGGCTGGAGGACTCACCCCGGCCATGAGGCCCCCGGCCTCCCGCACAGTGGCTGCGGCGCTCAGCACGGCGCCCAGGGTGAGGAGCCCGGCCAGGCTGATCCCTGCGGAGAAGGCTGGGTGCAGAGAGGAGGGTCAGGGTGCCGCGTGCACAGAACCGGGTGTGAAATCCGCCCAAAGTGGGGGGGGGGCGCGCGGTGCTGGTGGGGAGCCGCGTCTCCCCATCAGGAGGGAGTGCCTCCTGCCACAGCCGGCCCCGCACTCAGCCCGGCCCCCACACTCAGCCGGGCGGAGGGAGGGAGGCCCTCCCCCCACCTCTGCTTCCTGCCCCCGGCTGGAGCCTCTGGAGCCACAGGCGCCCCCCCCCCCCCCTGAGCAGCAGGTGCCACGTGGGCTGCCCGCTTATCAGCCCAGGCCCAGGCTTCCTGCAAGGAGGCAGCGGCTCAGGATTGAGGCTAAAACGTGGGGCCTTGGGGCGCAGGCCTGGGGCTGGGGCCGTCACCACCCAGGGCCTCGGTGTCAGTCCCCCACCCCCTCCGGGTGCCCTGGAGAGACCCCGCCCCCCGGGGCTGAGCCAGGCCCCCCTCCCTGTCCCGCCCGCCCCCGCCTCACTCACCCCAGCGTTGCAGGGCTGGGTAGGGGGACCCCTCGGGGGACACTCGGCTGAAGACGGCAAAGTGGGCTCCGAAGTAGGTGAGAGCCGCCATGGTGGCCATGAGGAGGCCCAGCAGCTGGGGGGGCAGAGCCAGAGTGGGGGCTCCCTCCATCCTCCTGGTCTCAGGAGAGGCTCAGCTCCGGGCGGTCCCCTGGTGGTCTCAGGGAGGCCTGTGCCCAGGTACCCCCTCACCCCCCGACACACACAGATACCCCCAACACAAGCACCCCAACAGTCACTCAGACACACACAGATCCCCCCGACACACACACAGACCCCTGACCCCATACACAGACCCCATAACCCCCATACACAGACCCCCTGACACACAAACAGACCCCCTCCAACACACAAACCCCCTGACCCCCGTACACAGACCCCCTGACACACACAGACCCCCGACACACAAACAGACCCCTGACCCCATACACAGACCCCATAACCCCCATACACAGACCCCCTGTCACACACACAGACCCCCTGACCCCCCTATCCATCCCCCCCCACACGGGCCTGGGCTCTCTCTGCACAGCAGGAAGTGGGCCCCCAGCCCCAGCCCCGGTCCCCCCTGTGACAGCACCCCCCGGCGTCACTCTCCCCCCCCCCCCAGTGCACCTGCCACCCCAGATTCCTCCAGGCGTCTGGCTGTCCAGTGGGGGCGGGGGGTCAGACACCACCCAAAGAGGCAGCCACCCCAACGGTCACCCCTGGGCGCCCACCACCAGGGACCCAGGTGCGTCCATGGGCCGGAAGCCTAGTCACAGGGCACCACCCTCTCCCCTGAGGCCCCCTCCCCCCCAGCCGCCTGTTACCAGGACAAAGAGGCTGGTGACCAGCATTTGGCATTTGGCCGCCCTGACTCGACGCCGAGGGCCCATGGCGGTCGCCTCTCCTCTGCTCCCCCTGCTCCCCTGCCCTCCTCTCCCCTTTCTTCCCCTCCCCTCCCCTCCCTGGGGTTTCAGTGGGCAGGCCCTCAGATGCAGCTGCCCTCCCAGGAGGGAGAGGGGCCCGCCCCTCTGTCAACACCCTGAGGACTGAGCTGCTGAAGGAAGGGCGGGCAGGAAGGGGAGGAGCTGCCAGCTCTGCCCCCGGCTGCCAGCCATGACCTAGGGCACCAGGCTCTGCAGGCATCAGAGGCCCGGCCCAGCCCCACAGCCTTGCTCCAGGCGTGGCCACGAGGACCCGGGGAGGAGGTGGGTGAGGAGCAAAGGGCGCTAGCACCTACTGTGTGCCGAGCACCTACTGTGTGCTGAGCATCTACTGTGAGCCGGGCACCTACTGTTTTCTGAGCACCTACTGTGTGCCGAGCACCTACTGTTTTTTGAGCACCTACTGTGTGCTGAACACCTACTGTTTTTTGAGCACCTACTGTGTGCCGAGCACCTACTGTTTTTTGAGCACCTACTGTTTTTTGAGCACCTACTGTGTGCTGAGCACCTACTGTGTGCCGAGCACCTACTGTTTTTTGAGCACCTACCGTGTGCTGAGCACCTACTGTGTGCTGAGCACCTACTGTTTTTCGAGCACCTACTATGTACCGAGCACATACTGTGAGCCGAGCACCTACTGTGTGCTGAGCACCTACTGTGTGCCGAGCACCTGCTGTGAGCAGAGCACCTACTGTGTGCTGAGCAACTACTGTGCGCTCGGCGCTTTGCAAAGATGACCTCCCAGTGTCGCGGCGGGTCCGGGGACAGAGGACCCAGGGAAACCCAGAGACACCTGGTCAGGGCCTGGCCACCGTTCACAGCAGGCCAGCCCTGACCGGCTGGGTGACATGCCCGTGTCCCTGTCACATGTCCTGGTGTGAACGTCTGGCCCCCGCCATTCCTAGTTGGCGGGAAGGACGGTGTCTGGGTCCCAGTGCTGCTCACAGTCTCACTGTTGGGGTGCCCATGGGTGACTGCACTTCGAGGTGTTTTCATCGGCCAGGGTGGCCATGGTCCAGCAGCACGAGGTGCCAAATCACAGAATGAACAACACACACGCACACGCACACACACACGCACACGCAGCTCGCCATGCGGAGCACCGGGACGAAATCCCGGCCGTTCCCGCCTGTGAGGCACCAGGGGCCGCTGGCGTATCAGATCGGCGGGCGCCGCACCAGGCTCACTCCGCCACCCAGAACCAGGGCACCCCCCCCCCCCACTCCTCCAACAACCTGTTCTCAGGCTTCCCCACCGAAGTCCATCCGTCAGACGGTCCCCCCAACCCCCGCCCTCGCTGGCTCCCAGCAGCCGTCTCTGCGGCGCCCCCTCTGCCGGAGATGTCTGCCCCCTCGCTCAGGCCGCTCAGGCCGAGGCCCCGGAGCAGGCGCGCAGCGATGCTGGCCGTCCCCGGGGTCAGAGGCCAAAGCGCTCTCCTGCTGCCCAGGGCGTCCCGTCCCTGCCTCTCCTCACGGCCAGAGCATCTCCCCTTCGTCACGGGAGAGGAGAGCGGCGAGGAGCCGTTATATACCCAATGGAGCCCGTGGCCATGGCGTGCCCGTCCTGGCTGTTGTCGGAAAGCACGGGGCCTCGCGTGTCCGTGACACGGCATCGCGGGCGTGCACATGGGGGAGAACACAGAGTCCACGTAGGATCCGTTGGGACTGTGGTGATTGTGCCAAAGTCCTTCCAGCTTTGGTGCCGAGCGCACAGTAGGTGCTCAGCACACAGTAGGTCTCGGCACACAGTAGTTGCTCGGCACATAGTAGGTGCTCAGCTCACAGCAGGTGCTCGGCACATCGCCAGGGGTGGGTGTGCAGGAGGCAGCGGATGGATGTTTCTCACCGATGCTTCTAACTCGCTTTTCCACGCTCTTCCTCGCTGTTAGAAACTAAAAAAATAAAAAATAAATAAATAAAAGGGTCTGGGGCCCGGTTGTAGGTCTGACCCCAGATGGAGGTGCGGGTCCTGCAGGCCAGTTCGGGCCAGGCAGGGAGGCCTGTGCCTCGGGGGCAGTCTGGACTCTCACAAGCACATCTGGGTTATGGAACGATGGTCTGGGTTCCCGACGGAGAACCAGACGCCTGAGACAGGATGGGAGCCCGTGTTTGAGGCCTGGGCCCCGGGAAAGTCTTCCTGGCCCCGCCCCGATAGTCCGGATCCCGGATGCAGGTGTGAGCCCCGGGTGGAGCGCTGGGTCCTCTGAGGGCAGTTCGGCCCGGAGGAGAGTCTGAGCCTCCGGGGCGGTCTGGTACCTCACCTGAGCATCTGGGTTAAGGAAGAGTTGTTGGAGTTACGCACAGAGATCTCTTCCCCCGATACAGCTCTGTGTTCCAGGTTTGTGGCCTGGGCCCTGGGTGAGCCAAGTAGGCCCCGCCATCAAGGTCTGAGCCCCGGATGAAGGTCTGGGTCCCGGATGGAGGTCTGGGTGTTCAGGCATGGTGTGGGCACGAGGGGGCGCTATGGGCCCAGGAGTGAGGTTGGGGTGCAAGGGCAGGAGCTCGGGATGATGAAAAGGTGGGTAGGATTAGCCTGGTTATTTGGCCTCCAATTAAGGACTGGGCACTGGCTTCCAGCATGGGTCCCGGGAACGGCCCTCTGGTCCTCACCATAATGGCTGCGACCGGGAGGACGGTCTGGGCCCGGGAGGGAGGTTGGGGTCCTGGGAGGGCCTTTGGTCCAGGGTGGGATGTTTGGGCCTGTGGAGGCGGTCTGGTGCCTCGCCAGTATTTTATACGGTTTTTTAAATTTTTAAAATACATTTTATTGATTTTTTTTTTACAGAGAGGAAGGGAGAGGGATAGAGAGTTAGAAACATCGCTGAGAGAGAAACATCCGTCAGCTGCCTCCTGCACACCTCCCACCGGGGATGTGCCCGCAACCAAGGTACATGCCCTTGACCGGAATCGGACCTGGGACCTTTCAGCCCGCAGGCCGACGCTCTCTCCACTGAGGTCTCGGCAGTATTTGATATGTTTGGTGTTATTGTGCCTGGCGTTTTGAAGCTCAGTTTCCAGTTAGTGTTTAATTGTGTGTGTTTGTTTTGATCTTGTATCCTGCAACCTTGCTAAACCCACCGTAGCTCGTGTTTCTACAATTTCCTTCACAGGTGATCATGTTTTCCGTGACTAAGGACACTTTTTCCTCCTCCTTTCCGGCCTGGGCCTCCCCCACCCCCGCTGGGGTTTTCTCTCACGGTTTTGCTCCGGCTACAGCCTCCGGGACAGCGTGAAGCAGAGGTTCTGAGATGAGACAGCTTGTCTTGCTCCTGACCTTAGAGGAAAATCATCCCGCTGGTACACAGGCCCCTTTTCCGCGGTAAAGAAGGAGTGTATATAGAATTGGTCTTATTTCCCCCCTGAATATTTGAAGGCATTTACCAGCCCGGAGGTCACACCTGGGCTGTGCTGGGCTTGGCCTGCGGGCTGGTCTGATCAATGATTCTCCCTCATCATTGATGTGTGTGTGTGTGTTTTAAAAATATACTTTATTGATTTTTTTTTTTTTTTTACAGAGAGGAAGGGAGAGGGACAGAGCCTTAGAAACATCGGTGAGAGAGAAACATGGATCAGCTGCCACCTGCCCATCCCCTCCTGGGGATGTGCCCGCAACCAAGACACATGCCCTTGGCAGAAATCAAACCCGGGACCCTTCAGTCCGTAGGCCGATGCTCTATCCACTGAGCCACACCGGCCAGGCTTACCATTGATGTTTCTCTCTCTCTCTCTCTCTCTCTCTGCTTTGGGAACCTGGACTCCCCACCCCAGCGCTGGTCTCCAGGCTCCGGGCTCCGGGCTCCCGCAGGCCTGCAGGGCCCTCTCCCACCCTGGGGGGGGGGGGAGGGCGGGGGAATGGGGTGGCAGGAGCGGCGGCAGGTGCAGGCGGGTGGAGGCGCGCTCCGGGCCGCGGGGCGGGGCGGGCCCAGCGGTTAGAGACGCTCCGGAGCCACGCGCCCGGCGTCTGCGCTCCCTCTGGGCGGGGCGCGGGGCCCGGCGGACGGCGCGCCATTGGCCCGGCCCTGCGCCTCCGCCTCTGGCCCGGCGGGCGGGGCGGGGCGGGGCGGGGCGGGTGCGGGCGGCGGCGCGTGCTGCCCCGGGGAGGGGGGTGGGGGGGGTCTCGCGCCTCCGATCCCGGGGCTCCGCCCCCCTTCTCCGCGGCCCGGGCCAGGCTGGGACCCGCGGCTGCGCCGGAGGTGGGGCCCGGACCGCGGTCTGCTCTGGGCGGGGAGGGGGGCTCGCCCCGGGGGCTGGCAGCGCCCGGAGATGGCGGGGGGGTGGGGGGGCACGCGGGCCCTGCGCGCTGCGTCTGGGGGGCGCACTGAGCACCTGTGCGCGGGGGCCCCCGGGGACCTGCGGGCTGGACCTGGGGTGGGGGCCCCGGGAGCTGCGGGCTGTGCCCCGGGACGGACCGTGCCCCCGGGACGGACTGGCCCCCAGGAACCGCGGTCCGTGCCCCCGGGACGGACTGGCCCCCAGGACCCGCGGACCGTGCCCCCGGGACCGACTGGCCCGGGACGGAGGGGACGCGCTCCGGCTCGGCCTCTGCTGGCTGGGCGCGAGGGGGCGGGCGCAGCGGCCGGAGGGCGCGGCGGGGAGGAGGCGGGGGAGGCGGAGGAGGGTTGTCTGTTCCTTTAAAACCGCCGCCCGCCGCCGGGGAGGACCGGGAGCGCCGGCCGCACGCGGGACAAGGCCGCCGCCTCCCCGGCCTCGCGCCCTGCGCCCCGGAGACCCGGGCGCGGACCCCGGGCAGCGGCTGCGGGCGCAGAGCCCGGCCCCCTCCCCTCGGGGCGCGACTGCTGTCCCTGCGCCGGGTTCCTCCGCCCTCACCTCCCGGCACCCCGGTTCCCAGCCCGCACCTCCTGCCGCGCGGGGCCGGCGGGTGCGGGGCGATGAGCGGCGGCGCGCCGCCCCGGCCCCCGGCCCCCGCGCTCGGCGTCCCCGGGGGCAGCGCCGCCCGGCGCCCCGCGTCCCCGGAGCTGCTGCGCTGCGGCCGGCGGCGGCGGCCGGAGGGGCCCGGGGGCGGCGCGGGGCCCGGGGCGGGGGCGGCCGTGGCGCGGCGCAACGCGCGGGAGCGCAGCCGCGTGCGGCGGGTGAACCTGGGCTTCCAGGCGCTGCGGCAGCACGTGCCGCGCGGCGGCCGGAGGCTCAGCAAAGCGGAGACGCTGCGCTCGGCCGCCGCGTACATCCGGGCGCTGCAGCGGCTGCTGGCCGAGCAGGACGGGGGGCTCCTGGCGCCCCCCGGGGGGCCCCCCGCGGCCGCCCCGCCCTCCGGCGGCAGCTCCGAGCCCGGCTCCCCGCGCTCCGCCTGCTCCTCCGACGGCAGCGGCGGCGAGGGCGCGCCGAGCCCGGCGGAGCGCGAGCTGCTCGGCTTCCCCGTCTGGCTGGGCGGCTGCTGACCCCCCCGAGGTACCGGGGCGGCGGGAGGGGTGTTCGGGGCCCCGGGGCGGGCGGGGGAGGCCGGGGAGGGGGATCCGGGCCCCGGGGCGGGCTGTGGGGAGGCCGGCGGCCCCGGGATCGCGCCCTGTCCGTCCGGGAGCCGCGCGCACCGTCCCGGCAATGGCTCCAGCGCCGCTCGCTCTCCATCCCCCGCTGGTTCAAGCCTGAGCACGACCGGCGCCTGTTGGTCCGGGATTGCGACACTTCCTCCCGCCGCCCCGGGGGAGGGCGGGGAGGGGTGCGGGCGGCGGTCTCCGGGGTGAGGGCGCGGGAGGGGGACTTTGCATTGCAAATCACGCCCCGCGGACAGGAGCCGGCGGCGGAGCCTGACTCACCGCGGAGATGCTCCCGGCCCCCCTCATGGCTCCTGCCCCAGCCCGAGGCGCCCACAGCCCCGAGCTCCCGAACTGCCCAAACCCACGGAACCGCCGCCTGGATCCCCTGGCCCCGCACTGACTGCCTCCTGTCCCCTCCTTCCAGGTGGTGTAGCCCGGAGGCCCAGGGCAGCTCCGTCCCCACCGAGGAGCCAGAGGAGTGGCCCGGCCTCCATCCCGCTGCTGCCCGCCGGGTAACACCACCGCCGTGACGCCGTGACGCCCAGCCTGACCGCATGGTCCCGGCCGATCTCCCCCGGGGACAGCTTCCTGGGACCCTGACTGTCCACCCTGAGACTGTCCCCTGGCTGATCTCCCCGAGGGACAGCGTCCTGGGACCCAGACTGTCCACCCTGACTGTCCACCCGGAGGCCACCCGCGGCCCCAGCCAGGCACCAGCCCCCGGTTTTCCAGGAGGGAGCCGGGGTGTGAGGTCACGGAGCATCTGCTGTTCCCACGTCACCTCGAACTGCCCGGGAACAGGGCACCATGAACTTATTTTTATACAAAGACTCCGTCCAGCGGAACCCAATAAAGATGGTTTACCCCACCACCTGGGCTTCTCGGACCTGGCCAGATCCGGACACCACGGGCCGGAGGGACAGGGCCCTGCAGGGTCTCCATCTCCGGGGTGATGCAGGCCCCCCCGGCTGTTTGGGGGGAGTGGGTGTTCCCAGGACCCTGTGCTCTGTAGCAGGGTCCTGGGCGCCCACAGGTGCCCGCAGCGGGTGGGGTCTGGGCAGGGCTGCACCCAGCTGGGAAGTGGAGGTGGGGAAGCTGCTGATCCCCCCTCCCCCCGCATCTGGGCCCCGGCCAGGTGCAGGCCCAGGCCCAGGCCCCAGGTGGCCCCCCTTGGCAGCCTGCCCCCTGGTCGGGGTTCAGAAGGCCACTTCCTGCCGCTTGCTGGGTGACCCTGGGCAAGTGGCTCGGCGTGCACATGGGAGTGACCCCAGGGCCACCCTGCGGGGTCGTGGGGGACTTCCGGACGACTCTGGCTCTCTGTGGCAGAGTCCTGGCCACGGTGCCTGCGCCCCAGCCGCCCGGAGAGGATAAGGCGGGGGAAGGCCCCCCCAGGGCTCCCCAGCTCGGAGGCCCTGCAGAGATTGCTCGGCGGGCCCTACCTTTGACCTGGGCCCCGGTAGCTTTGAAGTCTAGGCTCAAAGCCCTCTTTTATGGCAGGGGTGGGGGCGGGGATCCCCCAGGTTGTTTTAAGGTGCCGAAGGCACCCCTTTTTCCAGCAGGGAGTGGTGGGGTCAAAGCCGTTGGGACCCTGGGAGGCTGGCAGAGAGCAGATGTCTTGTGGGCACCCATGGTGACGGGGGTGGGGGGTGAGGTGGGACTTGGCTGAGTGAACTGACCTTCAGGGGGCAGAGGGGGCATGGTCACCCCACAGTCTTCAGACCTCACTGAGCCACAGGCCCCGGGCTCTCTGCGACTCTTTTTAAAAAATTATTATTAAGGTATTATATGTGTACACATCTTACCATTGCCCTTCTCCCCCCTCCCATACATGCCCTCACCTCTCAGAGTTTTGCGTCACTGGTTATGCTTATATGCATGCACACAAGTCCTTCGGATGATCTCTTATCCTGTGACTCTTTCCCTTGACCCCAGGAGCGGTCTGGACACGATGGTGGGGGCCGGGGGGCATGTGGGTTTGCGGGGGGGGGGGGGAAGCCTGGGAGGATGGGCCGACAAGGATGACTGATAAGGGGCCACGTTCACTCCCACGTGGTTTTGAAGCAAATCCGGACACTATAGTTACCCCCCTGAGTTCCCGCAGGGAAGCCCACACCACCCTCTCCGTGCACTCTGTGCCTCCCCCAGCGCCAGGCCGGCACCCAGGGCCACGCGTCGGACTGGCTTTCGGGGCCTGTGTGGCCGCCGTGCTTGTTTCTGAACGGGAGAAGCGGGGTCTTTGCCCGGCAGCGTCTCCCGTGTCCTGGCGGCTGCAGCGGGCACCTCCTGGGCGTCATTCCCCACCGTCTGTCCCTGTGCTTTCTCGCTTTAGAAAATAGGTGGTTATTGATGTCAGAGAGAAAGGGATGGGGGAGAGAGAGAAACATCAATGATGTCAGAATCACGGCTCCGTTGCCTGCTGCAGCCCCCCCACTGGGGATGGAGCCCGCAGCTGGGCATGTGCCCCGGCCAGAATCAAACCGTGACTTCCTGGTTCATAGGTCGATGCTCAGCCATGGAGGCCCGCCGGCGGGTGAGAGGATCCGTGGAGATGGGATGGGCAGTGGGGGGTGACCAGCCTGGGCGTGGCCCACCACCACGGAGGGAGAGGGTCCTCTCAGGGTCACTGCCAGGGCCGCCAGGGCCCTGCCACGGAGTCGGAAATGGCAGCCCCCCGAGACGACGGAGGGGGGGGGGAGTGTCCCTGAGTCAGTGGCTCCCAACGTGAGCACACACCCACAGAGGGGCCATTTGACTTTTAAGGGGGGCGATTCGAGAATGAGTTTTTCACAATGATTTTTTTGCATTTCATGTGGTTCTAGGGGCCTCATATACAGGGTATAAACATATATCTATGCTACTAAAAGGGTAATATGTTAATTAGACCGGTCGACCCACCATCTTCCTTCCAGACAAAGCCATGGTGGTGGGGGCTGAGGCAGAGGCAGTTAGGGGTGAGATCAGGCTGGCAGGGAAGGGCAGTTGGGGGCAATGAGGCAGGCAGGCAGAGGCAGTTAGGGGTAATCAGGCCAGCAGGGGAGGGCAGTTTGGGCAATCAGGCAGGCAGGGGAAGACAGGGGCAATCAGGCAGGCAGGTAGAGGCAGTTAGGGGCAATCAGGCCAGTAGTTTGGGCAATCAGGCAGGGGTGATAGGCAGACGGGGGGGCAAGGTAGGGGTGATCAGGCAGGCAAAAGGGTTAGGGGTGATCAGGCAGGCAGGCAGGTGAGTGGTTAGGAGCCAGTTGTCCTGGATTGCAAGAGGAATGTCCGCCTGCCAGATTATGCCCTTAGGATCGGGCCTAACCTGGTAGGTGGACATGCCCCAAGGGAGCGGGCCGGCCTGAGGAAACCCCTCCCCCTCCTCCATGCACGAATTTTGTGCACCGGGCCTCTAGTTGTGATAAACTTACGCGTCTCAGTTCTCTAGGATATCTTTTGAAACTTTATTTGCTATTTTTTATTTATATAAATTTTTGGCAGCACAACCCGCCTCTCACCCCTGCGTGTTTGTCTGGGGAGGGGCATCCAGGGCAGGGGAGGGCCCAAAGGCTCCTCCTCTGAGACATGGGCCCTCCGTGCTCCCGGTGCAGCCGGTGGCTGTGGTGTGCGGCCTGGAGGGCCGGGGAGGGGGGCGGGGGAGGTCCCGCCGAGGACGGCGCCCGCGTGGGCAGCGGGGGGGAGAGGGGCGGGATGGTGTGGGCTGCAGTCCCATCTCCCAGCGCCCCAGGGGCCATGGGATGGGAGGAGGAGCCGGCGGGCGGCGCCTGCTGCGGGGTGGAGGGGCGTGGCCAGCGGGCTCCTGGGCTGTTCCCGGCAGTGAGATCGGGTGAGACTCCCTGTGGGGCTGTCCGAAGCTCAGTCTTTGTCCCATGAACCCGGGCTGTGGGCCCAGTGACCCTCGGGCCTGCCAATGCTGGCCGGTCGTCCCGCGTCTGTGGGCAGTCAGTCCTGAGCCCTTAGGAGGGACAGCAGTGGGGACAGGTCCCCCGGAGTCCAGCCCCTTCGGGGTCTTGTCCCCACCTCTGGGCCCGCGAGCTCAGTGGGTGGCCTGAGGCCCAGGCGCCAAGGTGCATGGGGTTCACAGCGGGCAGGGCAGGCGGCATCCCCGTCACGCTTCCATCACGCTTCCATCATGCTTCCATCACGCGGCCATCACGCTTCCATCACGCTGCCATCACGCTGCCATCACGCTTCCATCACGCTTCCATCTCACTGCCATCATGCTTCCATCACGCTTTTATCACACTTCCATCACGCTTCCATCACGCGGCCATCACGCTTCCATCACGCTTCCATCTCACTGCCATCACGCTTCCATCACGCTTTTATCACGCTTCCATCACGCTGCCATCACGCTGCCATCACGCTTCCTCGGGCCCACGTCCGCCTGGAGGCCGCCATTGCTGGTCTCCTGCTGGGAGCAGGGCATGGGGGCCTGTCAGCCCTGAGTGACAGAGGAGCCGGTCCTGGGGGCTGGACGGGGCCACGCACCCTGCGGCTCCCAGCTTCTCCCGCCGGGGCTGGAGGAGGAGGAGGAGGAGGGACAGAGGAGGACAGTCTGGGGCCCTGTCCCCACCCCGCACCTCCCAGGACCCCCCGGGGCTGCGGCCTGGACCCCCGAGCCCTGCCTGCCCGGCTGTGGCTGTGGTTAACGGGCACATCTGTCACCCTGAGACTGGACCCCACCCCCACACTGTGAATGGGCCTTTGTCACCGGAGCTGTGGACGTCCAGCTTCCCAGGGGCAGCGAGGGGCCTGCTGGTGGGGGGGGGTCGGCACCCCCAGAGCAGCCCTGGCCCAAGGACACACACCTGTCGGCTCCCCCACCCAGCGGGGCCAGACCCTGGAACCAGGCCAGAGGCACAGTGGGCTCCGAGCCAGGTCCTGCCGGCCCCCCGTCCTCGGCAGAGCCCTGTCTCCACGGCAACAGGCACAACCAGGCCCGGGGTGGCCGTGGTGGAGTCCCGGGGGCAGCCGAGAGCCGGGCTGAGCCGGCAGGAGCCACTGTCAGTGCCGGAGGTCAGGTCCTCTCCGAGCGCCTGCATCCTCGCTCCCGCGTCCCGGCGCACGGGAGGAGGGCGCCCTGGGACCCGTGGCTCCCACGTGCAGCCACGCCAGGCTGCGGGGCTCGGGCGCCACCCTGTGAATTCGGGGGACACAGCCTGTAACGAAGGGCGTCCCGGGACCCCCGAGCCCACGGATTGGGGGGCAGGCCCCAGGGCTGACCCCTCGGTGGGTGTCATGGAGGTCTGTGTGGGGGACCCACTGCCCCCCCGGCCCCCGCTGGGCCCCGTCCGCGTGTCCAGGCCAGGCCGTCGGTCCTGCAGCCCAGCCGGGCCCCGTGGCCGCCCAGCTCAGGTTGCCTGCCCGGTGCTGCCCGCCCCCCAGTGCCCAGGCCTCCCCCGCTCACCCCACATTTGCCTACAAGCCTGGGGCTCCGCCCAGGCCCTGCCCTGGCCCCCCCCCCCCATTGATAAACATGCAAATCTCTAAATGAAACCAATTTACACCCAAATGAGGGCCTGGGAGCAGAGGCCGGGCCACCTCCTGCTCAAATATTTGTCTCTCATTTGCATGTCCTTTGTGGGCGGGCAGGTCAGCAAGCGGCCCAAAACGGGGCCAGAAGACAAAGCCGGCCCGCCCACAGGTGAGGTGCGGGGAGATCTAAGCTCTACCGGGCTCTCCCCCACTTCCCCCTCCCCTGTCCTGCACACACACTCTGGCGAGCCCCCTTTCCGCACCCCCCCTGCTCATGGCCCCTCCCCAACTGCCCCTCCGAGCCCCAGCCCTGCAGGCTTCTGAGCTGCATGGAGGGAAGTCACTGGACCCCTCCAGCCTTCAGTCACCCGGGCCCCCCACGTCCTAACGGCCCTGGGTCTGGCCTGCTCAGTCCATCCTGGTGGTGTGCCCATTTCACAGGCGTGCAAACTGAGGCTCAGGGCGTCGGACACACTCCCGAGGCTGGTCAGCGAGAGGATTTCCAGGGAGGGGATGCGGTGGCTGCTCTGCTGGGGGGGGGCAGGGCTGGCAGGGGGGACCCTTCCTGTAGCAGCCACCCAGCAGGCAACCCCACCCCCCCCAAGTGTCCCTCAGCCCCAGCCCTGTGACCCCCTGACCCTGTCGCAGTCAGGTGAGCCTTCGGGGCTGGGCCGGGGGAGCTTCCTCCCGCCTGAAGGGGCCTGGGGCCAGGCATGCTGTCCGGGGCCACCCACGGGGCCCCTGACACACCTCCTCCTCCCGCGGGGTGAATCTCCCCTCCCTCGGCCCGGCCTCTGCCGGCACCACCTCACAGTGACCTCCGACCTCCCTCTGGAGCTGCCCCCGTCTCACCGGCAGAGCCGCGAGGACCCCTCCCACCTCGGGGCGATGGGGAGGGAGGCCAGATGGCCACAGGAGCAGGTGGCAGGAGGCACCCAGCCCGGTGGCCCCACTCACCCCTGGCAGCCGTGACGGGGGATGGGGTGGGCACTGAGGCTGCACAGGAGCCGCTTTGGCGGGGGGCGGGGGAACAGGGTGACGGATCAGAGCTGGAGGGGGCAGCGGGGCCCAGTGCGCAGGGCTCCGAGGTCTGAGCTGAGCCTGAAGAAGGGCCATTGCCCCAGCGGCTCCGGACGAGCCCCCTGACCTGGGACCAGGGAGGGGCCGGCCTGCAGGCGCCTGGCCTAGGAGCGGGGGCTGCGGGGAAGCCGGCGGCAGGGTGGACGAGACGGCAGCCTGGGACCCCGCCCTGGGTGAGCCCCTGCCTCTCCATGGCCAGAGGAGGAAGAGGGGGAGTCGGGGGTGCAGCTGGGGCGTTGGGGACCCCGGCCGCCCCACCGCACGCTCCCAGGCTCTCTAGAAGCCTCCGGGCCACCCCGGGCCCGGCCTGGGTCCCCGTCCTCCTGGGCCTTCGGAGCTGGGGGGCCCGGGCCGTCTAGCTGGGGTGGAATTTACCTAAAATCAGTGAGTCTGCGCCCAAGTCGCCGTAGGCCTGTCCCTGCCAGGGGCGTCCGGAGACCTCAGGCTCTGCCTGTCTGACCTCTGTCACCACAGGGGTGTCAGCACCCTCATTCACCGTGACCCCCGGCCTGTGCGCCCGGCTGATGGGGAGCCTGGGGCCGCGCCCTCCTGCCGAGGAGCTGGGGGCCTGGCGGGTCAGGGTGTGTGTGTGTGTGTGTGTGTGTGTGTGCGCGTTCTCATCTCTGTTGGGTTCGGGGAGGACCGTGTCTGCTCCCTCACCCCCCATTGCTTGTGGAATGAGGCAGAATGTCATTAACATCCATAGACGCCCTGATTCTAAACAAAAGGAAAGAAAACGGAGCTTCTGCCCGAGGGCAGACAGCCGGAGGCAGGCAGGAGGGACAGTGGCCATCTGACCCCTGACCCCACGTGGTGCTGGGCCTGAGTGAGCCCCCCCCGCCCCCCGCCGCCCCGTGCCCAGTGCCTGGCTGGGGCAGCGCGGAGGGAGGGAGTGGGTGAGGGTTTTAGGGACCCTCGCTTGGATCCCTAGATCCCCACCTCTTTGGAGCCCGGTGCATGCTGGGAGGAGACCTGACGTGGAGGTCAAAGCTCAGCTCAGGGGGCAGCCCAGAGCCAGGGGGCTGGGGGCCGGGAGGGCTTCCGGGAGGCGGGCTGGGAGCCCGTGGGGTGGAGGACCCCCAGGCCGATGGCGCGGGCAGTGGCCTCTTGTCCTGCGGTTCCTCAGGGAGAGGGGACCCAGCTCAAGCCCCGTGGCCCAGGGGCTCAGCCAGGCCTGGTCCCCAGCCGCACCGCCCGGCTCCCCCTCCTGCCCGGCCAGTGCCTGCCCCCCCAATCCCCCCCTCCCCCCCATGCAGCCTGGCAGTGCTCCGGCAGGTCCAACCTGTTCTGGGCAGGGCAGGGTGGCTCCCAGCTCTTTCTGTCTCACTTCACCTGAAGGCCCGCAGCCTCGCCCCTGCCCGCCTCGCCCTCCCTGCCTCCCGCCCGCAGCCCCAGGGCCTTTACTCGGAACAGATCAGGCAGACAGAGCCTCCCTCCCCCCTACACACACTCACACACAGACACAGAGACACTCGTGCCCAGAGACACACAGAGATGCTCATGCCCAGAGACACACATGCGCACACATACACACACATACACACTCACACACAGACATATACACATAGAGACACACTCACACAGAGACAGCTGCACCATCACACTCATGCACACATACAGTTACACGCCACACTCACATGCATATATGCAGGTACACATATACACATGTACAGACTCTCAGACACGCAGGCAGAGCAGGCTCGGGCTTGCAGCCCTTAGGCTATGGTGACAGCCCAGGGTGCCCTGCGCCGGGTGAGGAAGCTCGGTGCCATCCTGTGGCTCTGTGGTCCCCACCCCTTGGCCCCCCTAGCCAGTCCCCCCACAGGGTGCGGACCCCAGGAACACAGAGCCTGCCTCCTGGGCGGCGTGGGGCCCTGCTCGCTGCACACCCAACCCCCCACCCCCACTCCCCACCCCACCCCCACCCGTCACCCCCCACCCCGGCCCAGACACCGCTCCGTCTGCCTGTTCTCCATGGTCTGGTCGTAACGGGAGGCGCCTCTCTGAGGCTTTAACCTGCCTTTCCCTAATTACTTTCCATCTGACTACGTATATCCGTGGTCAGCAAACCGCGGCTCGCGAGCCACAGGTGGCTCTTTGGCCCCTTGAGTGTGGCTCTTCCACAGAACACCACGGCCTGGGCGCGTCTGTGTTGAAGAAGTGGTGTTAGAAGAAGTTTAAGTTTAAAAAAAATGTGGCTTTCCAAAGAAATTTCAATCATTGTGCTGTTGATATTTGGCTCTGTGGACTAATGAGTTTGTCGACCGCTGGACTATACCACCGTTGATTGTTTTTTTAAAATATATTTTTATTTCAGAGAGGAAGGGAGAGGGAGAAAGAGATAGAAACATCCATGATGAGAGAGAATCATTGATCAGCTGTCTCCTGCACACTCCCTACTGGGGATCGAGCCCACCACCCCGGCATGTGCCCTGACCAGGAATTGAGCCCTGACCTCCTGGTTCCTAGGTCAACACTCAACCACTGAGCCACACCAGCCAGTCCCGGTGTTGATGTTTAAATTGTGCTGTTTGTGTTCTTACTGTTGAGTTGTGAGAGTTCTGAATAGAAGCTCTGAATTTTGGTAAGTGTGACTTTTCAGAGGAAGCATCTTACATTTAGCCAAGGGCATGGATGGTTTTTCCTCTGGTGGGCCCTGTTTCGCTGTCGTATCGGAACCAAAGGACTCTTTTCGAAGCCAGGTTTTTCCGCTACGGGCCACCCTGCCCCCAGGGGCACTCGGCAATGTCTGGAGACCTCCCTGGTTGTCATCCTGGGAGGGTCAAACGGCCTGCATGCCAGCGTGCTGACTGACGGAGGCCGGAGACCCAGGCTCTCCTGGTCCCAGGGCTTTCTCCACTTTTCTTCCAGGTGTTCTTCGTTTTCTGTTTCACAGTCAGGCCCACGATCCTGCTGGGAGTTACTTTCTGCGTGAGCTGTGCGATCTGTTGTGTGCCGAGGTTCTGTTTTTGCAGACGGATGGCCAGTCGACCCAACACCCCTTTCTCTTTAGCTGGAAAGGCCATCCTTTCTTCATCAAATTGCCTTTGTGTGTGTGTGTGTGTGTGTGTGTGTGTGTGTGTTTGTTTTAATATTTTATTGATTTTTCACAGAGAGAAAGGGAGAGGGATGAAGAGTCAGAAACATCTATGAGAACCATCGATCCACTGCTCCCTGCACACCCCCCCTGGGGATGTGCCCACAACCAAGGAACATAACCTTGACCCGGGAACCGAACCTGGGACCCTTCAGTCCGCAGGCCGACGCTCTATCCACTGAGCCGCACCGGCCAGGGCAGCCTTTGTGTTTTTTGCCAAGGTTCACCTGGCTGCAGGTGTGTGGCTCTATTCTGGGCTTTCTGTTCTGTCCCGTTGACCTGTGAGTCGTTCCCGTCAGAGGACGCGCCATCCTGACGACTGCAACTTTGAGTAAAACCAGGCAATCCGTGGTAGACAGACAGTAAAATAAAATGAAACCGGGTAGTGTGCGTGCTCCCATGTGTTCTCCTTTCTCTAATTTGCTTTAACGATCTCAGCTTATTTGCATTATCCTATTAATGTTAGAATCAACTTACCACCATCTACAAAAATACCTGCTGGGGAAATGGTTGAATGTGTGAATCTTTGGATCAATGTAGGGAGTACTGACAATACGGAATCATTCAATCCATGAACATAGTATACCTTTCCACATATGTCTGTCTTCCATTTGTTTCATCAGGGTTTTATCACCTCCAGTGTTCAGAATCTACACATTTTTTGTTATGTGTTTATATGCAAGTATTTTATTTTCGGAGTGTTATACTGTTAATAATGATGTTAACCAAGATTTTTTCCAGTAGTTACACATATGCTGATATATATGCAATTTGATAAGTATGCTATTTTGTTGAATTGACAAGAAGCTTCAAAACTTCATATGTTAATTTTTCTAAAGGCATTAACATCATAGATATTTTTACACTTAAAAATGTCAAATTTCGTGCCAAAAAAAAAAAACAAGCATTTGCGGAAAGTTTTAATTCATTATTTTATTTTCAAAAAAAGTGCTGCTGAAAGCTTCAGGAAGCTAATGGTGAACATGCTCCATCTCAAGATACCTGTGAACGCTGGCTTAACTGCTTTAAAAGTGATTATTTAGATGTGAAAGACAAAAAAACATCCAGGTCAACAGAAAAAGTCTAAAGACCATCAATGACAAGCATTATTGGATAAAGATGCATGTCAAACTCAAAAACAACTCGCAGAAAGATTAAACGTTGCTCAGCAAACAATTTCCAATCGTTTACAAGCAATGGGGAAGATTTTAAAGGAAGGAAAATGGGTGCCACATCAACTGAACGAAAGACAAATGGAAAACCGAAAAGTCATCAGTAAAATGCTTCTTCAACAGCATGAAAGAAAGTCTTTTTTGCATCGAATTGTGACTGGCAATGAAAAGTGGATTTATTCTGAGAATCCAAAATGCACAGAATCGTGGACTGATCCAGGTCAACCATCAACATGGACTGCAAGGCCAAATCACTTCGGAAAGCAGACAATGCTCTGCGTTTGGTGGGATCAGGAAGCTGTATTATGAGCTTCTCAAACCAGGTGAAAAGGTTAATACTGATCGCTACCCATAACAAGTAACCAATTTGAACCACGTGTTGTTCATAAAACCACCAGAATGGGCCAGAAGACACAGCAAAGTAATTTTGCTTCATGATGATGCACCATCACACACTTCCAAACCAGTTGAAGACACGTTAAAAGGTCTTGCCTGGGAAGTATGAACCCATCCTTCAGATGGCCACGTGTTCCGATTGAGGCACACGCACTTTCTGAGCAGCACTTCAACACGGACGAAGAAGTGGGAAATTGGGTCTCTGAATGGTCTGCCTCAAAACAAGAAAAGGTCTGTTGGGTCGGTACCCACAAATGACCTGAAAGATGGGGAAATGTGCAGCTAGCGATGGACATCCGATGAACAAAGCACGTTTGATATTTCTCTTGAAATTATCATGTTTTCTTTGATTACAAAACCCGCATTATTAACCGGTTGGTGGTTAATCGCATTGTTAACCGTAATAATGCCTGGAGCAGGCAGCCCGGGCCGCCCAGCAAAGCACCACAGACGGGCTGGCACCACATGCCCCACCCTGGGGATTGAGCCCACAACCCAGGCCTGTGCCCTGATTGGGAATCCAGATGTTTGTAGGTCCAGACGCTCAGCCACGGAGCTACGCCGGCCGGGCTCATGCCTGGCTCCAAGCCTCCGCCCCTCCCGCTGTCTCTGGGTCAGTGGCTCTGGCACCGTCGGGCCTGGGTGGGGCCCGGCCAACCCCCAACCCACCTGCCCGGGACCCTCCCCCGGCTCCCTCAGCCCCTGCAGGGCCTCAGGGCTCCCCACGGCCTGACCTGCAGAACTGGGAGGGCTGCCCCCGGAGAAGGGCAGGGGCGGAGGCAGTAGATAAGCAAGGAGCAGGTCTCTGGGGGGGCTCCGGGCACCGTGGCACCACAGGGCGCTCCCTTTGGGACCAGGGCTGGCCTTTCTCCTGGGGGGCGAAGGGGGTGGGGGTGAGGGGGGAGTCCCTCGTTGGCCAGGACGCCCTCGGGGAGGCCATGGCCTCCTGTTCGCCTGGGAAACTTTTCCAGGAGGGACAGTCGTGAGCAGTGGGCCCGACCTCGGCAGCCTGGGGGGCGGGGGGCGGGGCCGGTGCCTCTTGGAGGGGCCACGTCCCAGAGGCAGGGCCCCAGTGAGCCTCCAGGGAGCCGGCGCCCGGAAGCTGCTCTGGACCCCGAGGCCCTCCTGAGGCGGACGGGGCCCGTGGGGGCTGGGGTGCTGGGCAGGGCGGGCACAGCGGGCATGTGTCCTCGGCTCCTGCCCCAGTGGGCCGGGCTCCGGGCAGAGGTGCCGCCTGCGGCGCTGAAGGGCACGCGTCTGCCTGCACCTGCCTCCGGGCGGCCGGGCTGAGCCGTGTGCCGGTGTCTGTGCCGCCACCTCAGCCGGCGGCTGGCAGAGGGCTGGTCCCTGTGGCTGTGGCTGTGGCGGTGCGTGTGGGTGCATGTGGGCATGTGTGGACACGTGTGCCCCTGCCGGGCTGGGCATGGGTGTCTCTGAACTGCGTGCCTGGGGGGACGGGAGCCGGAGGCAGGGCCCTGTCCAGGCGTGGGCTGAGCTTGCAGGGTGTCCCCAGCGGGCTCCGATGTGCCGGCGGTGCGCTCCGCTCCTGCCCTCCGGCAGGGCTGGTGACCGGCCCCGTGTGGGGTGAAGGGATGGGGAGACTGTACGTCCTCCTCCGTTTCCTATAAATCTAAACCTGTCCTGATGGAAACGAAGGCTGTTATTTTAGTAAAAGAAATAAAGTGAAGCCGAAACTGGTGTGGCTCAGTGGATAGAGCGTCGGCCTGTGGACTGAAGGGTCCCGGGTTCGATTCCGGCCGGGGGCATGTACCTTGGTTGCGGGCACATCCCCAGTGGGGGGTGTGCAGGAGGCAGCTGATGGACCTTCTCTCTCATCGATGTTTCCATCTGTCCCTCTCCTTTCCTCTCTGTAAGAAATCAATAAAATACATTAAAAAACAATCAAAGTGAAGCTCCGCAGGCTTGGGTCCCGCTGGGGAGATCTGCGTCGCTAGGAGGGAGGCGGGTGCTGTCCGGGCCGGGCTCTCAGACGCAGAGCCGGAGCCGGGGGTGGGTGGGGAGGGACACGGACGGACAGGGGGGTGCAGAAGGTGGGCGAGGCCTGCAGGTCTGCTGGCGCCCTGGCCCTGTGAGAGGGGAGGGGGAGAGGAGGGGCCTGCAGGAGTGTGAGGGGCGAGGAAGCCAGGCCCCAGCAGCAGCCTGGCCAGGAGGCGGCTGTGGAGGCTGGGGCTCCGGGGAAGGACGGTGGAGGCTGGGGAGCAGGAGGAGCATTAGCGGGGAGGGGAAGGGCTGGTTCTGGTGAGGGTGTGGGAAGCGCGGGGAGAAGCCTGAAGGGATAGAGCAGCCGCAGGCAGCAGAGGGAGGAGGGTGACAGAAGCCGGAGCAGACGGGAGGGTCATAAGAAAGCTCGAGGGGAGCCTGGGGTTGAGCTTTGACCCATGAAACGGGAGGGCAGGGTTTGATTCCCGGGCAGGGCATTTGCCCGGGTTGCGGGCAGGATCGCCAGTGTGGGGCCTGCAGGAGGCAGCCGATCCATGATTCTCTCTCATCTCTGATGCTTCTCTCTCTCTCCCTCTCCCTTCCTCTCTGACATCAATAGAAATACCTTTAAGAGAAAAGAGAGAGAGAGAGCGTTAGAGAAGATGGTCCCTGAGCAGCTGGAGGGGTGGGAAGCTGAAGAGGAGCAGAGACAGTAGGTGGACTCGCAAACTCCGGGAGACACAGGGCTGCCCAGCAAGCTTGGGGGGCGGGGCGGGGGGGGGGCGGCGGCGGGCGAGGTGTCGGAGGAGACGTGCTGACAAGCCTGTAAGAGCGGACTGGAAGCTGATCCAAAAGCTAGAGGAGCCCCGACTGGTGTGGCTCAGTGGATAGAGCGTCGGCCTCTGAGACGGGCCGGGGTGGGGAGGCTGCCTCGGACATGGGTGAGGGTGTGGCTCTCCAGGCCCTCCGCCTCGGGCCCAGCGGGGGACACGGCTCTGGGGACACTGCGCCCAGGAGCCGCATGGCCAGGCGACACGTGAATGCTCCCTCCCGTGGAGGAGCTGCTGCCCTATGTGTTACCCTCCTGCGGGAGCCGGACGAGGCTGCTCCCTGCCCGGGGCCTGTGCCCCTCAGGGTCCGGAGGCTGGCTCTGGAATGGGAGAAGCGGTGCTCTTTGCCCGTTGGGCCCGGGACAGGACGGGGCAGCTGGTGGGGGTGCCCGGGCCGTGCCCGGTCCCACCCAGGCCTCAGGTTTACCATTAACAGCCGGCGGGGGGCTGCAGACAATGGCTGTTTGTTCGCTGTGGCGGGCGGCCCCACAGGCCTGGCACGGCCTTCAAAGCCTGCGGTGTCCGCAGGGAGGATTTGTGCAAACAAAGGGCAGGTGCGGCCGGGCTGCGGTGCCACGGCCGGCGCGGCCACGGCCTCCCCGCCAAGGCCTGCTGCCCCACTCGCTCACCCCGCCCGGGCCTGCTTGGAGCCTCGGGCGGGCTGGCGGGTGGATGGGCCCTCGGGCAGCTGGCTCCCGCTGGGTTCCAGCCAGAGCCGGACCCCTCACCGCCCTCAGAGCCCCCTTCCCAGGCCCCCTGTAACGAGGGCCCTTGGGGAGGCCCAGCACCCACCCTGCCAGGCGCCTGCTGCTGGGCCCTGCCCCCAAAGTGGGCCCCCAGGGTCAGGGGTCAGGGTACTGGTGTCTCGGTCGGAGCCCACCTGTGGCCAGGCCGCTGACCAGGGCAGGTGCCTTGGGACGGCCGCCCTGGGTCCGAGGGGCACCACTTCCTTGTCTGCTTCCCCGGGGGTGGGGGTGGGGGTGGGGCTGTTCTGACCAGCATGGGACTGCGTGGGGCTGCGTGGGGTCCTGCGTGGGGCCGCGTGGGGCCGTGGGGGGGCGTGTGGGGCTGTGTGGGGCCATGTGGGGGCATGTGGAGGGCATGTGGGGCTGTGTGGGGCCGTGTGGGGGCATGTGGGGCCGCGTGGGGCCACGTGGGGCTGCGTGGGGCCGTGTGGAGGGCATGTGGGGCCGTGTGGGGCCGTGTGGGGGCCGTGTGGGGCCGTGTGGGGGCGTGTGGGGCCGCGTGGGGCCGTGTGGAGGGTGTGTGGGGCCATGTGGGGCCGTGTGGGGGTGTGTGGGGCCGTGTGGGGGCGTGTGGGGCCATGTGGGGCCATGTGGGGGCGTGTGGGGCCATGTGGGGCCGTGTGGGGGCGTGTGGGGGTGTGTGGGGGCGTGTGGGGCCACATGGAGGGCGTGTGGGGCCGTGTGGGGCCGCGTGGGGCCGTGTGGAGGGCGTGTGGGGCCATGTGGGGCCGTGTGGGGGTGTGTGGGGCCGTGTGGGGGCGTGTGGGGGCGTGTGGGGCCATGTGGGGCCGTGTGGAGGGCATGTGGGGCTGTGTGGGGCCGTGTGGGGTCGTGTGGGGCCGCATGGGGCCACGTGGGGCCGCGTGGGGCCACGTGGAGGGCGTGTGGGGCCGTGTGGGGCCATGTGGGGCTGCATGGGGCCACGTGGGGCTGCGTGGGGCCGTGTGGAGGGCATGTGGGGCCATGTGGAGGGCATGTGGGGCCGTGTGGGGGTGTGTGGGGGCGTGTGGGGGCGTGTGGGGCCGTGTGGGGGCCAGGTGGGGCCGTGTGGGGCTGTGTGGAGCCGTGTGGGGGCCGTGTGTGGGCCATGTGAGGCCGTGTGGGGGCATGTGTGGGCATGTGGGGGCGTGTGGGGCCATGTAGAACCACGTGCGGGCCGTGAGTGGGCCATGTGGGGCCTGTGAGAGCGTGTGGGGCCATGTAGGACCACGTGCGGGCCGTGTGTGGGCCATGTGGGGCATGTGGGGGCGTGTGGGGCCATGTAGGACCGCGTGCGGGCCATGTGGGGCCGTGTGGGGTGTGTGGGGGCGTGTGGGGCCATGTAGGACCGCGTGCGGGCCGTGTGTGGGCCATGTGGGGCCGCGTGGGGGTGTGTGGGGGCGTGTGGGGCCATGTAGGACCGCGTGCGGGCCGTGTGTGGGCCATGTGGGGCATGTGGGGGCATGTGGGGCCATGTAGGACCGCGTGCGGGCCGTGTGTGGGTCATGTGGGGCATGTGGGGGCGTGTGGGGCCATGTAGGACTGCATGCGGGCCGTGTGTGGGCCATGTGGGGCTGTGTGTGGGCGTGTGGGGCCATGTAGGACCGCGTGCGGGCCGTGTGTGGGCCATGTGGGGCCGTGTGGGGGTGTGTGGGGGCGTGTGGGGCCATGTAGGACCGCGTGCGGGCCGTGTGTGGGCCATGTGGGGCCGTGTGGGGCCGTGTGGGGCCGTGTGGGGCCGTGTGGGGCTGCGTGGGGCCGTGTGGGGGGCGTGTGGGGCCATGTGGGGCCATGTGGGGCCATGTGGGGGGCGTGTGGGGCCATGTGGGTCTGCATGGGGCCATGTGGGGCCGTGTGGGGAGCGTGTGGGGCCGTGTGGGGCCGTGTGGGGCCATGTGGGGCCGTGTGGGGGCGTGTGGGGCCGCGTGGGGCCGCGTGGGGCCATGTGGGGCCGTGTGGGGCCGTGTGGGGGCGTGTGGGGGGCGTGTGGGGCCGTGTGGGGTCGTGTGGGACCACGTGGGGCCGTGTGGGGCCGTGTGGGGCCGTGTGGGGGCGTGTGGGGCTCTGTGGGGCCGCGTGGGGCCGCGTGGGGCCGTGTGGGGCCGTGTGGGGCCGTGTGGGGCCGTGTGGGGTCGTGTGGGACCACGTGGGGCCGTGTGGGGCCGCGTGGGGCCGTGTGGGGCCGTGTGGGGCCGTGTGGGGCCGTGTGGGGTCGTGTGGGACCACGTGGGGCCGTGTGGGGCCGTGTGGGGCCGTGTGGGGTCGTGTGGGACCACGTGGGGCCGTGTGGGGCCGCAGATGGTCCAGGCTCCTTTGTCTTCATGTGACAACTAGACATGGACCTGCCGTCCTCGGAGCCACCTAGGGACGGACAGACGGGCCAGCTGAGCCCGGCGGGCAGGGCTGGGGACACAGTGGAAGCCCCGGGGAGAGGAAGTGGCCTGGGTGGCCTCCCCGCCTTCAGGACGAGCTGGGGCGAGGGGGGGCATCAGCTCGTGCCGGGAGAACCCCGCCCGCTGGCGGCCCCTCTCACACCCGCTTCCCCTGCTGGGACTCCTGCCGGCCTTTCACACCCCGTGTGGTTCAGGGTTTGGGCTCAGGGTTCGGGCTCTGGAGGAGGCCGCGCACAGTGACAGAGACCAGAAGAGCATTACTTTGGGAATATTGGGGGCCGGGCGGGAGCCCACCTCTAGGGGAGGACTCCCATGTGCTCTGGCCTAGCTATCCTTTTTATTGAGGTCTGGGATCCGCCCATAGCCAGTAATAGCTCATCAACAAGATTTCCATAAGATTGACAGGTGGAAGTTGCTTCAGCATCCAATCTCTCAGTCAGAGGACAACGGGTGGCTTCTGACACCTGGGCCCAAGGGGGACCCTGGCCCGCCATCCTGAGCCTGTGGCCCCCCAGATGCTCTACCTGTCTCCTCGAAAACAGCTGCAGCAGAGGCTTCTGGGAGGCCATGCTGTGGAGGGTCCCGGGACCCCAGCCACAGGTGTCCCTGTCTCTGATGGTCCAGGCCTTCCTGACATGAACCCTGTCCTCTCCCCCTTACCCTCCCCCCGCCCCCCATACACAGAGCAAGCAGACCTTCCTCGTGATCTAACCTGAGAAGCGATGTCATCACTTCTGTCGCATCCTATTGGTCAGAGTAAGTCCCACCCACAACCACAGGTGTCAATCACACCAGGATGGGGATGGAGGAGGCGGGGCAGAGGGGTCCTTAGAGCACCAGAGCCTGGCCTGTGTGGCTCAGTGGATGGAGCCACCTGCGGACTGAAGGCTCCCGGGTTCGATTCCGGTCGGGGCACAGGCCCGGGCTGTCGGCTGGGTCACCAGTGGAGGGCGTGCAGAAGGCGGCCGATCCGCGTGCCCTCTCACCGTGGATCTCTCTCCCGCTCCCTTCCTCTCTGAGATCAATAAGAAGATATTTTTAAAAAGTAGGATCCGTCTAGACCAGTGATTGGCAAACTGCGGCTCGAGAGCCACCTGGGGCTCTGTTGACTGATGAGTTTGCCGTCCACTCACTGCCTTAGGGGAAAGCACTTAAAACACGTTTTAATGATGTGCTAATGTCTTTAACCTGGAGTCAAAGCTGCTGGGTGAGGGTAATGCCTTACGTGGTGGTCGGCAAACTCATCAGTCAACAGAGAGGCAAACCTCGGCTCACGAGCTGCAATTTACTGACCACTGGTCTAGGGTGTGTCTGTGGGATCACCAAGGGCTGGACACGAGCGAGCAGAGGCCCGAGGGGGGTGCACAGCCCGGCCGTGAGGCTGCAGCCGCCCCAGCACAGCTGCCCCAGCTCAGGAGCCCCCCCAGCAGGAGCCCCCCGCTCAGGTGCCCCCCCAGCAGGAGCCCCCCGCTCAGGTGCCCCCCCAGCAGGTGCCGGGCTGGGCGGATGCCCCCAACAGAGGAGGTCGCTCTGAGGCCCATGTGCCCCTCACGCCGGCCGGGACGCTCACTTCTCTGTCCCATTGCTGACTCGGGACCCTCTCCTCTCCCCTCCCCTCCTCCTGCCCCTGTGGTGTGGGGAGTGGGGAGGGGCCAGAGCAGCAGCGGCCACCAGGCTGCCACCTGGTCAGCCCAGAGGCCGCCCAGTCCTCAGGATGTGCCTGCTGTGCCGGGGCCGCGGGGAGACCGTGGCAGGCGTGGGCGCCTGTGGCCGGCGGCCTGCAGGCAGTGAGGGCCTGGTCCCCGGAGGGAGCCACGTGGTGGCTGCAGCCCACCCAGGGGCGGGCGGACGTGACTGCCACCGGCTTCCCGGGAGGGCGGGGCCGGGAGGGAGGGAGGCGGCGGGCGGGAGGCAGGTCGGGGCCTGTACCCCGAAGGGGACGGTGGGGAGGGGAGGGGAGGGGGGGCAGGCTGGTGGGGAGCACAGAGCCATGGGGGGCGCCTACCCTGTCTCCCCCACGGCCACGGCCACGGCCATTCCAGGCCCGAGCCCTCGGCAGTCCCGTCAGCTTCTCTGCGGCTCCCGGTCCCTCTCCATGTGGGTGATCAGGGTCCGTCTGACCCAGTGCCGATGGGGGGCAGGGCTCCCCGCTTCTCCTGCCTCCATCGCCCCGACTTCCCCCCTCCCAGGCTCTCTTGGCCCCTCCAGCTGCCCCTCTGCCCCTGGCCTCTGGGCACGCCCCTCCCTCATCCTGCCCCGCCCCCGGTCGCCTGCCCCCTGCCCCTCCCTCATCCTGCCCCCCCCCCGCCACCTGCCCCCTGCCCCCCCCCCATCCCGCCCCGCCCCCGGTCGCCTGCCCCCTGTCCCTCCCTCGCCTGCCGCCACCTGCCCCCTGCCCCTCCCTCGTCCTGCCCCGCCCCCGGCCGCCTGCCCCCTTGCCCATCCCTCCCGCTGCCCCGTGGGGACCTGCTGGCCTGTCGGGAGGGGAGAGGGCGAGCCGCCGGGCAGACAGGCTGGGACAGGCCCGGCCGCCCTGCCCGCACGGATCCTCTCCGGAATGCGGGGCCAGCCTGGCCTGTCACGTGCATGGGCGCCGCCAGCTTTCTGCAGGCCGGCCCGCAGCCGGGAGCCCGCACTCTGCTGGGCCGCCATCCCGCCTCGGGCCCCCCGCAGAGGCTGCCACCTCGGACCCGGGCACGGGTCCCTGCACCCCGGCCACAGCCGGGCCCCGCCCCCCGGTTCCCCAGACCCCTGGCTCAGGGAGACCTGCTCCCCGTCTTCCACCTCCTGGTCCCCAGGCCCCAGGCCCCTGGCTGCCACCCCGGCGTCCCAGGGCCCTGCCCGGAGCCTCCGCACCCCTCCCGGCCTGGCTGGAGCCCGCAGCCGAGTGGGGCCTGAGCTGCACTTCACCCACCGCAAGCCGAGCTGAGAGCCACTGCCCGGGGCCCAGAGCCGGCACCACTCTCCCTCCTTCCCCACTGCCCCGCGGGCACTGCTGTCCTCAAGCCTCTCCCACCCTCCCCTCCCCTCTCCCACCCCTCCCCTCCCCTCTCCCACCCTCCCCTCCCCTCTCCCACCCCTCCCCTCCCCTCTCCCACCCTCCCCTCCCCTCTCCCACCCCTCCCCTCCCCTCTCCCACCCTCCCCTCCCCTCTCCCACCCCTCCCCTCCCCTCTCCCACCCTCCCCTCCCCTCTCCCACCCCTCCCCTCCCCTCTCCCACCCTCCCCTCCCCTTTCCCACCCCTCCCCTCCCCTCCCCTCCCCTCCCCTCCCCTCTCCCACCCTCCCCTCCCCTCTCCCACCCCTCCCCTCCCCCACCCTCCCCTCTCCCACCCTCCCCTCCCCTCTCGCACCCCTCCCCTCCTCTCCCACCCCTCCCCTCCCCTCTCCCACCCCTCCCCTCCCCCACCCTCCCCTCCTCTCCCACCCCTCCCCTCCCCTCTCCCACCCCTCCCCTCCCCTCTCCCACCCTCCCCTCCCCTCTCCCACCCCTCCCCTCCCCTCTCCCACCCTCCCCTCCCCTCTCCCACCCTCCCCTCCCCTCTCCCACCCCTCCCCTCCCCTCTCCCACCCTCCCCTCCCCTCTCCCACCCCTCCCCTCCCCTCCCACCCTCCTCCCCTCCCCTCCCCTCCCACCCTCCCCTCCCCTCTCCCACCCCTCCCCTCCCCTCTCCCACCCCTCCCCCTCCCTCTCCCACCCTCCCCTCACCTCTCCCACCCCTCCCCTCCCCTCCCCTCTCCCACCCTCCCCTTCCCTTTCCCACCCCTCCCCTCCCCTCTCCCACCCTCCCCTCCCCTCTCCCACCCTCCCCTCCCCTCTCCCACCCTCCCCTCCCCTCTCCCACCCCTCCCCTCCCCTCTCCCACCCCTCCCCTCTCCCACCCCTCCCCTCCCCTTTCCCACCCTCCCCTCCCCTCTCCCACCCCTCCCCTCTCCCACCCCTCCCCTCCCCTTTCCCACCCTCCCCTCCCCTCTCCCACCCTCCCCTCCCCTCTCCCACCCTCCCCTCCCCTCTCCCACCCCTCCCCTCCCCTCTCCCACCCCTCCCCTCTCCCACCCCTCCCCTCCCCTTTCCCACCCTCCCCTCCCCTCTCCCACCCCTCCCCTCTCCCACCCCTCCCCTCTCCCACCCCTCCCCTCCCCTCTCCCACCCTCCTCTCCCCTCTCCCACCCTCCCCTCCCCTCTCCCACCCTCTCCTCCCCTCTCCCACCCCTCCCCTCCCCTCTCCCACCCCCCCCTCTCCCACCCCTCCCCTCTCCCACCCCTCCCCTCCCCTTTCCCACCCCTCCCCTCCCCTTTCCCACCCTCCCCTCCCCTCTCCCACCCTCCCCTCCCCTCTCCCACCCCTCCCCTCCCCTCTCCCACCCTCCCCTCCCCTCTCCCACCCCTCCCCTCCCCTCTCCCACCCTCCCCTCCCCTCTCCCACCCTCCCCTCCTCTCTCCCACCCCTCCCCTCCCCTCTCCCACCCTCCCCACCACCCACCCCCGGCCCCCCCGGCTCCTTAAGCTCAGCACACGCGTTCCTGCCGCCGGCTCTGCACGTGCGCCTGCCCCACGGGGACACTGGGCAGAGAAATCGGTCCCCCGGCTTCTGGAGGCGCCGGCCAGAGCACCGGTCTGAGCCGCACGCCCCCCTCGGAGCCGCTCTGCGCCGGCGGCTTCTCAGCCCAGCGCTGGCCTCGCCGGGGCGCTGTTCCCTCACCCGACTCCCCCGGACAGTCCCCGCGGGGCCGGCCGCTCTCCGGCTCCCGGCCTGTCTCCACGTCCACCTCGGGGTCCAGCCGCCACGTGGGGGGAGCCCAGGTGACGCGGCCGGGGCAGGTGCCGGTGGCAGCCGCTGCAGGCGGGGGGCGGGGGGCTCAGAGGCGAGGGCAGGCCTGCCCCGTCAGACCCACGGGGGGGCCGCCCGGCGGAGCCGTCACCGGAGCTTGGGGGGGGGGCACGGCGTGGGCAGCAGTGACAGCTCAGGCGCCTCCTTCTTTAAAAATATACCTGTATTTTATCTTGTTTTAAAAAATATATTTTATTGATATTTTACAGAGAGGAATGGAGAAGGAGAGAGCTAGAAACATCGGCCAGCTGCCTCCCGCACACCCCCCACTGGGGATGTGCCCGCAGCCAAGGTACATGCCCTTGACCGGACTCGAACCCGGGACCTTCCAGTCCGCAAGCCAACACCCTATCTACTGAGCCACACCAGTTTCGGCTATATCCATATTTTAAACGTATTTTTATTGAAGTCAGAGAGGAAGGGAGAAAGAGAGAGAGAGACAATCTTGGACCGGCTGCCTCCTGCACGCCCTACACTGGGCCTGTGCCCTGACTGGGGATTGAACTCTGACCTCCTGGCTCACAGATGGACCTCAGCCACAGAGCCCGTGAGCCCCGGCCGCATTCCGATCCGGCGCTGCCTTCCGGACCGCTCACAGCTCCGTGACCCGGGGTCGCCCCCCAGCCCCGGCGCTGGGGTCTGGAACGTGGTCTGACCGTGGCCTCTGCCTTCCGGCGGTTTCCGGAGGACGCGGGGCGGGGAGGGGGGCAGGTGTGACCCCACGCCTCGAGCTCAGACCCCGCGCCAGGCTGTGCCGGGCCGTGTCTCCGCGGAGATAGGGGGATTCCAGGATCGGACTTATGGCTCCGGCTCCTCCAGACGGACTGAGTGCTCGGAGCCGCAGGCAGACGGAAAACACCAGCCCAGCGAGGCCGGCCGCCCTGCACGGCCGTTCACCCCGCGCCACGGCCTGCAGCTCAGGGGCGGTGGCTGGACCTCACAGGCCTGTGGCCACGTGGCCCGGCCCCCACGCCCGCCGCCCAGGGGGCCGCTCCTGGGCCTGGTCCTCCCCGCAGGTCCCCACCGGGAGGGACAGCCACGCGGGGAGCAGCCACATGGCCCCATCCCCTGGGCCGTCCCTGCCAGCAGCTGTTAGACGGAGCCTGACTGCACGGTGACGGGGAAGGGCAGTCCGGGCAGTGAGCTGGGGCCGGGGGCTTCCCCCGGGACCCTCCCGGACTCCCCACACCACCTGCTCATCTGGCGCCGACGTGCCCGGGTGGAGCCTGGCTGGGCCTGCCTCGGTCTCCCCTCCTGAAGGGAGCCACCTGCCCCGAGGGCACCGCCAGCCCAGCCCGAGCCCCTGGGCTCCCGGGAGGGGCCCTCGCGTGTGGCGTGCGTGTGGCGGGCGGGCCCAGCCCGGCGGCGGCGGGCAGGGAGGGCGGCGGCGGGCGTGGGCGCGGTGAATCACTGGCCTGGGGCACTGCGTCAGGTGCAGCCCCACCCGGACGCCAATTAGCGATCCTCACCTCCTCCCTGAGTGCCCGGCCGCCAGGGCCCCCAAGCCCGGCAGGGAGGGAGACTGGGCATGCCAGCCCGGACCCCCCGCCCGGACCCCCCGCCCGGACCCTGGACCCAGACCCCCCACCCGGCCGGGGAGGGAGACCTGGGGGGCATGCCAGCCTCGACCCCCCGCCCGGACCCCCTGCCCGGACCCCCGCCCGGACCCCCCGCCCGGGCCCCCCACCTGGACCCGGGCCCCCACCCGGACCGCCCACCTGGACCCCCGCCCGGACCCCCCTGCCCGGCCCTGAGAGGGGCACACCTGGGCTGCAGAGCTGGGCCGCCCGCCGGGAACGGAGCCAGAGCCCCGCCCCCGGGACCCTGAGCCCTCACCCTCTGACCCTCTGACTCTCTGACCCTCAGCCGCTGAGGGGCGGCTGAGAGGAGCAGGTGGGGTAACGGTGCTGGGCCCCCTGTCCCGGCCCTGGGGGGGCGGTGACGAGGTGGGGGGGCCTCCGTGGAACCTGGTGGTCACGAGGGGGCCTGGGGTGCAGCCCGGGCCCCAGGGCCCCATGACCCCCCCTTCGCTGCAGACCCGCCTATGGGGAGAAGGCCCCAGAGGAGCCTGCAGGGGGGTGCAGGGCCCCGGACGCTCCCTCCCCCGGATCAGAGTCCCAGGCGCGGCCTTTGATGTCCCCGAGGGGCCGGGCCCAGAGCTCCGTCCGCCGCTTTGAAGCCGCCGGCCTGTGGCCCCCACGCGGCATCCTGCCCACCAGGTTTGGGGCGGTGTGGGGTCCCCGGCCTGGGCCAGAGGCCGCCCCATGGGGGACCCCAGGATCCTCTGTGGAGGCCCAGCTTTTGGGGCCGCACGCAGCCCCCTCGGCCGTCCCGGTGGAGGAGGCGGGGCCTGGCTCTGTGATCAGAGCCGCCGCCCCCCGCCCTGCGGCTGAGGGGGGGGGGCAGCCATAAACCCCTTTGTCCCCCGAACCCGAGGGAACAAAAGCCCATAAAACTGAGCCCCAATCAAAGCGGACTTATCTCCTGACTTATCTCCTCGTGTGGCCGTGAAATCTCTGAGTCCGAGAGGCAGGGGCCTCTGGGTGCCCGGATCCCAGACACTGCAGGCGTGTGCAGGCGTGTGCAGGCGTGTGCAGGTGTGTGCAGGCATGTGCAGGCATGTGCAGCCGTGAGGGGCCGGCACAGTTCACATCACACAGTCCCCGGGCCGGGCCGAGGGCGTTTGGAGCTCCTGTGGCCGAGGGGCCGGAGGGGGAGGGCGTGGGGTCCCACCCGCTGCACTGCCCATGGCCGGGATGGGGTGCACAGCTCCCCATGGACCTCCTGACACCTCGAGGCTGACACAGGCCTGGGGCCACCCCGAGGTGACAGCGTGAGTGTGGCCCGAGAGCACTGGTCCCGCCCACTCTGGGCTGGTGTCTGCGGGTCCCGTGGCCTGGGCCTGTGCCCTCTGCCCCCTGCGGGAGTCCCCACACTTCTGGGGACCCCTAGACCCTCTGGGGGGATGGGGCCGCGGGGACACCAGACACCTGCCATGGGGTGGACCCTGAGGCTCAGTGTGGAAACCAGGGGCGCCAGGGCCCTCTCCCCCAAACCCCCAGGCCTCTCCCCGTTCCTGGGGAGCACCAGTCAGTGCCGCCAGCTGCCCCCCCCAGCCTGGGGGTCCCATCAGGGACAGTGTGTGTGCACTGCGTGGGGGCGGGGGGACATGCGTGGCACACACCTGAGCCGCTGAACACACATTTACACCCACATGCACGCCACGGGCTCCATGCAGTCATGTGCCCCACACACACACGTGTACACACACACACACACACACGCACGCACACGCACGGGCCTGCAGCCTGCACGCTTCCCGCACGCTTCGGCTCCTCTGAACAACGCCCGAGCCCCGGGCGCCCCGAGAACCTGGCGGCCCTTCCCTCCAAACAGGACCGACAGGTCGGGAGCCGGATGGCGAGCCTCCCCCAGGGGGCCGGAGCGGGAGGGGCCTGGACGCTGGGCCCCGTGACCCCTCCCCCCAGCTCCTGCCCCGTGTGGGCACCCCAGGGGCACGGGCCTGTGTGCAGGGGCGGGGCCGGGAGCCTCCCGAGGCGCCTGCAGGCCCATCGGGCATGGCTGGCTCAGTCCTTCCTCACCCCCCCCCCCCGCCTCCTCTGAGCCCAGGGCCTCCGTCTCTCTCCACACACGCAGGCGGGTCTGAGGGGGTGGGTGTGGCCGAGGGGACCGGGTTCGGGGTCAGGAGGATGCGTGTCCTCAGCCCCCCGCCTGCCCCTGTGTGTGGCTCTCAGACCCGCGCCTGTTCAGCCTGGCGGGTGCTCAGGGCAGAGCTCAGAGCAGGGGGTGCTCAGAGACGCCCCTGGGAGGAGGCCGGGGAGCCCCAGCTTCAGAGGGGGGCCTGCGGGGCTGGTCTTCAGAGGGGCCTGCCGGTGGTCAAGGCCCACAGGCTGAGAGCCGCTGCTGTGGAGCCACAGACCTTCGGGAAACAGACATTTACATAACGACTCATTAACAGCAGCAGAGGGGATACTTTGGGGGGGGGGGCACCACCACACGAGGAGCTGTGTGAAAGGGCTGTGGCCTTAGGAAGGTTGAGATCCTGCTCTTGAGGGTCTTGAGGCTCTGGGGGTCCCTTCAGGGGTTCGCTGAGCAGGGGTGGCCTCCGTGGAGCGGGGACCCCTCGTCTCATCCACTGGCCCCGAATCGGGTGCGGGAAGCTCGGGGCGGGCCGGAGGGTCACAGGGTCGGCAGCCGGCAGCCTCCGGGCTCGGCGGAGAGGACCCGGGTTGCCAGGGCTCGGGGGGCTGGGTGACGACCCCCGGTCTGTCACGGCGGAGGGTTTGGGGCTAAGCAGAGAGGCGCCCCTTGGGCCTGTGTGCAGGAGAGCAGACGTGGCTTCAGGTTCCGGCCAGTCAGAGCCGCTCCGGCCAGCGGGGCCTGCCGGGGGGGGGGGGGGTGGTGGCAGAGTCTGAGTCCGGGTTCGGGCTTGGGCACCCCGCACCTGCCTCTGGCCAGGAGGCAGGCGCGGCACCGCTTGGCGCTGGTGAGAGTGGGGAGCTGGGTGGGCCCCAGGGAAGTGAGGAGCCACCCCCCCCATCCCACCGCCCCTCACCGCCCGGCCACCCGGGTCCTGCTCCCAGCCTCAGAGGCCCTGGTCCGGCTCCTCCCGCCGGCCTGAGGCTGGGTGACCGTGCTACTGACCCTGGCCAGAGAACTAACTGCCCAGGGACCGCAGGGCAGGGCAGGAGAAGCGGGCTGCAAACCCCTCACGCACCCTGGGCGCAGGGACGTGGGGACCCCGGCATCGCCCATAGCTCAGCCAATGCCCCCGGCGCCCCCGGGCCCCTCGGAGCCCCTGCCTCCCCGCGGGTGGCCTGCGGGGATCCGCCCGCCCCTCCTGCGCGGGGCTGTCTGCTGCTCAGATCCTGAAACCACAGGCTGGGAGGGTGTAACGCTACAGATGGCCACGTGGTGGCGCCAACTCACAGGGAATGCAGAGAGGATCAGGACTTGGGGATTCCAGTGGGCCTGCCGCTGCCCTAGGGGAGCATGGCAGCTGGGGAGGGTGCTGGGGGAGGGGAGAGGTGGGTTCAGGGTGGGCCAGGGGCCTGGGTGTGGCTGAGGGGCTGGGGGGTCGGCAAGAGCAAGCTGAAGGTGCAACCAGTGGGGTGCTGAGCGCCCGAGGACCCGCCTCCTCCACTCCCCGTTCCCAGTGTGAGCACCCACACACCTGTGCACCCCAGAGACACCCCCCAGCTCCACTCACCCAGGTCCCCCCACCACGGGAGGCAGAGCCTCGTGCCCAGAGCCGCTGCCAGCCTGCCGCCGTCACAGAGGCCCCTGTCCCCCACCCGGAGCCGGGCACTTCCGAGAAGCGATGACAGTGTGATGGCTGTCTCAGACCGAGAGCGGATCTGAGACCCGACTGGGCCATTAGGACCCGTCCCCGGCCCCTCCCGCCTGCCGTCCCTTCCCTCCTCAGGGCAGGCTCCACCCCTCTCCACAGGGCACACGCGTGCTCACATGCTTACACACAGGCACCTTCACACACAAGTACCCTCACGCATGCACACACGCACACTCACAAAGGCACATGTGTTCACATGCACACGTGAACTATCACATGCATGTGTGCACACACAGACACACACAGAGACACACGCACACCCACCCACACGTGCACTCACAGACATGCACACAGATATACACGTGTGCACGGGCACATGCACACACATGCACACGCTCTCACACATGCACACTCGCACATGCTAACATGGGCACACATGCACACACATGCTCATGCAGATAGTCCACAACCACAGCGGGGCCACGTGAGCACTGGGTATGCCGGGCCCTGGGCTGGGGCCAGGCTCCCAGGGCAGGGGTGGGTGGCTGTGTGTCCAGGGGAGGAGCACCGGCTGGGAGCCCAGAGGGTGGCGGCCGGTGGCAGGGGCGGGTGGCAGGGGCGGGTGCATGCCCTCTGTCTCAGCCGGGCCCGTGTGGGTGCTGGGCTGGCTGCAGCTTCGTCCAAAGCTCACAGCGCCCCCTGGAGTTGGGCCGGTGTGAATCAGAGCCTGGGGGTCTGGGGCACGACCCCCCTTACACTCCCCCCCCCCCCAGCTGCTCCCTGCCTGCCCCCCTTTGTCCCGGAGAGCTGGCCTGGCCTGAGCCCCTGCTGCCCCCACAGGCCTCCCGCCCCGGCCCGCCTGCACGGCCTCCCTGAGTCACCCCGGCCGCCCTCCCCGCCGCCCTCCCCTCGCCCGTGGTGAGCAGCGAGTCGCTGTCAGGATGACACGAAGCAGGGCCCGGGCGCTGGGAGGCGGAGCGGCTGGGAGCTGGGGCAGGCGGGGACGTGCCGCAGAGCACCGTGCGCTGCTGCAGGTCGGAGGGGGCGGCCCCGTGAGCCGGAGGAGGGCGCCCGGCAGCTCCTGATACCCAGCCCAGGGGTGGTGCCAGGACCCCCGGCAGGTGGGCACACCGAGGCCCACCGGGGGTCCAAGCAGAGACCCCCCAATCCGGGCCTGCCCGAGCCCATCCCCGCCCCTCGCCCCACTGCGAGGCCAGGGGGAGCCGGACCCAGTTTGTCCTCGGAGGGAGGGGGGACCATCACACCCCCCGCCCCGCCCCTGCACCGGACGGTGGGAGAGCACTGCGCCCCCCCTCGGGCCCTGCACCCCCTGCAGCGCTGTCTGGTCCAGGGGCCCAGGGCTGCTCCCCTGAGGAAACTGCCCAGGTCCCCACTCTGTGGGCAGGGAGGGCCCTGGCAGCCTGGGGGCTGGGCAGGCCTGCAGCCAGTGGGGGTGGCCCCGGCCTCCTGGGCAGGGCACCCCGCCCCCCTCTCCCTGTGAGCCCGGAAGCTGCTCTGCTGACCGCTGGCCAGAGTGTCCTGGCCTCCACTGCACACCCTGCCACCCACACGTCCAGGCCCGCCGCCTCCGGCCTCCAACACGCAGAAACACGGGAGCATCCAGGCCCCAAACACACCTGCTTGGTCCCATCCCCACACAGCCGCCACCTCGAGCGGGGCCCGCCCCCTAGAGGGCTCCCTCCCGCCTAGCACTGCCACTGCCTCCATGGGCAGGCAGCCGGCGGGCGCCGGGCAGCCGGGCGGGCGCCGGGCAGCCGGCGGGCGCCGGGCAGCTGGGCCCCTGGGCGCTCAGCGGTTCCAGCCGCCCTGCGCGTGGTGGCGGTGAGAGGCGTGAGAGGGACCTGGCTCCCCCTCCACGGTTCCGGTAACTTCCGTGGCGCTAACGAGCAGGGATTGCTTCTATAGTCAGGAAACGCTGTGGGTATTTCTTCAGCCGAAGCTGGTTCGTGCCAGGGCTCAGGGGCTCAGGGGCTGGAGGTCACGCAGTTCGATTCCCGGTCGGGACACAGGCCCGGGTTGCAGGCTGGATCCCCAGTGAGGGCACGCGGGGGGCAGCCGATCCTCACCCCCCCTCATCCCTGATGTTTCTCTCTCTCTCCCTCTCCCTTCCTCTCGGAATTCAGTATATATTGACTTCATATACACCGAGTGGCCAAGTTATCATGGTCTCTGAACACATGATAATCTGGCCACTCGGTATACCTATGTATGGGGCAGTGGTCGGCACACTTGTTAGTCCACAGAGCCAAATACCGACAGGACAGCGATCGAAATTTCCATTGAGAGCCAAATTTTTAAAACTTAAACTATATAGGTGGGTCCATTGTTATTAACTTAATTAGGGTGCTCCTGAGCTGGCCTTTGCTAAAAACCCAAGGGGCCAACCGAGACCGGTGTGGCTCAGTGGATGGAGCGTCGGCCTGCAGACTGAAGGGTCCCGGGTTCGATTCCGGTCGGGGGCATGTACCTTGGTTGCGGGCACATCCGCAGTGGGGGTGTGCAGGAGGCGGCTGGTCGATGTTTCTCTCTCATCGATGTTTCTAACTCACTATCCCTCTCCCTTCCTCTCTGTAAAAAATCAATAATATATATATATATATATATATAGAGAGAGAGAGAGAGAGAGAGAGAGAGAGAAGGAAAGAAAAGAAACTTAAGGGGCGAAAGAGCTGGCTGTGGCTCGGGAGCCGCGGTTTGCCGACTTCTGGTATAAGGAAAGCTTACAAACCTTGAGATGTCAAAGGACCAGGAGATAGTGGCCTTCCGGCTATGGCTAGTAAGTCCTCTGCTTCTTTCTAACTACCCACAACGCAGTTCTTCTACATGGAAAAACTGGTATTTTAAAATCCCAGCTCTGGTCAGTCTATACTGAGTGGCCAGAGGTCATCACAATCCGGCCACTCCGTGTACACTTAAAACGAAAACAAAACCCTGGTCCTTTAATAACGAGCACGAAGCCCCAAACGGGGTCCCCCTCCCACAGGGGGCGGTGTGCCCACCGAGTGCCCAGGGCACTGAGGGACACAGGACGGAGGGCCACGGCCGTGGCCCCTCTCCTGCTGTGGCCCCAGCCCCTGGCCTCTCCAGGCAGGTCCCTCCACGGTCGCCCTCCTCCTCCTCCCCCAACCCAGCCCCTGTGCACACAGCCCCCGCCCCTCAACTCCCCCAGGCCCCCCACTGCTGGCCTCCATGGGGGTGCAGGTTCCATGTTCCTGCAGGTACTCCCGTGCGTGTGTGCATGTGTGTGTGTGTGTGAGTGTGTGTGTCTCGAGCATGCGTGCGTGAGTGTGTGTGTGTGAGTGTGTGTCTTGAGCGTGCGTGCATGCGTGCGCTGTGTGTGTACGAGACATCAGCGTGCTGGCTCCACAGGCCCCGCGGCCATGACTGTGGACAGACCGAGGAGGAGGAACACTTCTCCTGCCGGTTGGCTGCGCTGGTTCTGCCGATGCGGGGCCGTGGGGAGACCAGCGCCCCCTCCCTCCCCGCTCTCCCTTCCTTCTCCTCCTCCTCCTCCTCCTCCTCCTCCTCCTCCTCCTCCTCCTCCTTCTTCTTCTTCTTCTTCTTCTTCTTCTTCTTCTTCTTCTAAATATGTTTTATTCATTGCTTACAGAGAGGAAAGGAGAGGGAGAGAGAGTTAGAAATATCAAAGACCAGCTGCCTCCTGCACACTCCCCACTGGGAATGTGCCTGCAATCAAGGTCCATGCCCTTGACCAGAATCGAACCTGGGACCTTTCAGTCCGCAGGACGACATTTTATCCACTGAGCCACACCGGTTAGGGACCTTTCTTTCTTTAAATATATTTTTTTTAATTTAATTAATTTTTTACAGAGAGAAGGGAGAGGGATAGAGTTAGAAATATCAAAGATCAGCTGCCTACTGCACAGCCCCCACAGGGGATGTGCCTGCAACCAAGGTCCATGCCCTTGACCGGAATCAAACCCGGGACCGTTGAGTCTGCAGGCCGACGCTCTATCCACTGAGCCACACTGGCTAGGGCTCTTTAAATATATTTTTACTGGTTTTATTTTTTTAAGAATTCTGAGCAGACTATTTATTTTTTATTTTATTAATCTCAGAGATGAAGGGAGAGACAAAGGACTGTGGACCGGCTGCCTCCTGCACCCCCTCCCCCCCACTGGGATGGAGCCCCAAACCCGGGCTTGTGCCCCGACCGGGAACCAAACCGGGACCTCCTGGTTCCTAGGTCAACGCTCAGCCCCGAGCCCCCGGCCGGGCCCTGTGCCTGGAAGGCGGGTTGAGTTACGGGGACGGAACACGGGAGCGGGGGGAGCGGATGCCCCTGGAGCGTGTGCTCCCTGATGAGGGGGTGGCGGTGGCTCAGACGCTCATGCGGCAGCCGCGTGGGAGCAGCCTGTGCCCCGTGCCCCTCGCCCCGGCCTCTCGCCTTGCTTGCTTGGCTGCTGATGGAGATAACGCGTCATTAATAAAACCCTGAGCGGCCACCGCTAATGGAGCAGATAAACAGCAGGCCCGGGCCAGCTGCAGGCTCTGTCCGCCTGGAGCCCCAGGCTGTGCGCCCGGGCTGGGTAATCGGATCAGCAGGCTGTGTTCCGGAGGTGGCAGCCTCCCCCGCCCCGCCCCCGCCCCGCCAGGGTGCCCGGCTCCGGCCCGAACCCGGGACGGCTCATCCTCCCCGCCTGCCTCCATCTGTGCCCCTCGGAGCCCAGGCCACAGGGACCCTTCTGGGCACCGCGGGGGGCAGTGGGCCCAGCCCTGGGGGGTCAGGAGGCCAAAGGGGCTGGAGCCGAAGGAATGAGATCCTCCTGGGGGGTTCTTTGGGGTTCCTGTCCCAGAACCCCCAAACCCCGTCTGGCTGCCCCCTTGCAGGTCCTGGCCCCGCCCCTCCAGCCCTGACCCCGGCTTGGGGGGGGGTGGTGATTGCAGAGGCTGAGTTTCGTGAGGACCGTGCTGGACACCGGCTCTGACATCCTCGGGGAGCCCCCAGGCAGACCAGCCCCCCAACAGCTGGAGCCGCTCCCCGGTCCCTCAGACCCAGGCCTGGACAGAAGAGGGTCACCAGCCCCCACTGCTTCTTCGGGGAACTGGGGCTCCGCTCTCGGGCTGGGGGGGGGGGGGACGGGGGTGTGGAGGGAGCGGCTCAGCCAGGACGAGCTCATTAAAAACCACCGGACCCCGGCTCAGCCGCCCCCGTCTGGCCCCAGAGCCGCACACGCAGGCGGCTGAGCCCTGAGCCCTGAATAAATGTCATGCGCCGGGCGGGGACCAGCCGGGAAATGTCAGCTCCTCCGAGCCGGGGATTAGCTGTGGGCACCTGGGGGCGTGTGCCCGTGCCTCCCCCCGCCCCCCCATCCACATGGCCCCTCCTGCCCTCCCCACCCACATGGCCCCTCCTGCCCCTGGCAGCACCTGGCAGAGGCTGGAGCCTCCAGCTGGGGGCTCATGGGGCTCAGGGGAAAGGGTGCCAGCGCAGGGAGGTGGGGGGTGGGGGTGGGCTCAGACCAGGCACTGTGTGTGGGGGGAGCAGGCAGCCGTGGGGGAGCTGCCCCCAGAAGACCCCGCAGGGGGGGTGCAGTTTAGGGGAACCACAGGCTCCTCTCCACCAGGGGCACATCCGTGTCCTCCCGGAGCCCCTATTTCTCCATGTGCACAGCGCTCCAGCCCTGCAGGTGGTGGGACCCCCAGGTCACCCCCTCTCTGCCCTCACCTCCTCCCCAGAGGTCCCACTACAGCCCTGGGGCTCCGTGTGGGAGCTGGGCTTACGGGGTGGCTGTCAGGACAGGAGAAGAGACCGATGGACACACTGCTGGCCACTCACCTCCCGCAGAGGGGCAGGGTCCCCGCTGGTGAGGGTGTGGGTGCCGAGAGCACCCTGGAGGCCACGCGTGGGCCCAGAGGGGCGCTGGCTGCCGGGACCCAATGGGCAGCGGAGCCGGGGCGCGAGGAGCCGCCCTGGCTGCCGGGGTCCAGCCGGTGCGGCCGGGCCCACACCTCAGAGCGAGGCTATCCCCCCCGACCCGCCCCCCGTGCTGAGGCCCGAGGCCTCTGCTAGTGCAGCCCAGGCCGTGGGCCCACAGGAGAGGCTGGGCTTCCCTGCAGGAAGGGAGTCTCGGGGTGCAGAGCTGCGGGGGCCGGAGCGGCCCGCCGGGGGCAGGTGCCTGAGCCCAGGTCTGTGCACAGGGTGAGGGGGGGGGGGGGCTCGGGCCTCGCAATTAGGCTGATGCTGTCAGATGGCGGCCGCGGCCCTGCCTGAGCGGTGACTAATGGGAACTGAATGTCACTGCTGCTCTTCTCCGGCTGATCTGTCAGACGGGGGAGCGGGGAGGGTGCGGGGCAGAGGGGGGGGGCGGTCAGGCTGAGTCACTGTCCCGGGCGGGGGCGGGGGCTGCAGAGGGACCCCAGGAACCAAAGCACCTGGCGGGAGCCCCTGGCTGTGGCCGTGATGTTACGTGAGGGAGAAAGGGGAGCCAGCGCCAGGCCTTCCGAGCCCCCGCTGCATACCGCAGGCACACAACCCAACATGGAAGACACACATGAACATGGAACACACACACGACACACACACGGCACGCATGCACAAGCTCAAACACACTCGTGTGCCCAAATATCCATGCACACTGTTAACGAAAAAGCCATTGAAACCTGTAAAGAAATTTTTAAAGAGTTTATTTGAGCCTTACTGTCGACAATTGCCAGGAAGCAGAACCTCAAGATAATGCTCCGAAGAATGGCGGGTTACATTTCTCTATTTATACACCGAAATCAAAGGAGGGACATAGGTGGGTTACATGAAATTCATTGGTGATGGAGTAAGGAGGCAGGAGAAAGCAAAGCGGTGGGAAACTCCTGGGATTGGATAAAAAGTAAAATGATGGACGTGTACTCAGGTGAGTGCAGGAACAATTAACATGATAATGAAGGAATTTGAGGCATCTGTCCTGGCGCCCACCACATTTGGTTGTTCCCCAGGGGCTCCGGAAAAAGGGAAGTTACAAGTTACCCAGACATCTCACAGATATGTTATTTTAGAGGCAAAAAGGCAAATGGGCTCAGTAAAAAATGGAAGTTGATCTTTGTCTGGGAAAATATCTGGGACGTGACTACCTACTATAACCTGTTAGATATTTAACTTTCAAACCATCTTTTGTGGTTATCTTAGGTCTCTGGGTTTGCAAGACTGCCACGCAGGCCTTCCCTGAGCTTGTCAGGTTAGCGTATGGCTTTTTTCTTTCACAACACCCACACTTGTACACGTGCACACATGCTCATGTGCTCGTGTGTGCACATGTGTTCACATACATGCACAGTCTCACACACACACAGAGCAGTAATGCTGCAGGCGGGGCTCCCAGGGGTGAGTCTGGCGACTCAGCACCTCCAGCCGCTGCAGCCCACGCCCGGGAGGGCCTCCGGGCGGGGATGGGCCCCCGAGCCTCCACTCCCTTGTCCGGGCGAGAGGCTGGCATCCCGCCCTCCACGGGCAGGTGAGCAGTAAAGGAGGTGCTGTGAGATTTGGGGTACCCTCCTCCCTGGATGAATGGCTGAGGTCAGGGGCTCGAAGCCTCTCCTGCAAAGCCCACCCCGACGGGTCCCTTGGGCCGTCTGAACCCCGAGGACACGTCCCCTGTGGCCTTGCAGCCTGGCCTGCCCCCCCCCTCCCATCCGGGCGCAGCAGAGCCTGGGAGGGGTGCCGTGCCTCCTGCGGGCAGGACAGACCCCCCCTTCCCGCCCTGCCCCGAAAAGGACCCAGGACGGGGACCCTGGAGGGGTGCGGAGAGCTTCTCCGGAGGCCGGAGGGCGCCCCCCCCGCTGTGGATGAAAACAGGGGCTCGGCACACAGGGGCCCAGCCGGGACCCATCCTGGCCCCAAAGCGGTCTCCACCCCGAGCCCAGCCCAGCCTCCTGCCCCCCGTGAGGGTTCGGTGCCGGCGGGAAGGGGGCCCGGGAGGGAGGAGGAAAAGGGGTGCAGCCTTTGGAGGTCCCCTGGGTTTGTCAGGGGAGGGGGCCCCTGTGTGAGGGGGTTGCCCTGCTGCCTGCGGCCTGGCCTCCGTCCCCCCATTACTGCCGAGCGCCCCCATCGACCGGCCGCGGCCCAGTCCCCGTGTTCTCGCCGCCCCCGCGGGCTAATTGCTCTGACATTTCCGCGGACAGGCGCCCGCCGGGGACTATTCCTGCTCGGGGACGGCGGCCGCTCCTTCTCTGTCCCCGCCCCCCCCAGGGCCCCGGACTGCGGAGGGGAGGGGAGGGCAGCCCAGCCCAGGGAGGCCCAGCCCCCCACGTGCTCCCCTCCCCGGGGGGGTGGGGTGGGTGTGTGTTCTCGGCAGGGCCCACACGGCTGTCCCAGGCCGGGCGGGGTGGGGGCATCGGCCCAGACCCCGGGCCCAGGGCTGGCGTGACGTCCTCAGAGGTGGGCGTGTCCGTGTCCGCGTCGGTGTCTGGGGGACACTGGTCCCAGGACTCAAGGGATGCCCACACGGCCTCAGAGACCTCCCCCCCTGACACCCGGGAGGTGAACTTTGACCCCAGACCACGGGGAGCACCTCCCTGACGGCTCCTGCTGGCTTTCTTTCTTCCTTCCGTTTCATCCTCACCCAAGGATGTGTTTCCATCGGTTTTCCGACGTGAAAGCGAGAGGGAGAGACAGACAGAGAGACACCGATTGGCTGCCTCCCGCACACCCCCAGCAAGGCCAGGAGCCTGCAACCGAGGCTCAAACCCGGGACCCTTCCGTCTGCGGGCGACGCTCTATCCACTGGGCCACACTGGCCAGGGCCCAGGCGGTGTTCGGTGGTGGGGTCCCATGGAGGCCTGGCCTGAGGACCCCAGCGCTGTGCCCTCCTCCGCACCCCTCTGCAGCTGTCCCTGCCCCCGACCCCCCCCCGGGGGCGCCTGGATCGTGGGAGGAGATGGGGAGGGTGGGGGTTGCCGCTGGAGGTGGAGGGGAGCAGCCCCCAGGCCTGGGAAAGAGCTGGAGGCCCCCCAGCCCCGCAGACGCCGCGGGCCCTGCCCCCGCCCGCGCCAGGCGCCCCCCGCGCCCCCCTCGGGGGGAGCACGCTGTCATTACGGGCCATTAAGGCCCCGGGAGGCCACGGCTGTTGAGCTCAGCGCCTGCTGATTGCAGGCAGGAGCTGTGATTACTCAGCACGGCTGGGCGGGGGTGAGCGGGGGGCAGGAAAGGGGGGCTGAGCAGGTGAGGAGACAGGGCTGCTGGAGCCTCGGCAGGGCCGCATCCCTCACCATCCGCCTCCATGCGGCCCTCCTCCCTTCCACCCCAAAGCCACCCCCTGGGCCCCAGGCCCCCCTTCTCCTCCTCTTCCTGCAAAGAGGAGGTCCCTTCGGGTCTCTGCCCACCCAGGAGTGCTGGGAGCTCAGCCCCCGGGCACAGACCCCTCTGGGCCATGAAGGGGCCACGTCAGGGGCTTGGGGGACCTTGGCTGCCCGGCCCAGAGAGACCGCTCACCTCAGTCTTCCCAGCTGCAGAATGGGTCCACGCGATTGTTTCAATAGACGGAGTTACACGTATATTGATATGTGTGCGATGTGACATTTATGCTGTTTTGTAGTATTGCTCCTTCAGATGACCACGTGTTCCGATCGGCGGCACACGCGTGTTCTGAGCGGCACTTCAACATGTACGAAGATGTGGACAATGGGGTCTCTGCATGGTCTGCCTCCAGACAAGGAAAGTTCTGTTGGGCCGGCGCCCACAAATTACCCGAAAGATGGGGGGAAATGTGTGGCTAGCGATAGACATTACTTTGAATAAAGAACTTATTGATTTTCTCTTGAAATTATCGTGTGTGTTTTTTTAATTACAAAATCCGAATTATTAACTGGTTGATGATTAATCTGAATTTTTTAACCGGTTGAAGATTAATCCATATTTTTAACCGGTTAATAGTTAATCTGAATTTTTAAACTGGTTAATAATTAACCCGCATTATTAACCGGTTAACACTTACTCTGCATTATTAACCGGCTAACGGTTCATCCTCTCTATTAACCAGCTAATAACTAATCCGCATTATTAACCACAATGGTGCGGATTTTGTCACCAAAGAAAACAGGATAATTTCAAGAGAAACATCCAGCGTGCTTTGTTCACAGTGATGTCTGTCCATCGCTGGCCACACATTCCCTCGTCTTTCGGTGATTGTGGCTCCTGTCCCAGCGGACCTTTCCTGTGACGGCCGAGGCTGCCGCTCCCCACCGGGCGCCTGGGACGGAGGAGGCGGGAGGGGGCGACGGGAGGGGGGCCAGGCGGAGGCTGGGGGTGAGCCCCGGGGCAGAGCCGGGGACCAGAGGCGCCCGGGACCGGAGGGCTCGGATGGCCGGATGGCCGGACGGAGCACAGGCGGAGGGGACGGTGCCCGTGCGGGCAGCTGAGGCCCTGGTCCCGGCCTGGCCTGGGCCCTGGCGGGGTCACTGGCGGGGTCACGGGGCCCGGGGGAGAGTGAGAGATCGAGGCCCGGCCAGCGCCCCGGCTCAGGCAGACAGGAACGGAGAGACAATATTTGTGTTGGCAGCAGACGTCTGCCGAAAGGTTAAGTCCACAGCGGCAGCAGCGGCCCTTCCCCTGCTCGCTCAGCCCTCCGAGCCTCGGCCCTGCACCCCCTGAGCAAACGGGCGGGGCTGGGCCGCGTCACGGGGCCCCCTCGGCCCTCCTGCAGGGGCACACGAGAGCCCGGGGTCCCAGGGCTGCTGGGATTCGGGCTCCGGCGGGCAGGCGGTGGCCGTTGACCCCGTCCGTCTGCTCACACGGGGGGCCCAGAACCCCCCTCTGTGCCGGGCGTCTGGGACCGCGCTGGTGGGGGTCCCGCCCTCAGGGTGTTTGCCGAGGGGGGGATGCCGGGAGCCGAGTGAGGTGGGAGGCCCACAGCGGGTCTGTGGGGCGCTGAGAGCTGGGCTCTGCGGGGTGCATAGGAGCTCACCAGGAGGGAAGGGTGAGGACCTGGGGGAGGACGGGGCACCGGCGTGGGAGGTGCTCCCCCTGTGCCGGCCGAGCACTCGGCTGCTTCCCTCCCGGGGTGCCTGGGGTGGAGGAGCCCCCGGGATGGGGAGCCCCTGGGGCCGTGGAGATGGACACCTGTGGGCTCGGCCCCTCGGGGCAGGCCGGAGGAGGGGCTGCAGTGGAGAGTGGGCGGCCCCTGAGGTGTGGGAGGTGCCGGGAGGTGCCTGGCCGGGGTGGACCTGCGGGGACGGGGGGCTGGACACAACCTCAGGCTCCTGCTGCGCCCACTTGTCCCCCTGGGTCCCCCCTGGGCTGCCGACAGGGGCTGCACACCAGGACCACCCCGTCTGCGGGTCCCCGAGTTCACCGTCCACACCCTCCCCGCTGCAGGCACCCCGGGGTGACGCACTGCCAGGCCCTGTGGGAGCTGATGAAGGGACGAATCATCTAGAAAGACAGGCTGTCCTCCATCCCCAAGGCGGGTCTCTGCCTGGTGTCCGGACAGCGAGCCCCCGTGGGTGCCTGTGTCCCACCTCTCTGCTCCCCGCCAGCCACCTGCCTGCTCCCCGCCAGCTACCCCGCCTGGTGGTCCCAGCCCCCGGAGCGCCCGCAGGAGCGGGGTGGTTCAGAGCCGCCAGGCTGAGGGGTGGGCGACAGGCTGCTTGGGGTGGGTGACAGGCGGCTGCAGGGTGGGTGACAGAGGCGGCCGTGGGGTGGGTGACAGAGGCGGCCGCGGGGTGGGTGACAGAGCGGCCGCGGGGTGGGTACAGAGGCGGCTGTGGGGTGGGTACAGAGGCGGCCGCGGGGTGGGTGACAGAGGCGGCCGTAGGGTGGGTGACAGAGCGGCTGCAGGGTGGGTGACAGGCTGCTTGGGGTGGGTGACAGAGGCGGCCGCGGGGTGGGTGACAGAGCGGCCGCGGGGTGGGTACAGAGGCGGCTGTGGGGTGGGTACAGAGGCGGCCGCGGGGTGGGTGACAGAGGCGGCTGCGGGGTGGGTACAGAGGCGGCTGTGGGGTGGGTACAGAGGCGGCCGCGGGGTGGGTGACAGAGGCGGCTGCGGGGTGGGTACAGAGGCGGCCGCGGGGTGGGTGACAGGCGGCCGCGGGGTGGGTGACAGAGCGGCAATTAGATTTAATGGGACAGAGCCGCTCTCCGCCTCCCTCCGGCGGTGGCAGCAGGCGGAGAGGATGAGCGGGAGGTGGAGGTGGGGGACCCGGGGGGACTCTGACGTCAGCTCAGCCTATAAGAGGCCGCCGGGCCGGCCGAGGGCCGTGGAGAGAGCCCGAACCTCCAGCGCGATGCCCACCCCCGGCACCACTGCGCCCCCGGCCAGGGGCTTCCGCCGGGCCGTCTCCGAGCTGGACGCCAAGCAGGCCGAGGCCATCATGGTAAGGGGCGGCCTCGGCACCGCCTCTGCCCCGCTGCAGGGCGGCCGAGCCTGCGTGTGTGAGGCTGGCTGGGTGGCGGGTGGGTCAGCGTGGGGGCGAGGGTGTCCCAGGCCCCGCAGAGCTCACGGCGGGGGTGCTGGGCACACGGGGTGCAGCCTCTGAGGATGGTGGTCTGAGCTGCGGGGCGACCTGGATTCTGGGGCGAATCCCACCATCCTCGCCCATCCACCGTGCCCCCCAGCCCGCCCGGCAGCCCGGGGCCGTCCCCACACCATGGCCGCTCGGGAGCCCGAGGTGAAGGGAGTGTGTGCCGGGCAGACCCCTCGGTGGGCCCCTCCATGGGACGGGGCGGGGGCTGGTCGGCCCGGAAGAGGGGTCTGAGTGCGCCCTTGGGGACAACCGGAGCGGCCGGCCCCGACGTGAAAAATGGGCTTCGGTCTAGACACGGAGTGACACCGGGGTTTGCGTCCCAGAGAGCTCAGGGGCCGGCTCTGTCCACACCCTGAGGTCACGTGGGGACCCATAGCGGGGACCCCTCCCCCCCACCCCGTTCCAAGGGCACCCGCACCTACTTGGCGTCCAGCCCCTCCTCGGTGCGGTCCGGAGCTCGGGGGCCTCAGACAGGCTGGCCGGGGCTGGCTGGCTGGCCGCCTCAGTCAGGCTGTGGACCGGGCGCCCGTGTCCGGATGGAGGGGACAGCTCCTCCTTGGTGCGGCCCGCAGCTCGGGGGCCTCAGACACGCTGGCGGGCTGGCTGGCTGCCTTGGGGTCAGGCTGTGGACCCGGCGCCCGTGTCCGGATGGAAGGACAGCTCCTCCTTGGTGCGGCCCGGAGCTTGGGGGCCTCAGACACGCTGGCGGGCTGGCCGCCTCGGTCAGGCTGTGGACCAGGCGCCCGTGTCCGGATGGAGGGGACAGCGTGTGGCCGGTGTCCCTGGGCTGCAGAGCCTGGGAGGGCCCCGGAGCAAAGGTCACTCAGAGGAGAGGCCGTGGGGGCCGTGGGGGGGTGGGGGCCGCTCCCCACCCGCAGACACCCCGCTGGCCGCCCCTCCCGCCCAGGCTCTGGCCGCCGTCCATCCTGCCACCTAATCCAGTTAGGGCCGGGCCTGGGGACAGGCAGGCGGCGTCTCCGCGCCTGGTGACCCCTGCCGACCCTGTCCCCCGCTCTCCGCCCCCACGCTGGGGCCGGCCGAGGCCCTGCGGGCCGTGGGTCCCGGTGCACACAGCAGGCGCTCATGCGGCCGCCGCCCTGTCCGCCCGCAGTCCCCGCGCTTCATCGGCCGCAGGCAGAGCCTCATCGAGGACGCACGCAAGGAGCGGGAGAAGGCGGAGGCCGCGGCTGCCTCGGAGCCGGCGGAGCCGCTGGGGGCCGGCGCCTGTGTGCAGAGGGACGGGAAGGCCGTGCTCAGCCTGCTCTTCACCCTGCGGGGGGCCAAGGCCACCCCCCTGTCCCGCGCCCTCAAGGCCTTCGAGGTGAGGGTGGTGGCGGGGGCCCCGTGGGCACCCGGGGGCAGGGGAGAGGGTACGGGGAGCCTTGGGGGACCCCACAGCCCCCATCACAGCTCAGGCTCTTGGGGACCCCAACCACCGCCCACGCCCGCCGCCCTGCACGTGTGGATGTGTGGACGTGGCTCCCAGCAGCTGTTGGGGGTCAGGGTCCCCCCGTCTGCTCCCCCTCGGGCTGATGTGGCAGCTGGCTGCGTCGGCTGCTCTGGCCACGCCAGGCCGGGCGGGCGGGCGGGAGACTGGCCCCGGCTCAGGCGCCCAAATGACATTACGGCCAGACCGCGTCCGGCTCCCGAGAGGCCGTGTGGCCCGAGGGCCCTGGAGACCCGGCGCCCTGGTTGCCGGGCAACAGGAGCTGGCGGTGCAGCCCCCCTGCTGCCCCGGGGACTGTCAGTCAGTCAGGGAGGTGGGACCCCCTGGCCGCGCGGCTGCAGCACGCCTGACGATTTTTGAAAAATGAGGACTTTTTTTAAAACGTCATGGGACGCGGGACAAATTGTTAAAACTCAGGACTGTCCCGCCAAAAGCCGAACGTCTGGTCACCTTAGCAAATGCGGCAATGCCCGGCTTCCGCCACGGCCCTGCCCCGGCTCCTCTCCGTCTCCCCCTCCCGCACCCCCAGACCTTCGAGGCCCAGATCCTGCACCTGGAGACGCGGCCGGCCCCGAGGCCGCGGGGGGGCGCCCACCCGCTGGAGTGCTTCGTGCGCTGCGAGGTGGGCGGCGCCGACCTGCCCCACCTGCTCAGCTCCCTGCGCCGCGAGGCCGAGGACCTGCGGGGCCCCGGGGAGCGAGGTGAGCCGCCCGCCGAGAGCGGCGGGACCCGAGGGCGGCGGGACCCCGAGGGCAGCGGGACCCCGAGAGCGGCCCGGACCCCGAGAGCAGCCGGGACCCCGAGAGCGGCGGGACCCGAGGGCGGCGGGACCCCGAGAGCGGCGGGACCCCGAGAGCGGCCCGGACCCCGAGAGCAGCGGGACCCGAGGGCGGCGGGACCCGAGGGCGGCCAGGACCCCGAGGGCGGCGGGACCCCGAGGGCAGCGGGACCCCGAGGGCAGCGGGACCCCGAGGGCAGCGGGACCCCGAGGGCAGCGGGACCCGAGGGCGGCGGGACCCCGAGGGCAGCGGGACCTCGGGGGCGGCCAGGACCCCGAGGGCGGCGGGACCCCGAGGGCGGCGGGACCCCGAGGGCGGCCAGGACCCCGAGGGCGGCGGGACCCCGAGGGCAGCGGGACCCCGAGGGCAGCGGGACCCCGAGGGCAGCGGGACCCCGAGGGCAGCGGGACCCGAGGGCGGCGGGACCCCGAGGGCAGCGGGACCTCGAGGGCAGCGGGACCCGAGGGCAGTGTGACCCCGAGGGCGGCCGGGACCCCCACACATGGGGTGCAGGGCTCCAAGGGGGCGTGGCCAGGGGGCTGGCTCCCCGCTGCTCCCCCGCTGCCGGGAAGGGCCACGCTCCCCCACGGCCCACGGCTCAGGCCCTCCTTCCGTCCGTGCGTCCCTCCGTCCGTCCGTCCATCGCCCGCGCGCAGCCCTGTGGTTCCCGAGGAAGGTGTCTGAGCTGGACAAGTGCCACCACCTGGTCACCAAGTTCGACCCCGAGCTGGACCTGGACCACCCGGTGAGCCTGTCCGTGTCCCCGCCCTGTGGCCGGGGTGGCGGGCGGGACCCCGGGCTGACCCTGGGGGGTGACCGGCTCCGAGCAGGGTGGCCCCGGGGTACCCCCGGGTGTGGGCAGGGCCGGGCGCTTCCTGAGGGGCCCTCCGCCGCCAGGGCTTCTCGGACCAGGAGTACCGCCAGCGCCGGAGGCAGATCGCCGACATCGCCTTCCAGTACCGCCAGTGAGCCCCCCGCCCCGCCCCTGCCCTGCCCCCGCCCCTGCCCCGTCTCTGCCCCGCCCCGCCCCCCGCCTCCCCCCTGCCCCTGCCCCCCGCTCCCGCCCCCCCCTGCCTCCCGCCCCGCCCCCCGTCCGCCCCTGCCCCGCCTCTGCCCCTGCCCCGCCCCCGCCTCCCCCTGCCCCTGCCCCCGCCCGCCCCCGCCCCCCGCCCCCCGCCCCCGCCCGCCCCTGCCCCCCTCTGCCCTGCCCCCCCCCCCCCCGCCTCCCGCCCCGCCCCCCGCCCGCCCCCCGCCCCCCGCCCCCGCCTTGCCCCCCGCCCTGCCCCCTGCCTGATCCGCCCATCACAGCCCACCCTAGACCTTCTGGGGCCGGGGAGGGGCGTCCTGGTCACCACCGCCTCCCCCACTGCCCCTGGGAGGGGTCCCCAAGTCACAGCCAAGCCCACGAGGCACAGAGCTGGCCAGGCGTCCCCCCCAGTCCCCCCGCCCCTCCCCTGTCCACGAGGGTCCCTGACCGCCCGCCGTCCCTTCACAGCGGCGACCCCATTCCCCACGTGGAGTACACGGCCGAGGAGATCGCCACCTGGTGAGGCCCTGCAGGGCCGGGCGGGCCAGGGAGGGCCTGGGCTGCCCCGAGTCCGGGTCCGAGGGCAGTGGCCTCCGCAGGACAGACCCAGGCCAGTGGAGGGGCTGCGCGGCCCGCAGGGCGGCCTAAGGGGAGGGGCCTGTGGGGAGCTGAGGGCTGCCCCCCATGGGGCTCCCAAACCAGGGTGAGGTTCCCCCAGGACTGAGGAGAGGCCAGTGGGGGGCGCTGCTCAGGGTAGGGGCCAGGGCGCCGGGCCAGGCCTGAGTGCCCGCCGGCCGCCTGCTGACCGCCCGCTGACCGCCCGCCGGCCGCCCCCGCAGGAAGGCCGTGTACACCACCCTGAAGGGCCTGTATGCCACGCACGCCTGCCGCGAGCACCTGGAGGCCTTCGAGCTGCTGGAGCGCTTCTGTGGGTACCAGGAGGACAGCATCCCCCAGCTGGAGGCCGTCTCCCGCTTCCTCAAGGGTGCGTGCCCGGGGAGGGGGTGCGTGCCCGGGGAGCGGGCTGCCCGGGGGAGGGGGCTGACGGGAGGGGGAGGGGCGCGGCCGGGGGGAGGGGGCACTGCCCAGGGGAGGGGGCAGAGAGCGGGGGGTGGGGACGGGGAGAGGGAGACGGAGGGCTGTGGGGAGGGCCGGGGGTGCAGTGAGAGGGTCTGGGGGTGCAGTAGGAGAGTTTGGGGGTGCAGTGGGAGGGTCTGGGTGCAGTGAGAGGGTCTGGGGTGCAGTGGGAGGGCCGGGGGTGCAGTGAGAGGGTCCGGGGATGCAGTGGAAGGGACTGGGGTGCAGTGGGAGAGTTTGGGGGTGCAGTGGGAGGGTCTGGGGTGCAGTGGGAGAGTTTGGGGGTGCAGTGGGAGGGTCTGGGGTGCAGTGGGAGAGTGGGGGTGCAGCGGGAGGGTCTGGGTGCAGTGGAAGGGTCTGGGGGTGCAGTGGGAGGGTCTGGGGTGCAGCGGGAGGGTCTGGGTGCAGTGGGAGGGTCTGGGGGTGCAGTGGGAGAGTCTGGGTGCAGTGGGAGGGTCTGGGTGCAGTGGGAGGGTCTGGGTGCAGTGGGAGGGTCTGGGGTGCAGTGGGAGAGTGGGGGTGCAGTGGGAGGGTCTGGGGGTGCAGTGGGAGAGTCTGGGTGCAGTGGGAGGGTCTGGGGTGCAGCGGGAGGGTCTGGGTGCAGTGGGAGGGTCTGGGGGTGCAGTGGGAGAGTCTGGGTGCAGTGGGAGGGTCTGGGTGCAGTGGGAGGGTCTGGGTGCAGTGGGAGGGTCTGGGGTGCAGTGGAAGGACCTGGGAGTTCAGTGGGAGGGTTTGAGGGTGCAGTGGGAGGGCAGTGGGAGAGTTTGGGGGTGCAGTGGGAGGGTCTGGGGTGCAGTGGGAGGGTGGGGGTGCAGTGGGAGGGTCTGGGTGCAGTGGGAGGACCTGGGAGTTCAGTGGAAGGGCCTGGGGGTTCAGTGGGAGGGTTTGAGGGTGCATTGGGAGGGTCTGGGTGCAGTGGGAGGGTCTGGGTGCAGTGGGAGGGTCTGGGGGTGCAGTGGGAGGGTCTGGGTGCAGTGGGAGGGTCTGGGTGCAGTGGGAGGGTCTGGGGTGCAGTGGGAGAGTGGGGGTGCAGTGGGAGGGTCTGGGGGTGCAGTGGGAGGGTCTGGGTGCAGTGGGAGGGTCTGGGTGCAGTGGGAGGGTCTGGGGTGCAGTGGGAGGGTCTGGGGGTGCAGTGGGAGGGTCTGGGTGCAGTGGGAGGACCTGGGAGTTCAGTGGAAGGGCCTGGGGGTTCAGTGGGAGGGTTTGAGGGTGCATTGGGAGGGTCTGGGTGCAGTGGGAGAGTGGGGGTGCAGTGGGAGGGTCTGGGTGCAGTGGGAGGGTCTGGGGGTTCAGTGGGAGGGTCTGGGGTGCAGTGGGAGGGCCTGGGTGTGCAGTGGGAGAGTTTGGGGGTGCAGTGGGAGGGTCTGGGGTGCAGTGGGAGAGTGGGGGTGCAGTGGGAGGGTCTGGGTGCAGTGGGAGGGTCTGGGGTGCAGTGGGAGGGTCTGGGGGTGCAGTGGGAACCCCTAGAACCACCAGCCCCCCTTCCCTGCTCTCGGAGCCCTGACCGCCCGGTCCTCGCAGAGCGGACCGGCTTCCAGCTGCGGCCGGTGGCCGGGCTGCTGTCCGCCCGGGACTTCCTGGCCAGCCTGGCCTTCCGCGTGTTCCAGTGCACCCAGTACGTCCGGCACTCGTCCTCGCCCATGCACTCGCCGGAGCCGTGAGTGTCCGCCCGGGCCGGGGCGGGGGCCCCCAGCCGGAGGCAGAGCGGCCCGCCCACCGCCCCTCTCCCCCACCCCAGGGACTGCTGCCACGAGCTGCTGGGCCACGTGCCCATGCTGGCCGACCGGACCTTCGCTCAGTTCTCCCAGGTGCGTCTGCAGGCTGGGCCAGGGCGGGGGCCACGGAGGGCAGGCCGGGGCTGGGGCCGCCTGGCTCAGGGTCCGTCAGGGAGACGCTGGCCGCCTGACACAAAGGACCACATCCCCTTTGCCAAGAGGCAGCCTGGTCAGGGAGCCCAGGCCTTTGCTGCCACCTGCTGGCTCTCCCGGGAACAGCAGCCGCCGTCCTGGGACCTCGGTTTTCCCCGAGTCCAGGCCGCTGTGGGGCTGCCCCCCAACTCAGGCCTCCCAGAGCCCTCACTTCCTGCGGGCGCCCAGGCGATGGCCCTGAGCCCCCGGCCCCCGCCAGCCTCCTGCCCCCTGCCCACAGGACATCGGCCTGGCGTCCTTGGGAGTTTCGGACGAGGAGATCGAGAAGCTGTCCACGGTGGGTGCCCGCCCCGCCGGGCCAGGGCGTGGGCTCAGGACCCCTGGGTGCAGGCAGGGCCTCTGTCTGGACTGAGGTCTCTGTCTCTGCCCCAGGGGCTCACCCCCACATGGGGCGGCCCTGAGCTGCCTGGCGGGTGGGGTCCGGGGGGCAGTGGGAGCTGCCTGGCCTGCCTGGTGGTGGGGGTCTGGGGGGGCAGTGGTGGGTCTCACTGACCTGCCTGATGTTGGGGGTCCAGGGCGGGCAGTGGGGGGCTGACCTGCCTGGCGGGTGTGGTTGGGGGGCAGTGGGGGGCTGACCTGCCTGGTGGTGAGGGTCTGGGGGGGCAGTGGTGGGTCTCACTGATCTGCCTGATGTTGGGGGTCCAGGGCGGGCAGTGGGGGGCTGACCTGCCTGGCGGGTGGGGTCCGGGGGGGCAGCGTGGGGCTGACCTGCCTGGCGGGTGGGGTGGGGGGGGCAGTGGGGGGCCGCCTGGCGGGTGGGGTCGGGGGGCAGTGGGGGCCGCCTGGCGGGTGGGGTCGGGGGGCAGTGGGGCGCCTCGCTGACCTTTGGCCCCGCAGCTGTACTGGTTCACGGTGGAGTTCGGGCTGTGCAAGCAGAATGGGGAGGTGAAGGCCTACGGTGCCGGGCTGCTGTCCTCCTACGGGGAGCTCCTGGTGAGCCTCCCGGGGGCCCAGAGTCGGGGTGCAGGGGGGCGGACAGTGCGGCCCAGCCTCCTGGTGAGCCCTCCAGGGGCCCAGAGTTGGCCCAGCCTTCTGGTGAGCCTCCCGGGGGCCCAGAGTTGGCCCAGCCTCTGGGCGGAGGCCTCCTGGGGATGCCGAGAGCGTGGGTCCCTGCCTGTCCTGCCCGCGTGCCCAGGTCTCGGGGGGACCCGGGGGCGGGGGGTGGCCGCCCCGGGGTCAGCTCCCCGGGGCCGGGCAGGGGGTCCTGTGACGGTGACCCGCCCCCCCCCCCCAGCACGCCCTCTCGGAGGAGCCCGAGATCCGGCCCTTCGACCCCGACGCGGCCGCCCTGCAGCCCTATCAGGACCAGACCTACCAGTCCGTGTACTTCGTGTCCGAGAGCTTCAGCGACGCCAAGGACAAGCTCAGGTGGACGGCTCCGGCCCCGACGGGAGCCACGCCTCAGCAGCACCCCAAAGTCTGGGGAGGGGAGACCTGAGGTTGCCCCCCACCCTCACTCCTGGGAGGCGGGGTCTGGTTTTGTAAGAGGAGGGTGCACAGGAGGGCTGGGGCCTGGGGGCCTGGGGGCCTGGGGGCCTGGGGGCCTGGGGGCCTGGGGGGCCCGGGAGCCTGGGGGGCCTGGGGGGATTGGGGGGCCTGGGGGGCCTGAGGCCTGGGGCCTGGGGGGCCTGGGGCGGGGTGGCCGTGGGAGCTGGGCAGAGTCTGACTTTGTCCTGGGAGCGGCCGGCTCCGCTGAGGCCCGGAGCTGTGCGCTGGTGAGGGGGGAGGGGGTTGGAGCCCCCACACAGGCTCAGGACCGAGGCTTCACTGGGACGCTCCAGGGCGCAGTCTGGGAAGGCTGCCTGGAGGAGGAGGACTGGCTGAGCGGGGCCCTGAGGAGCAGCCGGGAGGGACGGGGTGTCCCAGAGGCCGAGACCCGGCCCACGTGCCCCAGCTCCTCCCCCCACACCGGTGTCCGAGTCTAACCCCCCCCGGGCCCCGAGTCCCCCCCCGGGCCCCGAGTCCCCCCCCGGGCCCCGAGTCCCCCCCGGCCCCCGAGTTCCTCCGGAGACTGAGGTGCCTGCCCCGCCCCCAGGAGCTACGCCTCCCGCATCCAGCGCCCCTTCTCCGTGAAGTTCGACCCGTACACGCAGGCCATCGACGTGCTGGACAGCCCGCGGGCCGTCCGCCAGGCGCTGGAGGGCGTCCAGGACCAGCTGCAGGGCCTCGTCCACGCGCTCAGCACCCTCGGCTGAGGCAGTGGCCACGCCCTGTGCCCGGCAGGCTGGGCTGGGGGCTCCCGACCCCGGCCCCCCACCTCCCGGCCTCCCCTGCCCCTGCCCTTGCCCCAAACCTGCCCCTGCCCCAAACTGCCCAGCCCCGGCCCCTGCCCCAGCCCCTGCCCCTGCCCCAAACCTGCCCCTGCCCCAAACTGCCCAGCCCCGGCCCCAGCCCCTGCCCCTGCCCCAGCCCCAAACCTGCCCCTGCCCCAAACCTGCCCCTGCCCCAAACCTGCCCCTGCCCCAAACCTGCCCCAAACCTGCCCCTGCCCCTGTCCCTGCCCTGGCCCCTGCCCAGTCCTGGCCCCTGCCCCTGCCCCAGCCCCAAACCTGCCCCAGCCCCAAACCTGCCCCTGCCCCTGTCCCTGTGAGCTCTCCAGAGACTCTGCCTGCCCCAGGGCACCTTGCCAGCCCCCACTGTGCCTCCCGGCTCTGCCTGTGATGTCCTTGTCCTGACTGGCTGCCCGCCATGCTGTGTGCCCCAATGCCGTGTGCCCCCATGCTGTGTACCCCTCTTGCTGTGTGCCCCCACGCTGTGTACCCCACACTGTACCCCACGCTGTGTGCCCCACGCTGTGTGCTGCCCTCTCACAACCTGAATAAAAGGAAGAAGCCTGAGCCAGCCTGGGTCCGAGTCCGTGTCCCCTCAGCCTCGCTCAGAGGCCTCCCGCCGCCTCCTCCAGGGAGGCCTCCAGGGGAGCCCCGCCGGCTCCCCCCCCGCCTCCCCCGGCCTCGGCCTGAGCCCAGCGGCTCCAGAGGACGGGGGGCCGCCTGGGGCGGAGGAAGGAGGTCACAGCTGTGCCCATCGCGGGGGTGGGTGGGGGTGTCTCTACGTCCACATGGAGGAGGATGGGGTTCGGGGGGCCAGTCCGGGGGAGCAGGTGGGCATGGCTGCCTCTGACCCCTGCTGGGTACTCCCCCATCTGCGCTGGTTCCCGGGGGGCTCTCTGCCGGGGTCTCCCCGCAGGCGGGAGGGGAGCAGGTGGTGGCTCTGTCAGTGCCCCCCCTCACCGAGGGGCCTGGGCACGGACCCCTCTAGCACCCGGCTTCTCGGGGCTCCTTCCCCCCCTGAGGGGACTGCCTGCCCCCTCCCTGGCCTCTCACGCCCCCAACCCCGGCCACACCGAGGGCGGCTCTGAGCTCCGCTGTCTGTCCAGGCAGACCCTGTCCGTCAGGTCCCCATGGCAAAGCCTCCTTCCCAGCCTCACTGAGCCTGTCCCTCCATCAGCTGTGTCCCCAGCACCGCCTCCCAGCACCCCAACTGTCCCAGCACCCGCCTCCCGGCACCCCAACTGTCCCAGCACCCGCCTCCCAGCACCCACCTCCCAGCACCCGCCTCCCGGCACCCCAACTGTCCCAGCACCTGCCTCCCAGCACCCCAACTGTCCCAGCACCCACCTCCCAGCACCCACCTCCCAGCACCCGCCTCCCGGCACCCCAACTGTCCCAGCACCCGCCTCCCAGCACCCACCTCCCAGCACCCGCCTCCCGGCACCCCAACTGTCCCAGCACCGCCTCCCAGCACCCACCTCCCAGCACCCCAACTGTCCCAGCACCGCCTCCCAGCACCCACCTCCCAGCACCCACCTCCCAGCACCGCCTCCCAGCACCCACCTCCCAGCACCCACCTCCCAGCACCCGCCTCCCGGCACCCCAACTGTCCCAGCACCCGCCTCCCAGCACCCGCCTCCCAGCACCCCAACTGTCCCAGCACCCACCTCCCAGCACCGCCTCCCAGCACCCCAACTGTCCCAGCACCCGCCTCCCAGCACCCCGCTGCTCAGCCTGCACCCGCTCCCTCCAGCCCAGGGGGCCCAGCCAGGGCCGCTCTGACAGCTCTGAGCCCCAGGACCCCTGGGGAGGGCTGGTGACCAGCCTCTCCCTCCGGCCTGACTGACCCTGGGCTCTCCCCACCCCCCCCCCGTCCTCCCGTCCAGCCTCGGCCCCCAGGCCGTTCAGAGGCCGGGACCCCGGCCCCGGAGGCCGTGGGCACGGCGATGTCCGGGAAGGTGGGGTTCCCTCCTACCTCGGCGAGGGCCCCGAGACCCTGGTGCCCAGAGAGGGTTAGAGGCAGCGGGGGGGGGGGGGGGTCAGGGCAGGGGCACCACGGAGTTCGGCCTGTGGGACCGACGAGGGACGATGGGGTGGGGGCCAGGCCTAGCGGGGTCATTGTGGGGGGACCAATGTGGGGGGATGGCAGGGGCTCCGGGAAGAGGCTGGGAGCCGAGAGGGGACGTGGTTGAGCCCCACCACGGAGTCCTGTGGCCAGAGCCCAGGTGGGAGCTGCCCCGCTCCCCGCCCCCAGTGAAGCTGAGAGACCGGCCAGCCTGGGGCTCGTGGGCACTGGTCCCCACGTCCAGCCCCCCCCCCCCAGCACCCGGGCGCCGGGGCCGCGGGAGCCGCCGTGCGGGGCAGCTGGGCCCGGAGCAGAGCTGCCCCTTCCCGTCCAGCCCTGCGGCCGGACCCCGGGGCCTGGAGGGCAGGCAGGAGCGGGCTCAGGGCCGGGCAGGAAGGACCCCCATGCGCCCCCCCACCGCCCGGCCCCCTGGACTGATGTGGAAACTCTGCCTGGCCCGGGAGGCGGGGGGGGGGGGGGGACTCGCCTCCGAGCGGGGACACGGCCATCAGGCCCCTCGTTAAGGCCTTAATGACTGCGGCCCCCGAGGTGCTGACGACCAGGGCGGCCTCCTGCGCACCCAGCTCGCCCGCCCGCGGGGCAAATGGCCCGGAAAGTATAGCCTCAGCCCGGGGCCATCTGCCGCCCTTGCCCCCCGGGGCGCCGGGCCCGGCCAGGGTATAAAGCAGGCCGTGCCCAGCAGCCCCCAGCGCTCTGACCCGCTGCACCTACAGGACCCGCTGCACCCCAGGCCCAGCGAGCAGGTCGGTCCGGACTCTGGGCTGCAGGGAGGGCTGCCCCCCGGGAGGGGCTTCGGATGGGACAGGCCCTCAGAGCCCCGAGAGCGAGCACCAAGGGCGAGCGGGGGCGGGGACCCCCGGGGCTCGGCTCTCACTGCATCGCCCCCGCCCACTCCAGCCCCCGACGCCGCCATGGCCCTGTGGACGCGCCTCCTGCCCCTGCTGGCCCTGCTGGCCCTCTGGGCGCCCGCCCCGGCCCAGGCCTTCGTCAATCAGCACCTGTGCGGCTCCCACCTGGTGGAGGCGCTGTACCTGGTGTGCGGGGAGCGGGGCTTCTTCTACACGCCCAAGGACCGCCGGGCGCTGCCCGAGCTGCAGGGTGAGCCCCTTGTGCCCCCATCACCCTTTCCCACCCTCTCACCCCATCCTGACCTCACCCTCACCCCACCCTGACCTGCAGGGTAAGCCCCTGCCCCGCCCCCCCCATCACCTCCTCACCCCCATTCTGACCCTCACCCCCTCACCCCCACCCTCCCTGCTCCGTGCTGGCCGGGAAGCCGGTGGGAGTCAGAAAGGGGAGGACGGGCCTCGGTCACACCTAAAGGGACCCGCTCCCCGGCCAGTGCCGGCTCCAGGGACAGAGAGTGGGTGACCCCGAGGGAGAGCCGTCCCCTCCCCGCCGTCCACCCCTCCGACACCCCGCCCGCTCCCCGTGCCTCTGACGGCAGCTGTCACCTCCGGGTCAGGCCCTGGCAATGCCTGCGGGGCCCGGGAGCGGGGCGGGCTGTGGGGGTGGGAGTGGGGGGCAGGCCCGGGACGTGGCCCTGCTCTGGGGGCCACCCCGGGGACCACCCGGGCAGGGACTGCCCCGGCAGCAGGTGCCCTCTCCCAGGGCTGTGGGCCGGGCCGGGTGGGGTCCCGGGCGGCCCTGACGCCCCTGCCTGTCTCTCCCGGGCAGGGGGCGAGGGGGAGCTGGGCGAGGGCGACCTGCAGGCGCTGGCGCTGGCGCAGAAGCGAGGCATTGTGGACCAGTGCTGCACCAGCATCTGCTCGCTCTACCAGCTGGAGAATTACTGCAACTAGCCGCCCGGCACCCCTGCCCCCAGCCTGGCCGCTCCCCGCCTGCCCCCCCCCCCGCCTGGCCCCCCGCCCTCTGACCCAATAAACCCTGAACCAGCCTTGTGTGTGTGGTCTGTGCGGTGTGGGCGGGAGGGGCGGGGGCGTGGGAGGGCTCAGGGGCCACCGCCTGGGCCAGGGCTGCCGCGTGGGGGACCCTGTGTCCCCCTTCTCTGTTCTCTCTGCCTCGGCCCCTCTGAGCTCCTCCCCGCTCACCGGGAGCCTGGGCAGCCGTCCTGTCCCCCAGGGGCAGCCCCTCCAGCAGCCCCGTCCCCGGCCTGATCCCTGGGGGACCCTGGCCCCACGGCTTCGGGACGGGACAGAGAAGGGGCGTCTCTGACTCCGGGAGGCTGGGGCCCTAGGGTTTTGGGGGAAACAGATGGTCCCCGCCCTCAGCACAAGAAGCCCATTTCCGGGCTGTTCCTGGGGGACCCTGCAGGGAAGAGGCTGGGCCCAGAGGGGAGGGGGGCATGAGATGCTGCCCACATGGGGCCTTTCTCCCAACCTCACCACCCAGGTTGAAGGACCCCAGCCCAGGCCCGGCAGAGGAACCCCGGGGCCTGGGGGATGCAGGAGGGCAGCACCCTGAGTCAGGGGACAGACTAGGATGCCCCACGCTGGGCATTGGGCTGTGTCCCCCCCCAGCCCCCAGCCTCCAGCCCCCGTCCCCCACCCCCCAGGCCCCAAACCCAGCCTCAGCCCCCAGCCCCAGACCCCAGTCCCAGACCCCCAGGCCCCAGCCCCAAACCCCAGCCCCCAGACCCAACCCCCAGCCCCAGCCCCAGCCCCAGTCCCAGCACCAGCACCAGCCCCAGCCCCAGCCCAACCCCCAGCCCCAGCCCCCAGCCCTCAGCCCCGAGCCCCAGCCCCAGCCCCCAGCCCCAGGCCCAGCCCCAGGCCCAGCCCCAGCACCAGCACCAGCACCAGCACCAGCCCCAGCCCCAGCCCCTGGCCCCTGGCCCCTGGCCCCCGGCCCCACCCCCCCCCCAGCCCCAGCCCAGCCCCAGCCCCAGCCCCAGCCCCAGCCCCAGCCCCAGCCCCAGCCCCAGCCCCCGCCCCGCCCCCGCCCCAGCCCCAGCCCCAGCCCCCGCCCCCAGCCCTCAGCCCCAGCCCCAGCCCAACCCCCAGCCCCAGCTCCAGCCCCCAGCCCCAGCCCCTAGCCCCCAGCCCCAGCCCCCAGCCCCCAGCCTCCAGCCCCCGTCCCCCACCCCCCAGGCCCCAAACCCAGCCCCAGCCCCCAGCCCCAGACCCCAGTCCCAGACCCCCAGGCCCCAGCCCCAAACCCCAGCCCCCAGACCCAACCCCCAGCCCCAGCCCCAGCTCCAGTCCCAGCCCCAGCCTCAGCCCCAGCCCCAGCCCAACCCCCAGCCCCAGCCCCAGCCCCAGCCCCAGTCCCAGCACCAGCACCAGCACCAGCCCCAGCCCCCAACCCCCAGCCCCAGCCCCCAGCCCTCAGCCCCGAGCCCCCAGCCCCAGCCCCCAGCCCCCAGCCCCAGCCCCCAGCCCTCAGCCCCAGTCCCAGCCCAACCCCCAGCCCCAGCTCCAGCCCCCAGCCCCAGCCCCCAGCCCCCAGCCCCAGCCCCCAGCCCCCAGCCCCAGCCCCAGCCCCAGTCCCAGCCCAACCCCCAGCCCCAGCTCCAGCCCCCAGCCCCAGCCCCAGCCCCAGCCCAGCCCCAGCCCCAGCCCCAGCCCCAGCCCCAGCCCAGCCCAGCCCCAGCCCAGCCCCAGCTCCAGCCCCAGCCCCCAGTCCCAGCCCCAGCCCCAGCCCCAGCCCCAGCCCAACCCCCAGCTCCAGCCCCCCCAGCTCCAGCCCCAGCCCCAGCCCCAGCCCCAGCCCAACCCCCAGCCCCAGCCCCAGCCCCAGCCCCCAGCCCCAGCCCGGGATGAGGCCGGACCACCCCCTCCCCCTCTCCTCCCACCGTGCAGCCACGTTCCCCCCGACGCTGGCCATCACCCTCAGAAGTGCCCCCAGGTCCCTTGAGGTCCAGGCCTTTACCCCCCTCAGCACCATGCAGCCCGGGCAGTTGTACCGGGCACGCCCTCGGCCACTGCGGGGTGTGCCAGGAGCCGGTGCCCGTGGCCTGGGAGGTCAGCCGGTGACCTGACTGTACCGAGGCCTGGCCAGCCTGCCGGCCACTGGGCCAAGCCAATCGGTGCCCTCCCCGAGGACCCGCCCACGCCGGCCGCACCAGACCCTCATGGTGGGGGCCCAGCCCCCGCCCCCCACCCCGCAGTCCTCCCCACAGCCCCGAGGCTCCCTCCCGGACCCTCCTCCCCACGGCCACATAGACACCCCCAGAGGCACGGCACCGGCCCCCCCTGGCCCCACCCTGGAGTGGAGGCCGGGGCCGGGCAGGGGGCGGCCGGCGGACAGTGGACCCGGAAGAGGAGGTGGTGGTGGTGGCTGGGACCCAGGACTCGCTCACGGGAGCCGCCCGGGCCAGGCAGGGGTGTCCTGAGGGAGCTGAGGTACGTGAGCCTGGCAGGCACGCGGGGCGGGCGCCGCGGGGTGGAAAGGGGCCGCCGGGGGCAGGCCTGTGTCCTGCCTGGCCCCGCTGGTGCCAGGGCCTCCCAGGAGGGGGAGCCGGAGCCCTCTGGGGTGCAGGGCACACGGCCCGTGCTGCGGGCCGGACTCTGAGCAATGGGCCCGTGGCGTCCGGAGAGGGGTCACCCCGCAGGGCGGGGGGCTGACACCCAGGATCGGGGCTGTGCTGGGCCGGCCATGCCCCCTCCCCTCCTGGGAAAGCACCGGTGAGAACCTGACCTTCCCGAACCCCCAGAATTAGACAGAAGGCCCTAGGGTGACCCTCCAGCCTGGCCGCTCCTCCGGGCCCTGGGCCCCTGACTGCTCTTGAAAACACGGGGTGGGGTGTCCCCGTGCTCCCAGCGTGGACGCGGTCCTGGCGGCAGAGGTGGGGTTAGACCCTGGGCTCCGAGCCCCAGGGACCCCCCAGCCGCCCCGCAGGTGCCAGGCTCATGGGCCTTGGCCCTGCCATCTGCCCAGGCCTGTGCCTGCCCCTTCTGGGAACTGGGCAACAGCCTCTCGTGTCCTCGGGCCCCGCCTCCCGGGCCCGTGGGGCTGGCGGCGGGGTCAAGGCCGCCTGGAGCGGGGGCAGAGGAGCAGCTGGTCCCAGAGGCCCCCTCACAGGCCCCGCCGTCCCACACGGCCCGCGAGCTCCCGTGGGGACGCTAAGCCAGGGCCAGGACGGCTGCTGCTCTGGCGCCCACACGCCGAGGACGGCTGCCAGTGCGGCCGCCTCCAGGCAGGCCCCCCGGATTGCCGCTCCCGGCCGGCCGGCAGGCGTGAGCGGCCCCTGCCCCTGGCCAGGGGCGGTGTTTGCCTCCTCCTGTTGGGGTGAATATTTACCATCCTCTCCGCTCTCCGGCCTGAACAGCCCTGGGGGCACAGGGCAGGGGGGGTCAATGTGGGGGTGCCACGCGGGGCCCCTGCCCTTGAGGGCCCAGTGCCTGGTGGGCCGCCCGGGAGTGGGAATGGGGCCGGGAACCAGGGGCCTGGCTGCTGGGGAAGGGCCCCGGCAGAACCCAGGCTGCACCCTGGCCGGCGCCCGTGTCCAGCGAGGCGTCCCCGGGCGTCTGTGCCCGGCCCCGGGCAGGCCCGGCCCCCATGCGGGGGGTTCTGGGCGGTGGGCACCGTCCACGGGACAAGGTGGCCGGAGCAGCCATTTCCCGGTGTGACCAGCAGAGGGCGCCAGAGCCCGGCTTTTGCGGGATTCCTGTGGGCTGGGCCGGCCGTCCTGGGACCGTTCTCTGGGGGCCCACGGCCCACCTGCCGCCCTCACAGGGGCCCCCTCACAGGGCCCCCTATGCCGGCGGGGGGCGCTCCTGCCCGCCTCCAGGGCTCAGGTTTAGGAAGGAGACAGGGTGGCCGTGCCAGGCCCCTGCCCCCTGCCCCCGGGGCGCAGGCCTCCCGGGAAGCCCTGCCAGCGAGCGGGTGCCCCACGTCCTGGGAAAGCCCCCGAACCCCCAGGACCAGGGACAGGAAGTCCTTAGGGGTGATTCCTCCAGCGCCCCCAGGTTATTGCTGGGAAACGGAGACAGGAGGCCGGCCGAGCCCAGGCCCACGGGGCCCAGGAGCGGCGGCTGGGCCGAGGGGCGCTGGCCCCGTCAGCCGGGCCGTCCCCCCAGTCTGCGCGGCCTCCCCGGCTCCAGCCGAGGCCCCCGTGCGGGGTTAGTGCTGTCCCAGTCCGCCCACCCTGTCTCCTGCCCGGTGGGGAGGCCAGAGGTTGCTCAGGAAGAATGTGGGGGGGCCCACTCCCTCGGCTGCTGTCTCTGGCTGACGCTCAGGAACGCCGGGCAGGGTCTCCCCGCGGCCCCCTGCGCCTCCGCTGCTCCCCCCACACCCTGGGGTGCTCGGCCACAGCGTGCCTCGGTGCAGACCCCATCCCTGGCCTCGGGGGACCCAGGCCTGATCCCCGCGCCGCCCCCCCGTGCTGGGCTTGGGGCTGGCCCCACGTGCGCTGCGGCGGCTGAGCCATCAGAACGGGCCCCCCTCCCGGCCCCCCTCCCGGCCCCCCTCCTGGCCCCCCTCCCGGCCCATCTGTGTTTGTGGAAAACAGAGCCGGCACCCCGCAACCTGCCAGCTGCAGCCCGAGCGTTTGTTCTCCCAGCCCCGCCGCCCCGACTTCAAACTGGGCCTGCCACCCCCCCACCCCGCACCCCGGCCGCCCACCCCTGCACCCCGGCCGCCCATCCCACACCCTGCCACCCCTTCCCCCTCCCGGCCACCCCCCCCTGCACCCCGGCCGCCCCTCCCACACCCCAGCCGCCCCCCCCCCCCCCCGCTGCACCCCGGCCGCCCCTCCCACACCCCGGCCGCCCCCCCCCCCCCCGCTGCACCCCGGCCTCCCCTCCCACACCCCGGCCGCCCCCCCCCCCCGCTGCACCCCGGCCGCCCCTCCCACACCCCGGCCGCCCCCCCCCCCCCCGCTGCACCCCGGCCGCCCCTCCCACACCCTGGCCACCACCCCCTGCACCCTGGCCACTCTGGGACCTTGGGCAGCCCTTCGCTCGGGCTCAGCTTCGGGCTGGGGGCCGTCCACACGGCCCAAGGACACTGCCAAGACCAGAACCTGAGGGCCCCAAGCTCTGCCTGCCTGTCACTGTCCGTTCATGACCTCCCTGACCCCCCTGACCTCCCCTGTCCCGCTGACGTTCCCTCTCCTCCTGACCTTCCCTGACCCCCCTGACCTTCCCTGACCCCCCTGACCTTCCCTGACCTCCCCTGACCTTTCCTCTCCCCCTGACCTTCCCTCTCCCCCTGACCTTCCCTGTCCCCCCCTGACCTTCCCTCTCCCCCTGACCTTCCCTCTCCCCCTGACCTTCCCTCTCCCCCTGACCTTCCCCCTCCCCCTGACCTTCCCTGTCCCCCCCTGACCTTCCCTCTCCCCCTGACCTTCCCTGACCCCCTGACCTTCCCTGACCTCCCCTGACCTTCCCTCTCCCCCTGACCTTCCCTGACCCCCTGACCTTCCCTGACCTCCCCTGACCTTCCCTCTCCCCCTGACCTTCCCTCTCCCCCTGACCTTTCCTCTCCCCCTGACCTTCCCTGTCCCCCCTGACCTTCCCTGTCCCCCCCTGACCTTCCCTGTCCCCCCCTGACCTTTCCTCTCCCCCTGACCTTCCCTCTCCCCCTGACCTTCCTCTCCCCCTGACCTTCCCTCTCCCCCTGACCTTTCCTCTCCCCCTGACCTTCCCTGTCCCCCTGACCTTCCCTCTCCCCCTGACCTTCCCTGACCCCCTGACATTCCCTCTCCCCCTGACCTTCCCTCTCCCCCTGACCTTCCCTCTCCCCCTGACCTTTCCTCTCCCCCTGACCTTCCCTGTCCCCCTGACCTTCCCTCTCCCCCTGACCTTCCCTGACCCCCTGACATTCCCTCTCCCCCTGACCTTCCCTCTCCCCCTGACCTTCCCTGACCCCCTGACATTCCCTCTCCCCCTGACCTTCCCTCTCCCCCTGACCTTCCCTGTCCCCCTGACCTTCCCTCTCCCCCTGACCTTCCCTGACCCCCTGACATTCCCTCTCCCCCTGACCTTCCCTCTCCCCCTGACCTTCCCTCTCCCCCTGACCTTTCCTCTCCCCCTGACCTTCCCTGTCCCCCTGACCTTCCCTCTCCTCCTGACCTTCCCTCTCCCCCTGACCTTCCCTCTCCCCCTGACCTTCCCTCTCCCCCTGACCTTCCCTGTCCCCCCCTGACCTTCCCTGTCCCCCCTGACCTTCCCTCTCCCCCTGACCTTCCCTGACCCCCTGACCTTCCCTCTCCCCCTGACCTTCCCTCTCCCCCTGACCTTCCCTGACCCCCTGACCTTCCCTCTCCCCCTGACCTTCCCTGACCCCCTGACCTTCCCTCTCCCCCTGACCTTCCCTCTCCCCCTGACCTTCCCTCTCCCCCTGACCTTCCCTGACCCCCTGACCTTTCCTCTCCCCCTGACCTTCCCTCTCCCCCTGACCTTCCCTCTCCCCCTGACCTTTCCTCTCCCCCTGACCTTCCCTCTCCCCCTGACCTTCCCTCTCCCCCTAGCCTTCCCTGTCCCTCCCTGGCCTCCCTCAGGGTCGGACTCGTCTGTCCAGGGCCGGGTGAGGAGGGTGGGAGGTCCTGTGCCCGCTGTGGACACGGAGGGCGCCCGGGCTGGGCTCCAGGTGGACGAGGCCCAGGCCAGCGGCCAGGTCTCCCCAGAGGAGGCGCCTGTGTCCCCTCCCGCTCCCCCCGCCCAGGTGCCCAGACCTGAGAATTAGAACAAGTGGGACCACAGGACTCAGCAGGGAGGGCCGCCAGAGTGTCCCCCCACGCCGGGCAGGGCCGGAGGGGGTGCGGTGGGCCCGGCCCTGCCCCCCAGCCCTTCATCCATGGGAAGGGAATCAGAGGAGACCCCCACACCCACCCACAGGGGCTGCGGGGTCCCAGGCCGGACACGGGAGGGGCACCCCTCCAGGCCCTGGGCTGTGGTGCTAGCAGTACCCCCCCCAGCTCCCTTCCCCATAGGACATGCGGGACGAGGGCTCTCGAACCCCCTGCAGTCTGCCCAGAGCCCAGCGTCCTGGGCTGGGGTTTGGGGGAGGCGGGGAGGCCGGGCCTCAGAGACCAGCCCCAAATCCCCATCCCCGCTTCCTGCCTCGGCCCGGAGTCCCCCTGCCGTCCCGGAGGTCAGAGCCAGCCCTGGCCTGGCTCTCCCCAGGCGACGTGGGCACAGGAAGCCGAGGGGTCCTCCGGGGGCGCCCCGGGCACACCACCGGCTCCGGCGCAGGAGGCAGCTGGGCCAGGAGGGCTCAGGCGTGGGAAGGACGGGAAAGGGAAGGAGCCATCTGACTGAGCCGCTTGGGGAACGGGGGTCCGTCTGCTGGAGCACCCCCCCCCTCGCCCAGCCCCGCTCACCAGCAAGAGAGACCCCGCCTGGCCGGCCTCCTGCTCCCCATGTTCCAAGGCCTCTTTCCCCCCTCCCCCATTTTTTTTATTAAGGTATTATATGTGTACATATCTTCCCATTGCCCCCCACCCCACTCCCGTACATGCCCTCACCCCCCAGCGTCTTGCGTCCACTGGTTATGCTTACATGCATGCATACAAGTCCTTCGGTTGATTTCTATCTCCCCCACCTCTCCCTACCCTTCCCGCTGTAATTTGACAGTCTGTTGGATGTTTTCTTTACTGCCTCTGTATCTATCTCTTTGTTCGTCAGTTTATAATATTCTTTATTATCCACAAATGAGTGAGATCATGTGGTGTTTTTCTTTCATTGACTGGCTTATTTCACTCAGCATAATGCTCTCCAGGCCCATCCATGCTGCTGCAAATGGTTAAGAATTCCTTCTTTTTTTATGGCAGCGAAGTATTCCATTGTGTAGATATACCATACTTTTTTAATCCAATCATCTGCTGACGGGCACCGAGGCTGTTTCCAAATCTTAGCGATGGTGAATTGTGCTGCTATGAACATAGAGGTGCATATGTCCTTTCTGACTGGTGTTTCTGGTTTTTAAGGATATATTCCTAGGAGTGGGATCACTGGGTCAAATGGGAGTTCCATTTTCAGTTTTTTGAGGAAACTCCAGACTGTTCTCCACGGTGGCTGCACCAGTCTGCATTCCCACCAGCAGTGCACGAGGGTTCCTTTTTCTCCGCATCCTTGCCAGTTCTTGTCGTTTGTTGATTTGTTGATGGCAGCCATTCTGACAGGTGTGAGGTGGTAACCTCATTGTCATTTTGACTTGCATCTCTCGGATGATTAGTGACTTTGAGCATGTTTTCATATGTCTCTTGGCCTTCCTTTTGTCTTCTTTTGAAAATATTCTATTTAGGTCCATTGCCCATTTTTTATTTTTTAAAATATATTTTATTGATTTTTTACAGAGAGAAAAGGAGAGGGATAGAGAGTTAGAAACATCGAGGAGACGGAAGCATCGATCAGCTGCCTCTTGCACACCTCTTACTGGGGATGTGCCTGCAACCCAGGTACATGCCCCTGACCGGAATTGAACCCTTTCAGTCTGCAGGCTGACGCTCTATCCACTGAGCCAAATTGGTTTTGGCTGTTGCCCATTTTTTAATTGGATCATTTATTTTCCTCTTATTAAGTTGTATAAGCTGCCTGTAGATGTTGGAGATTAAACCTTTATCAGTGACATCTGCAAATATGCTCTCCCATACAGTGGGCTTTCTTGTTGTTTTGTGGATGGTTTCCTTTGCTGTGCAGAAGCTTTTTATTTTGATGTAGTCCCATTTGTTTATTTTCTCTTTAGCTTCCATTGCTCTAGAAGCGGTATCGGTAAAGAAATTTCTTTGGCATATGTCTGAGATTTTGCTGCCTGTGGATTCCTCTAGTATTTTTATGGTCTCCTGTCTTATGTTTAAGTCCTGTATCCATTTTGAGTTTATTTTTGTGTATGGTGTAAGTTGATGGTCTAGTTTCTTTCTTTTTTTGCATGTATCTGTCCAATTTTCCCAACACCATTTATTGAAGAGACTATCTTGACTCCGTTGTATGTTATGCCTCCTTTGTCAAATATTAATTGAGCATAGTGGTTCAGGTTGATTTCTGGGTTCTCTATTCTATTCCACTGGTCTATATGTCTGTTCTTGTGCCAGTACCAGGCAGTTTTGAGGACCGTGGCACAGAGCCGCTCAGGGAATGGGGGCCCCTGTGCTGGAGCCTCCCTAGCTCACCAGCAAGAGAACTGGGCATCGAGAGACCCCACCTGGCCGGCCTCCTGCTCCCCAAGTTCCGAGGCCTCTTTTTATTTTATTTTATTAAATTGATTTCAGAGAGGAAGGGAGAGGGAGAGAGAGAAACATCAATAATGAGGGAGAATTATCAACAGCTGTCTCCTGCACACCCCACAAGAGCACGTGCTGGGGATCGAACCCACAACTCCAGCACGTACTCTTGATCAGAATAGAAACCAGGACCCTTTGGTCTGCAGGCTGATGCTCTACCCGCTGAGCCAAACTGGCCAGGGTGCTCTGAGCCCTCCTGGTGGCCTCTCACCTGCAGGAGACGCAGGGGATGGAGGGTCCCTGCAGGCAGGCGCCCCTGGACAGCAGGGCCCGCTGCGGAGGTGTGACCCCCCTGGTGCATTCCCACAGGACCCGGGAGGGACCCCGTAGGGGCCAGTGCACCCTCACATCGGGCTGTGTGCAATTCGGGGCGGCCTCCCTCCAGCCTGCCACTGCCCCCACGAAGGCGGCTGAGCCCCACGTGACCTGCCAGCACAGGGCCTTAGGAGGGGGGTTCTGGGGTACCTCCTCCTCCTTGACCCCTGGGTTTGGTCAAAGGGCCCCGTTATCCTAAGGGCCCTTATCCTTGTATTGATGCCCAGGGAAGCCAGGTGCTTTCGGAGGCTGTGGCTGCACTTCCTCAGGCGGCCACAAGGTGTCAGGCTCCGGCCAGATTTGAAATCTTGGGGCGGGTAGAAACGGCAGCCAGCAGAGGACCACCCTCAGTCTCCGGGTCCCTGCCTGTCTGAGGGGCGGGGGGTCCCCCAACATTCTGCCTCCCTGTAACATCTCATTTTATTCTGACACACACGTAACACAGCTTCCTCTAAGTCTCAGGACACGACGGGAGCTTCAGGAGGGTCCCGGGGTCACGTTTGGCTTTGGGCACCCGCCTTTCCGCACCCCCTGAGGAGGGAGACCCCCCACATCCTGTACCCCAACATCCCAGGGAGCCAGGGACCCTGGGGGAGGAGTTCCCTTAGGCCATGCCAGGATGGAGGCAGACAAGAGACTCAAACCCAAGTGCAAAGGTGCAGAGCTCCCTGTACCCCAACCGTGCGGGGGGTCGGGGGCTCCCTTTGTCCGGAGAAATGGGGTTGCTTTGCCCCCACCCGCTCCTCTCCTGAGGGGGTCCGGAATGTGTAACACCTTTGGGCTGTGACATTGTAATTCCAGAAGTGACCACCAGGTGTCAGCACGAGGCCACGTAAAGAGCCAAGTTGGGGAAACTGGAGATGGGCATTTCTGGGTTCTCTGGTTCTCTCTGCACCAGGAGGGCTCCTTGGTGTTCCCTTCACTGCCCCGTGCCCCCGAGCCCCGTGCCCCCGGAGCCGGTGTGTCCGGACGGTCCGCGCCTCAGCCCTGCCTCGGTGGGACCAGGGCTGAGTCCCCCGTGGGCCCTCCCAGCAGTGCCTCTCCCATCCTCCTGCTTAAAAACTCTGGGTGGCAAGATTCTGGTGGAATGAAATGGCCCTGCCATGGTGGGACCCCTTTGGGGGGTAGAAATGACAGAGCTCGGGTTCGAGACACCCCCCGGGGAGTGGGAAGGTCCCCACGGGGCAGGGGTCCGGCCTGTGGGTTGAACAGCTGCCCACACTCTCCCCCTGGGACGCCTCCTTCCGCGGGCCTCCCCTGCCACGTTCTTGTCTGGCCCGGTCGCCCCTCTTCCCTCCCAGCCCCGCCTGCGCTGGGGGTCCCAGCCTCGCCTCCCGACAGGGACCTGGCACCTTGCAGAGGCCATGCCACCTGCAGGCCACGGAGCCCAGAACAGAGCCACGGCCGGCAGAGCCGGCGATGGCATCCCGCCGGCTGCTTCACGCTGACTGCTCTCCGTGTGCCGTGAGCCTGCTCGGGCCTTGAGCATCCCGCATCCCTCACCCCTCCCTGCCCAGAGCCCCGCCCGCCCTCCGCCCCGGGGTGTGTGGACCTGGCCCTCTGCGTCCTGTGAGGCCCACCCAACCAATGAGTCTCCCTCAGGGCAGCCTGCCTCCCCCGTACCCCCTCCCGGGACCCCGTGGTCCCCCCCGAACGCCCTGTCCCTCCAGCTCAGGGAGGACCTTCGTGTGGAGCTTGTGTAGGAAAGGGGAGAATTAAATGCTGGCGCCGGCTGTGACCGTCGGGGGAACGAGCCGGGTGCGGGAACGCTGGGGCGGCGTCGGGGGAGACCGGTGCCTGTGGGCAGAGAGCACGCCTTGGCCTCTTGGCGCGCCTTTGCCTGCCCCTGCCTCCCCGCAGCCTGGGGAAGACGGTTCAATTCCCTGTCGGCGAGATTCAGTGGAGCCAGGGGATGCTCTCCCCTCCTGGTCAGACCGCTGAGGGCTGCGCCTTCCTGGGGTTTCAGCAAAGGCGGAGGCCCCGTGTCCCCACGCGGGAGCGGGACACCCCTGCGCCCCGGCTGCTGCCACCGGCGGCAGTGCCCCAGGGCCTGGCACTGACTCCTGCCACGTGCGGGGCGGGGCCCGTGTGACCGGGGAAGGGAGAGAGCACCACACGCGTGTCCCGGCCCCGGGAGGAGGCGGAACGGGGCCGTTCTGCGCGGCAGCTGGTCCGGGACCACCGAGGGGTCACTTTGCTGACCTCCCCTTTCAAATCGGCCCCCTCCCCGGGGGCCCCACCCCCATTTTACCCGTGCCAAGCCCTCCGCATTCCAGGGTGTCGGGTGACTGCCAAGTGTCAATCATGTGAAGTCCGCCCCCCCCCTCGGGCAGGCCAGCTGGCTAGCAGGCATGTTCCTGGCTTGTGCGCAGGCCTACTAACCCTCTTCTGTGGGGTCAGGGGCAGGCCAACCTTCACCCCCCGCCCCCTCCCCTCAACCCCCCATCCCCTGTGCCTGGGCTTGGGACAGAGCCACGGCCAGCTGCCCCGGAGGCCACAGCCACGCTGCTCGGTGCAGAGCTACCCAAATTTGGAGGGGCTGGAGGGACGGCAGCGTGGGGGGGCCGGGAGGACGAGGGGCCCGGCTATAAACGCAGCTGGCGTGTGGCAGGTGCCTGCTCAGCGGTGGCCGCCGCCCGCCTGCTGCCGAGGCCCCGCTGCCATGCGAGCCCTCACGCTGCCCTTCACCATCTCCCCGGCCCCGAGCTCGCCCCCCTCCGCGGCCACTTCGGGCGCCCCGGCCAGAGCAGCCCCTGCCTCGGCGGCGGCGGCAGCTGCTCATACCAGCCCGGCCGGCGGCTCCTCGGCCGGCGGCTCCTCGGCCGGGCAGCTGGGGCAGAAAGCCTGGGGCAGCGGCGACTCCCCGGTCCTCTTTGTCCACCGCCCGGGCGCGTCGGGGGGCACCCAGCCGCTCGAGCACAGGTACGGGGCCCCCTCCCTGCGGCAGCGGCTCGGGTGCCGCTCAGGCTCGGGGTCTGGGGGCTCGGGGCGGCTGGCGGGATTGGGGCTCCGGCCGAGGGGACGGAGAGGACAGGTGGCCGGGGTCTGCCTGGAGCCCGGGGCTGGGGCGAGGAGAATCCGTTTTCCCTCCCTGATCTGCTGGCAGCCTGGGCTCGGGGCTGGGGGGGCTGCCCTGGGGGTGGGGTGCAGCTGTGCTGGCAAAGGGGAGGGGCAGGGTTTGCTGTCAGGAGATCCCCCGAAACCCCCCGCCCCAATCCCAACTGAAGACAAAGGACATAGTGCAGAGGCTGAGGTTTAGAAACAGTTTTTTTTTTAATACAATTTTTTTAAAAAGTCAGGCTCCCACCTTCCATCCCCTGCACCCCTCGACTCCCCCCTCCCCCAGCCCTGTTCTGGGAGGGTCACCACCCCACCGAGGGGCTGAGGGCCAGGCTGCCCCCTGCCCGCGTGCCCAGCTCTCCGGGGCCCGAGCTGTCCTGGTGCAGGCAGGTCTCTCCCTCTGCCCAGTGCCTGCTGGGCTCCGGGCTCCGCTGGCCTGTGCACTGAGGAGGGGGCTCGCTCCCATCCCCGCTGCCTCCCCACTCCCGGCGGGGTGGCTGCGTGGGGAAGGTTCCCCTGTTTTGTGCTGCGATCCCCAAGACAGGCCCTGTGTGCAGCCTCAGCCCCAGCCCAGCCCAGCCCAGCCCAGCCCAGCCCAGCCCAGTGGGTCTTCCGGCCACAGGGGTCTCCCGCCCGCCCGCCCGTGGGGGGTAACTCCTGGGCCTGGCTCCGAAAGCCCAGCTCGGGGTGCCCTGTCGGCCTTTGCCCCTGCCCCCCAAGCAGCAGAGGGACCAGCCCCACAGCCCCACACGATGGATGCCTGAGGACCCCCAGCCCCCCCCCAGCAGCCCGGGGAGAGACGGGGGCCATCGGTCACAGCGACCACCTCCCTGTGTTCCCAGGGGCCGGAGGGTCACCGCCGAGCTCCAGGAGGAGGAGGCGGGGACGGACTCCAGCCCGCGGCCCCAGGACGCGGCCGCCCCGCCGGCTCAGCCCCCGGCCCGGCCCGCGCGCCAGCCCCGGCGGAGGCCCCGGCAGAAGCCGCCCAGAGCCGCCCGCGAGCACAGCCCCCAGGCCGACTGCTGCGGGCTGTGCCCCTGGCTTGCCCGCCCGGCCCCCCAGCACTGAACCGCCCCACCCGCCCGGCCTGCGAGGTGAGTGTCTCCCGGCCCGGGCCGGGCCCAGGGGCCCCTCTCCACGTGCCAGACCAGGCTCCCTCAGTGCGGGAGCCCCCTGGGGCTCCAGCCCGCCCCCCACTTTTACAAGGAGGTGAGGCTCAGCAAGGCCGGGGTGCTCGGTCACACAGCCCGTGCCTGGGGTTCGGCCGCTCCGGGCGTGTCTGCCTCCTGGGGGTTCCGGGGGGGCAGCAGCGAGGTCCGAAGGGCACTCCTGGGAGAAGGTCAGAGGGGAGCGGGGAGCGGGGAGCGGGAAGGCAGGGGTCAAGGTGCAGAGAGTGAGAGAGGAAGGAAGGGGAGGGAGAGGGCGTGAGGGGAGGGCACTGGCCACCTGGGCTTCCCACTCCTTCCCCTGTGGTGGGGGGAGGGAGGGGGTGGCGGAGCAGCCCCGAGGGCAGGCGTGGGGAACTGAGGGGCAGTGAGGCACAGCCCAAAGGGAGAAGCCTCCTGAGCCTGGGAGTGGAGAGCCGTGGGGGGGGGGGGTGTGTGTGTGTGGAGCCCTTTGTCTGGGGTGCAGGCTCCCTGTGAGGGAGTGGGGGTGGCTGGGTGGGGAGGCCAAGGTCTCCCACCAGCGAGTTGCCCAGCTCCAGGGTCCTGGGTGCTGCAGGCTCTGTCCTTGAGTCAGACACAAAAGCCACGGGGCCGCCCTCAGAGCCTGCAGGGACCCGTTCACCCAGCAGGTGACCCCCTCCCCCGGGCCTGCAGCCCAGAGACACCCAGAGCACGCTGCCCTGGCACCTCCAGTTCACTCACAGGCGAGGGGGACAATGGGGCCACATGGGGCTCCTTTCCCAAGCAGCCCTGCTGCCCCCTCCCTGCCCCACCCGACACCCTGACACCCCGACACCCTGACACCCTGACACCCCGACACCCCAACACCCCGACACCCCGACACCCTGACACCCTGACGTACATTTTTTGGTTTTTGGGTTATTGGCGGGCGGTGCCTGGTGCGGTCGGTCCCTTGGTTCTGGTTCCGGCCTGGGCATCTGGCCCCTGCTTCCCATCAGAGGTTGGAGGTCGGGGGTCGGGGCTGACCCTGAGTGGGAGTCCAAGCCCCGCAGGGGGGAGGGGGCGCTCGGGGACCCTCAGCCCTGGAGCCGGGTTTGCAGACTCTGGGCTTGGGCCCAGGGGGGGGGGCATTCAGGTAGGAGCCAGAACCGGGGGAGGAAGCTGGGAGCCAGAGGCAGGAGGCAGGCCAGCCACTGCGAGGGCCGAGGGACTGCAGGAGCCGGGAAGGCCCAGAGTGAGCGGAGCTGGTGGGGGCGCAGGGCAGTCCGAGGGCCGAGTCTGATCCTCTTTCGTCTGTGCCTGTGGATCCAGAGGGGAGGTCAGTGCTGCCGGGCTGGGCAGGGCTGGGGAGGGCGGCTCGAGGGCCGGGGTCCCTGCCAGCCAAGCTCTGCCAGGAGACCCCCGCCCCACAGCCAGCTCCGGGGGCTGGCAGGGGGCGGTGGGTCCGGCTGGGGCGAGTGCCCTTTTAGAGCCAGGGGGTGACCGGACGCACTGCCCTGTGCCTGCCCCTGCGGCCACACTGCTGACTAAATAAGGCGAGGGTTCTGGGGCAGCACTGGGGGAAGGCCATGTGCCCCCCCCCGCCGGCCCTGACCCCAGCCTGGCACCGGGAGGCTTCCTACCTACCTGTAGGGTCCCCATGTGTCTCCAGCACCAGCTTCTCCAGACCAGCGCCTGGGGGAGGGGGGGGGGCAGGACACAGGGGACGCCCCACACGGGCGGCTGGCGTGCAGACCCCCAGGCCCGGGTCTAATGGGCTCCGCCACCGGCCTGGGAAGCCGAGGGTTCAGGGCTCGGAGGAGAGTGGAGGCCCCAGCAGGGCCGGGGAGCCCCGTGTCCCTCCGTTTGCCCCGAGCAGCCACCCCACCAGGATGTGGACTCTGCTCTGGGCTCTCGGGGACCCCAGCTCACAGGCCTTATCTTAACGCTCCCCACACCCCACAATTCACAAGTCACCATGGAGCCGGGAGCAGGGCTCCCTGCCGCCCCTTCCTCTGTAGGCACAGGCCGGCGTGTGGCCTGGGGCAGAGGAGGGGGCTGTCCTGTGGGGGCCACAGGCCAGATGTTCCTGGAGGGGGACGAGGGGTGATTGATGGGGGCTGGGGTTTGGAGGGGACATTCCCCACATGCCTGGGGCTGGGGGTAAGGGAAAGGGGATGTGTTCCTGGGGTGGGGGCAGCCTGCCCGTCACACCTGTCCCTCGGCCTTAACCCCTGCCTTCCCAGCGGCCCCTTCTGGCAGGGGTCCCCCGTGGGGTGCCCCTGGGGACCAGCAGTGCCCGGTGTCCTGGCCCCAAGCCTCAAACCATTGTGCTACACTGCCCAGCAGCGCCTCCTCGCTGACATCGCCCCCCCCCAACAGATCCCTGGGGAAGGGGACCACTGCCCCACCTCCCCAACACTGCCCAGTCCTGAGGGGTGACCCCATCCCACCTCCCCCCGCCCGCCCACCCACAGCAGCTCATGGGTCTAGTTGGGTTCAGGATCTGCCTCCCCCACTCCCCTCCGATCCCAGGGTCTCAGCTGCTGGGAGGCGGCCTTCCGAGGACATTTGCAGAAAACGAAAGGAGCCCCCGGCCCCCCATCCCGGGCAGCCTGCTCCCCACCCCTGCCCCCACTCCCCCCTCCCTCCCACGGCCTCTGCTTGCTCGCCTCGCCCACAGCGAACTGGTTTCAGGCCGTTTGGTGACTGAGCGAGACCCGGGCCGCACTCCCGGCGCGCGGGGGCGGCCGGCGGGGGTGCCCCGGGCCCCCCCCAGCCCCGCCGGGGGGGGCCTGCCCGCGGCGGCGTCCGGGGCGGCTTCGCCTGGGCTCGCGGCGCGTGGGGTGGCGCGTGGGGCGCAGGGTGCCGGGCGCGGAGACCCCTGGAGACGCCGCCGCGCGGGGCTGCGGCCGAGGCGCCAGGGCGGCCGCCGGGTTCCGCCTCCAGGCTCTGGTGTCTCCCTCCGCCCGCAGCCCCGGGGCCTCGGCCGGCCGGCGGCCTCTCCGCGGGGAGCGAGAAGGCGAAGGAAAGGGGGACCTGCCCCGCCGCGCCCCGCGCCCCGCGCCCCACGTCCCCCGGAAGGCGCCCCTGCTCCGCGCCCAGGACGCGCGCTGGTTCCGCGGCCCTGGCACCCGGCCTGCCTCCTGCAGACCCTGCTCTGGGGTCCCCACTTATTCAGCCACGCGCCCCCCCCCGCCAAAAAAAAACAAAAACAAAAACGGACAAGGCTTTCTTTTGTCCTGGGCCCCTGCGGGGTGCAGTCCTGCTCCCAAGGTTTCCCCCACACACATTCAGCCTTTTCCCAGGTCCTGGGCGTTTTCTTAGACATGAATTCCCAGAGACCTGCAAACCCGGGAAGTCCTCCTAGGCGCCCCCACATTCACACGCGTGGCCGGGGCGCTGCAAACTCGCTGTCTTCACCGAGTCTCCCGCCCTTGGGGCCCTGCAGGCCCGCAGGCCCCCCACCCGGACCCCCGCCCTGCCCCGCGGCCATGGCCAGCCTGCCGGCTCCCGGACGGTCTGTCCGGCACGTAGGTCTGTGTCCCCAAACAAGTGGCCCCTTTTTTTTCTTCTCGTGCCCCCACCACGGTGGGCGCTAAGGACACAGTCTCCCCGGCTTTCTGTCCCTGCGGACACCCTGCGCGGCTTCCCCACAGCCGGGGCAATGCCTGCGGGGGCCCCTCAAAATTACTGGCCCCAACCCGGGCTCCCAGAATTTTACACCGAGAGTCCCCCGTCCCCCAATGCAGGAAGCAAATTGCCCCAGGCCCCTCAGAAGGTTGCTCCCCGCCTCCCCAGGACTTAGGGGTCTCCCCGGAGCGCACCCAGCCCTTTTCCGAGTTCCGAACAGTCCCCGCTTGGGGGGCCTAGGTCCCCCCAAACCCCTGAGCACTTTCCTGTGGGCTGTGGAAACGGGGCTCCGTTTTCCCGCCGAGCTCCGGGCCCTGCTGGTCCCTGCCCCGAGACCTGCCCTTCGCCCCGTGGCCAGCACACGGAGCCGTCACCGCTGCCCTGACCCTGGGTTACACAGGTTCCCCGGAATCTCTGGGATCCCCCAGGCCCCGGGGCTCCCCACCCACACGCAGGACAAGGCTGTGCCTGGGACCCTGGGTCCTGTGAGTGCCCAGCAACCAAATCGCCTAGATATGTTCTCCGCGGGGCCACGTTTTCCGTCTTTTAAAATCCCCAGACCCCTCGCTCCAGACAAGAACCCGGGTTTTCTAAAATTCAGATGCTGATCAGAAACTCGGACCCGCACAGAGCGGCTCCTGGCCCCGGGTCCGGTGTGCTCCGTTCTCTCAGATACTGGCATTGCCCTCCGCCACCCCCGGCCGGGGTTACACGCGGGTCACAGAAAGGCACTGGGACCTCCCCGGGGGCACCCCAAATTTAACCCACATTTCCTATATTTCCTTCGCCCCCAGCTCACTCCCAGGATTTTGGACTCTGGCCCCCAGGTCCCAGGGTTTGGGGACTCGTCACCCTTCACCCCAAAGTTCGGCGCCAGCCTCCAGTTCTCTGGGGATGGGAGCCACTTATCTGGATCCCCGATTCCAACAGGACTTTGGGGGGCTCTGAGCCGAGCACTGCCTCCAGCCCTCCAAAGTGAATGGAGATTTTTATTTTTTCCTTCTACAAAACAACTGTTTGTTTTTTCTGAACATTGACTGATGGGGCCTCTGACTTTATGACCCTTTTCCTGAGCCCCCCTCCCCGAAGTGTAGGCAATTTTTCCCCCATGGGCATCCCCCAAAATGAAAATGCCCGGGGACTGGAGAATACTCTCAGGCCCCACGCCCTGCAGGCGGCAGAGGCCTGAGCCGTGCGAGTGCCCTTGCCACCAACCAGGGTCCCTGGAGCTCAGCTATCAGCCGCCACGGGGCAGTTTCCAGCGACTGCCCAAATTCCCCAAATTCGAGCCGTGTCTCCCCAAGGATCCCCAAACACAGACAGTGCTTGGGGCGAGGGGGGGGGGAGAAAAAGAAGGGTTATTTCCCTTGTTCGCCCCAGACAGACCTCCAGTAAGTGAGTGAAAAATAAAAGAAGACAAGCTCCCTTTCCTGCACTCCCCTGAGCCCTGCTCCTACTCTGGGGCTCCCCCAAATTTAGCCCGTTTTCCTGGAGTTACTGAAGGACGCCGAGGACCCATGGAGGCGGCTCCCAGAGCCCCAGAGCCGGCTACGGCGCCCGGAGTCCAGGAACCAGCCCTGCCGCCCTGAGATCCCCGCTCCGCGGTCCTGCTCGCTTGTTTCATTTCAGACCCCGCGCTCCCCCGTCCCCCTCAGTGTGACGGGGAGAATGTTTCCGGAGTCGCCGAGAAATCTGCCTCCCCGCCGCCCATCCTGCGGGGGGCCCCCAGCCTGCCGCCCACGCACCCACGGGGCGCCCCCCGTGCGGGCCGCCTCCCCAGCTCACGGAGCCGTCTCCAGGGGTCCCCACACTCGGACCCTATTTTCCTGGAGCCTCGGGCGTCCTGACTCCGCTCAGCTCCCACCGCGGGAGATTCCAACACTCCGGGGACCTCACTTTTTTCCGCCCCCAAATCAGAGCGCGCTCGGTCCCCCGTCCCCCAGTCTGGGCACGGCTCCCGCCGCCCCGGTCCCGCGCGCTCTGCGTGGCCCGCGAAGCCCGCGTTTACGGGTGTCCGTGCCCCCAGCGCCGGGCCTGGCAGCGCGGCCTCAGGACGTGGGCAGAGCTCCCCAGTCTAGGAGAGCAGCGCTGGGCAAAGCCCCCAGTTCCCCCCAAATTTGGGCATGATCCCCGGGTCCTCCGCGCGCTGGGCGTAGCCGGGGCCTCGGGGACGCCGCCGGGGTCCCGCTCACCTCCAGCCCCGCCGCCGCCGCCGCCGCCGAGGAGCCCGCGCTCCGGCCCCGCTCCCGGCCTCGCGCCCGCCTGGGACGCCGCGCCCAGCCCCGCGGTGAGCTCCGCCGCCTCCCGGCCCGGCCCCGGCCCATTCCCTCCGGGCTGGCGGCGCTCGCCCCCGGCGGCCGTTGGGGAGCCTGCGGCGGGCTGGCCTCCGGGCGGCCCACGGGCGGGGGTCGGGCGCCCCGAAAACAGCGGCGCCGCTCTCGCTGGCTCTTTGCAAAGACCGCGGTCGTGGGGCGGGCAGGGCGCGGGGTCCGGGGACACTGGTCGGGGGCCGCCGGCCGGGCCGGAGGACTCGGGGAGAGCCGCACGGCGCCCGCCACCCGGGCCGGGGACTCGGCAGGGAAGTGCGCGCCGAGCGAGCGGCCGGGAGGTGATTGACGCGGCCCCGGGCCTCCCCGGCAGCCCCTTCCCCTTCCCGGCGGCGGCACGGGCGCGGGGGCGCGGGGGCTGCGGGGGGCGCGTGGTGTGACTCCGAGCGGCCGCGGGTGTTCACATCGGGGAACTTTTCACACCGGCGCGCGGGCGGCCCTTGGGGCTGAGCCCGGTCCACGCGAGCCCAGCGCCCCGAGGCCGGGGAAATCATGATCGGGGCGTGTTGGGGCGCCCCCGAGGCTGGGGAAACATTATCCTGACATTTTGGGGGGCTCCGAGGCTGGGGAAACATTATCCTGACATTTTGGGGGGCCCCGAGGCTGGGAAAACATTATCTGACATTTTGGGGGGGGGGGCCCGAGGCTGGGGAAACATTATCCTGACATTTTGGGGGGCCCCGAGGCTGGGGAAACATTATCTGACATTTTGGGGGGCCCCGAGGCTGGGGAAACATTATCCTGACATTTTGGGGGGCCCCGAGGCTGGGGAAACATTATCCTGACATTTTGGGGGGCCCCGAGGCTGGGGAAACATTATCTGACATTTTGGGGGGCCCCGAGGCTGGGGAAACATTATCTGACATTTTGGGGGCCCTGAAGCGGCAGCTTTGCGTTCCCGTGAGCGCGGTCACGCAGGTGGGACTTAGACAACGTTTCCCGCCTCGGCGCTCTCTCCACGCCACCCCCCGTCCAGGCCCGGCCCCAGGCGGGTGTTCTCCGCTCGGACCGCACCCGGCGGGGACCGAGCCCGGGCCCCGCGGCTCCGGGGGCGCCTGGCTCTGGCGGCGGAAGCCCGCGCCGACCCCGCTCCTTCTCCTCCTCCGTTCCCAGCGGGACTGGGGGACACGGAGGGGCCACCTGCGCCCTCGCGCGCCCACGGGGCGCCCCACCGCGTGGGCCCTTGTCGTGGGGAAGCGGGGACCTCCGACCGCCGCCGAGAGGGCCCGGGACACCGCGCACCGCGCTCACGCCGCGGACCCCCGGCCCCCCTCCGCGCACCCAGCGCCGGGGACCTGGCACCCCGGAACCCGGGATGGGAGGGGCCCTTCGCACTTTGGACTTGGGATCGCTCGCACACCGGGCCGCTCCCAGCCCCCACTCAGCCCCGGCCCCGCACCCCGCGCCCCTCCCCCACCCCACCCCGGGCGCCCGCGCCCCCCGCCCCCGCCCCCGGGCGCCCCCGCCCCCGGCCTGGCTGGCGCGGCGGGGCGGGCCGGGGGCGGGGCGCGGGCGGCGGGCGCCCATTGGCGCGGGCGCGGGGCCAGCGGGGCCCGGCGGGCGCGCGGCGCGGGGCGGCGCGGCTATAAGAGCCGGGCCTTGGCGCCCGGACCTCGCCTGCTCCCCGGCGGAGCGCGGAGGCCCGGGGCGGCCCCCCCTTCCGGCCGCCCCGCCCGCCCCGCCCGCCCCGCGCCACCGGGCCGCCGCCCCGCCTCGCCGCCGTCCGCGCTGCTCTCCACCCCGGGCGCCGCCGTCGCGGGGCGCGCTCCGCCGGGCCTGCGGACCCCCGCCGCCTCCTCGTCCATCTACCTCATCGCTCCGCTCCGCCGAGGAGGCGGGCCCCCCCGCAGGCAGTCCGGCCCGCAGGCCGCCGGCGTTGTCATCTCCCCCTCCCCAGCCCTCGCGGTGTCCGCCGGCCGCTCCCTCCTCACCCGAGCGGCCCGGCGGCCACCCCGCCCCCCCGGGCCCGGATTTGCGACGGCGGAGGGCTCCGTCGGCCCACGCCGAGCTGGGCGCCCGCGGCCCGGGGACGCCTCCGCTCCGCCCCCCCTCGCACCGCCCCCGAACCCCGACGTGGCGCCCTAACCTCGGCTTCTCTTTGCGTCCCTCCACTCTCTGCCTCTCACCCCGGCCCCGTTTCCCCCGCAGCCTTCCCCGCGCTCCCTCCCGCCCCCCCCGGACCCGCGCCTCCAGCCCGCCCCCCCGCCCCGCCCGCCCCGTCCGCCTTCCGCTCTGTTTCTCCCCGCTGTCCTGCCCCCTGTGCCGGCCCGCCTCTCGCTGTCCCGCTCCCTCTCGCCCGCCCTTCGGCCCCCCCCTTTCCGCTCACTCTGTCTCTCCGACTGTCTCTGCCCCCCTCTGTCCTGAGAACAACAGCTGACCTCATCCCCGACCCCTTCCCCCCCCCAAGTACAACATCTGTCCGCCCCCGCCCCGGAAGGCCCGTCCCCCCCACGATCAGAGGATGCTCCCCGCCCCCCAAAACAAGCCATCCCCCCGTTCTGCCCCGTCGCACATTCGGCCCCGGCGACTCGGCCAGAGCGGCGCTGGCAGAGGAGTGTCCGGCAGGAGGGCCTTCGCCCGCTGCCAGGTTCGCATGTCACGCAGCAGGAAGGTGGGCGGTGTCGGTGCCGGCTTCAGGTGAGCGCGTGTGGGGCCGGGGGTCTGCGGGGTGCGGGTGCGGGGCGCGGGATCTGCGGGACGCGGGGTGCGGGTGCGGGCGGCGGGCCCCTTCCCTGCGCCGCGCTGTTCCCTGCGCCTTGGAGAGGGGGCGGGGGCCGCGGAAAGGGCCCGGAGAGGTGTGCGCGGGCTGCAGGGGCCGCTTCCTGGTCAGTTTGGGGGTGCGGGGGGGGCGTGTTGCTCAAAGTGTGGGATTTGTGCCGTATGTGGGGGGGGGAGGGCCGTCCCCACGGGGCGCTGGGCGAGGAGGGGGGCGCGCGGGTCTCAGAAACCCACCCCGGTATGCGCGCTGCGCGCCAGAGAGAGGGAGAGGGGGGAGGGGGCGGGGCCGGAGGAGCCAGGGGGGCTGAGTTGGCAAAAGAGTCCTGCCAGGCGCCACATTTGCAGGATCTGCCCCCCCCTCCTCTGCCCGCCCCCCTCCCCCCGCCTGTCCCCAACGTCTCCAAGTCGGAATCTGGGGAGGGGGCTGCGCGGGGCCCCGGGGGCGTGTCCAGCCCCGCGCTGCGGGCAGATGGAAGTTTCCATACAAGGAGGGGAAGCAGCCCCCCTCCCGCCCCCCCGCCCGGGGAGGACTTGGGCTGGGGGCTCAGCCCCCCCCCCCCCAGGGTCCTCCGCTCAGGGACAGAGCTGGCGGGGAGGGGAGGGGGCGGGGGGCGGGGGGCGCGCAGGAGAGGCAGGGGACTGGCTGGCTGGACGCCGCGAGGGGCGGGGGCAGGGGGGCGGGGGGAGTGGTCAGCGGGGAGGGGGGTGGGGGCCGGGGTGGAGCCGGGGCTGGGAGGAGCCGACTCAACACATAAAAAGCCGAGGCACTGGCCACTCTGTGCGCTGGACATTAGCTTCTCCTGAGAGGCCACCTTCCAGCTTCCTTCTCTTCCTCCACCTCCTCCTCCTCCTCCTCCTTCTCCAGCCCAGGACCTCCTGTCCAGCTGCAGGTAACCAGCGCTGTTGAGCGGAACCCCGGCTTCGGCCCTCCGCTCCAGCCTGCCTGCCTGCCCGCCTGCCTGCCCGCCTGCACCCCGGTGCCCGGCCCAGCCCTGGCTTCTGCCCGCTGCTGCCTGCAGCGAGGGCACTGCCCTCCTCCCTGCCCCTGCCCCTCACCGCCCGGGGCATGCTCCCTCCTGGGCTCCGCAGACCCCACCACAGGGCCGGGCTTGGGGAGGGACAGAGCTGCTTGGCCATCGGGTTGGGAGGGGGCAGCTGGGACACAGCTGGGGTCCAGGCTGGGGCGGCACCAGGGGACGGAGGGGGGCAGTTCAGATCCTTCCCTGGAGCTGCGGCTCTTGGGGGAGCTCAGCCACGCGGTTTCCTTCTCATCCCGGCTCCTGGTTTATTGCATCGAGACTCCCCGGGACCCCGCGTCTCCATCCCCATCGGGGTTCGGCACCTCTCGGGGCAGCCCACCCAGCCCTGGTGTGGGCTTGTGCCTGGGGCTGCAGGGACAGGCTGGGGGCACCCGCCTGAGGGGCTCCCGCCTTCCGACCTGGTCGGGGTGTCTCGCTGAGTCTCCCAGTCCTAACGGGGCGCACAGCCTGTGCAGGGGGGTGTGTCCTAAGACTGCCACTCCTTCCGAACGGGACCGAGGAACTCAGGCTGGTCTCCGGGCGGCTTCACCTGCTCATGCTCCCGGGTGGGGAGGGGGACCCCGAAGGGACCCCGAGGCTTTGACTTTGCTGCGGCTGTTGGGGTGCCCAGGGCAGACTGGAGTTGGGGGTCTGGGGACGTCAGGAGAACAGGCCCCCCCAGAGCCGTGCTGGCCATCGGATCCTTGGCCCGAGCTCTGCCTGTCGACAGCCTTGAGGGGTCTGGGTCCTCTGGGATGCTGGGGCTGCCCGGCGGTGGGGTGGGGTGGGGCCGTCTGCCATCTTGGCTGGCGCTGGGAGACCCAGGAGTGGCCGCCGCCTGGTGCTGGCCCCGCCCTCATGACATCATAGGCTGGAGGCCAGGTCCCGCGTCCAGCGCTGGCCCCTGCCGCGGTGACAATGGGGAGCCCCCTCCCCCGTGAAGTCACTGACCAGCCCTCGCTGCCAATCAAACCGCTCAGACGCCACCCGTCCGCCTCCGTGGGCGTGCAGCGCTGAGTGTGGGGACCCGCCTGCCTGCTGGCGGGCGGCGGGCTCAGCCTCTCTCTCCCCCCAGAACCATGGCGCTTCCAGTGGGGAAGTCGACGCTGGTGCTTCTTGCCTTCTTGGCCTTCGCCTCGTGCTGCTATGCTGCTTACCGCCCCAGCGAGACCCTGTGCGGCGGGGAGCTCGTGGACACTCTGCAGTTCGTCTGTGGGGACCGCGGCTTCTACTTCAGTAAGTCTCCCTGGCGGGGCGGGAGGGGCGCACACAGCAGCGCCCACTGAGTGCCGGGCCCCCCAGGGGGGAGGGCGGCAGCCTGCCCTCGCCCGCTCTGAGCGGGGCGGTGGGTGTGGCTCGGGGCCTGACCCTCTGACAATGGGCGCACACTCCTGGATGTGCCATGGTGAACATTTTATCAAGTTCACGATTTGATAAAAGGGGCTGGGAACCAACGGGAACAAAAGCCCCGGTGCCTGCCACACCTGGCGCTGGCACTGGCTGTCGGCGTTCTCTGCTGCAGCCTCCCCTTACCCGCCCTGAGAACCGT